>OZ020499.1:34591510-35097309 GCA_963971365.1 Lasioglossum villosulum | reverse complement strand
ATCGAAAATCGAATTTTTAACAGATCTTCACGTTTCATGGTCATTGGATTCATTTTAGACTATTTTTATCAAAATGTCGGTATGTGTGTGTGTGTGTGTGTGTGTGTGTGTGTGTGTGCGTATGTCCGTTTCTATGGTATCAAATTTTTCGTCAACGTTTTCAGAAAAAGTAATAACGCGATCAGAATAATGAATGATGCATTGGAAGTGCCTCGCTGCAATTTAGAGCTGATAAGATTTTGGTCAAGTTTGGTCAAGTAGTTTTTTAGTTTTTTAAAAAAAAATTTTTTTTTTTTTTTTTGAAAAATTCAAAAGACTACATACGTCATGTGGTTGGGCATACTCTATATGCCCAATACAGTGTTATAATCACTTTCCCTGAAAACATATAATCTTCTTAAAACGTACGAATAGCAAAATAAAAACTAACTGGTTATTGTAGCTCGCTCGCTTCGCGAGCTCGCGGGTAGAACTGCTCTTGCGAGAGGGTTAGTGGTACGCATTGCTAGTGGGGCATACAGCTATTAATGTTTTTTTACCCCGAAAATCGAAAATCGATTTTTTAGCAGATCTTCACGTTTCATGGTCATTGGAGTCATTTTAGACTATTTTTAACATCCTGATTCATAGGGAAGTTACTATAATTACCCCGAAAATCGAGAATCGATTTTTTAGCAGATCTTCACGTTTCATGGTCTCTGGAGTCATTTTAGACTATTTTTATCAAAATGGTGTTTGTGTGTGTGTGTGCGCGCGCGCGCGTATGTCCGTTTCTATGGTATCAAATTTTTCGTTAACGTTTTCTGAAAAAGTAACGATGCGATCAGAATGATGAATGATGCAATCGATGTGCCCCGCTGTAACTTAGAGCTGATTAGATTTTGGTCCATATTGGTCAAGTAGTTTTTTAGTTTTTTTTCGAAAGAAGTTCATTCAACAATGCAAATTATACGAGAGGACGGAAATTTTCCACCGAAGAAACAAACATAATAATAACATATATTTTTTTTTATAATTTAAACAGATTTATTTTAAAAAATTTTTTTTATTTTCCTTTTTTAATTATGCAACTAATGCTAATGTTACCACTTAGAATAATCGAAAATTATCCCAATGCAAGAGTGAGTTATTCATCGCTACTGCCGAGAATACATTTTCAAAGAATATCGATGAAAGTACAAAAACATTTATATTACAATCCATTAAAAAAACAAGCAGTTCAATACGAATTATTAACTGAGATGAAATTGAAAGTTAATATAAAAAAATGGTTAATGGAGCATGCGAGCAACGAACATACGATGTTGGTTTAATGCGACGCCATACAGAAAACATTTTGATAAGTAGAAAACTATTGAACTTCCCTGAGGACGTATAATCTTCTTAAAACGTACACTAAATAATGATAATAATATACTGCAACTAACGAATCGGGAAGTTCTTTGTGTGGCTCGTGGAGAGTCACACACAAAATAACATCCGTACCACTCACCCTCTCGCGAAATCGCAAAGCGAGCTACAATACCCCCACCTGCGAAGCTCGCGAAGCGAGCGAGCAACAATAACCAGCTAGTTTATTTTTATTTCTGTGTGTTAGAATATAGATGGGTTACAACTTCGTACATAGTTCAACATTTTACAAACCATTTAACAAGGACATCTAGGGCGCACAGAAATTAGAAATGAATAATAAAAAACATTCTTTTCAAGGAAAAAATTTGATGGATTGTAAAAATTCCCAGGTCGGAACGCGGAAGGACGAGAAACACCACTTTGTAAAGACGTGTAGAGCAGACGGCGCGCTCACTATATGTATGTAGAGCTCGGAGCATCCTAGGTGATAGATAACGGGGTGGTCGTGGTCCCGGCCCGTGCTCCCGGCAACTTCGGCCCACCACCGATAAATTATTCGACGCGCTGTTTTCCGCCAAAGATTGTTTTCCCTTTCCCAGCGGGAGGTCGGCAGTGACGTCGCCCGTTGCAGCGAAAGAAACAAGGACGAACCCCGTTCACCCTCCTGCCGGAGTTGGGGGCACAGGGCCGAGTTGAAGAGGGTGTAAAAACTGCGGGGTTGCCGGCAGGGCGTCGACGATGGGGGTGGGTAATCCAATGTTATTCTGCCTTTCAGTCAACGACACACGGCCACCCCTCGTCGCTTCGCGAAAGAGAGAGATGATTTCACGCGATGAAAAACTGCGTTTCGCTCGCGATGCTGAACGAGTCGCATGAAATTCAACATTTTTGTTCTCATTCAACAATATTTGATGTGAGCGGTAGTTGTGTCTAGTAGGTCCTGTTTGCAATATTTATGGCTATACTAATTATGATAAAAGTGGGTAGGTGAAATTGAAAATAGTAGGAACGTTAGAAGAATTAAAAAATCATTTATTATTATCAATCTATGAAAGACATTAAAACAGAAAATAAATTTCTATTTCACTCCAGATTCCTGTGAATAAAATAAAATTGCCTATTTATCACGGGTTTAACTGAACATTCTACAGACACTTCTCCAGAACTTTTACATAAGAAAATCATCATAATGTATGCTATATGTATGTTATAATGTATGCTACACAAACCAAACATTGTTCATGGCATCGATAAATAAATAATTCACTTCAATATTGCACTAGCATCGAAATAAAGTTTCAGTAGGATGGTTAAAAACCAGCTTCCGCGTAGGCAAGTCAATAAATAATCGATTTCGGTTTACAAGTAACAAACTCAGTTGTTTGAAATGAGACCGTCTCTTGACGGGAACACGCCGGAATCTGTCTACCCTTGGAGATTGACTTACAGGGTGTAGGAAGGGGATAGGAACAAAGAGCGCCGAGTAAATCGAAGAATTCGTCTTCCCAGAGACACGGTATCGTATACAAACTAGCCTCGTTCGGTGCGGGGAGAGGCACTCGAGCAGAAACTTAGGGGCTGCGCGCCCGAGGAGGGGGGTTTGGGTAATCTAATGTTGTCGTGCCACACACTCGGCGGCAGTAATTTTAAAGGGAGACTGAATTTGCGCGCGGGAAAAGCCGCGTGCTTCCGAGTGGTCCACTTGAATCGGGGGGCGAAAAAGAACAAGGGGGCGTGTTCTGCTTTCGACAACGAACAGAAAACGTTTATATACTCCATTTTGATTTGTGTCAAGGGACTTGTCATCTTGCTTCAAAAGCATCTGTCTTCGTAAAGATTTTCAAGAATTAGCGAAAATCATAATGTTACTACCAGAATCGACGTAGGTGTCCTAAGAAGTCATCAGTGACCTTGGGAGACCTGGGACCTTTGAAATTATATTATCTAAAATGTCAGTGAACGAGTCTTCAGTTAATTGAATTAACGATTTTGCTATTACATGCATGTGATTGTTCTTAGGGATCTTATAAGATCTCTAAAATGGCTTTCAGCCGTCTCTAATGTCCTCAGAGATCTTAACGAGTTCATAAGATTTGTACAATCCGTGTAGATGTCCTTAAAAGACTAGCACTGCTGCACTCCTTTTTTGGATTTGATTAGCGGGACCCTCCCGAATCGTTTAGTAGCCAGATGCGCACACACTGATCCAATCACGTGCGTTTATTTAAGCTGTTTGTTCGCAGGAGCCGAAGAAAAGCGCGTCGACGGTCTCGCGAATGATTCCATCGCCTCTGTAATGAGCCGGGAGCAGTTCTGCACTGGGGAGCGCGCGCTATCCCTCGCCACTTTTTAATCCTGTTTTCCGGGGCGAGCATCGAACCACCGCATTCAAAGAACTCGACGGGAAAGCGCTCGACGATCGATAGAGCGTCTTACCGCCCGCTTTTTCCTCCAGAACCTTTTCCGCTTCGTCGAGTTAGTAGTTCGCGTTCGTCGGGCGACGAAATTTCTTAAGGCTCCGTGGCCTCGATCCGCCGGACCGGAACGAACGGACTCGGCACCCAGCCGACCGGAATTGAAACTCGGAAACGACGACTGTCAAACGTTTGGAAATCGAAAGTGAGCTCGATCCGGGGACCCGGGGACTGGGGTAGGTCCGTAGGATCCTTTTAGCGTCGAGAGCCGCACGAGAGCCTAGGAGCTCGTGGAGTAGCCTCCTGAAGCCGCTGGAGTTCTCGAAGGTCTTAGGACGTTCGTAGAATTCATGACTTCGCTGTTAGAATTCGTATTCGTGCTCTTAGAAAAGTTCAGTGACCCTGTCGAGTACGTGGAACGCCTGAGATCGCGACTTGGATCATGAAGTCTGAGGAGTCAGAGAGTTACTCTTCAGGAATCACTTATGTTCCTGAAGATGGTAATTAGTTTATAAAATCGACGATTTGCTATTAAACTCTACATACGTGTCCTTAGAAAACGTGTACGATCTCTAGACTTGTCTCAAGCAATCCCTATGGATGTTCTCAGAAACCTCAAAGACCCTTTGTACGTCTATAGCACCGTTTCAGGAGTCCAGAGGAAACCATGGTAACCTGGAATTAGCCTTGAACAGCTTGCAACCCTCTGAGAAGCTTAAATAATCATCTCACCTCAATCACAACATTAGGATCCCCACGAACCTCATCAACACACCTCACGCAGCCCAAGGTGTCGACAAATACCTTGGTCGTGCCTTATAAAGTCCTTCAATATCTAGGAAGGACCTTGCATTCTTGCACTGCACTCTCAGAACCCTTCGAAACCTTTCTAAAAGCCTTCAACAACCCCTAGACTCCATAAAATCCCCAGAAATTTAATCAGGATGTCTACGGAGATACCTAGGAAACTCTATCAGCTTTTGGCCAATGTATAGACTCCCTGGACATGACTTAAGGAGCCGTTAAGATTCCTGAGGGTCTCGTGGCGTCTGTAGAATCCCGGGGATTAGCATTTCAATCCCGGTAGATGTAGTTAGAAGCCCTTAATGGATCTTGAGGGGTTCGAAATCGAAAGCGAACAGGCACAACCATTCTCTAACCTGTCTCTCTCTCTCTCCCTATCTATCTCTGTCTCTCTTTGGGGTCTTTCCCCTAGGACCAGTGTAACCGATAACGCGTACCAGATTACGTCAGTCTGTTCGAGGTTCGAACGACAACGGCCGCGACACGATCGGAATGCAACGACGAACCGTAACACCTCGAGGAACGATCGGATATCGCGCCACGCGCGTTTGCACTCCGATAACAAAGGTGCGCTCATGCGCGGCCGCTGATAAACGATTGGTCTACCGGGAATCGTCGTGTCGAGACGGCGATAGTCGACACCGCGGCCTGTCTAACCGATAACTCGTAATCGGTCGGATACCAAGCAATATTTACGAAGCGAGAGGAGGAAACACGCCGTCGATACGACGATACCGAATATCGCTCTGTCGACGGAACACCGATCCGTTTGGCTACCGGTGTTTACCCCTCGATCGATGAATCCCCGGCCGACAGAGATTACTGATGGAACGGGACGAGCTGATCCCGTGATTCGTGCACGGTAGATCGTAATTGTTTCCGTACTAGTTTCCCATTTTAATTTTCGAAAGGTGCAGGCGACGATTTTTTAAAGAATATTCTCTTTTTGGTAAGTAACAATTCAATTTAACGTATTTTTCAAAGATGGAAGTAAAAATTCAATCTGTAAAATCAATTAATACAAGCCATTTATCATCTCGCGCTCTACAAATCAATCAACTAATTTCACATCGCTCCACCGCACAATTCATAAAACTTCAGAGAAATCATTTATCTTATGTATACATATATCGTGCGGAGGAGGGAGAAAGTGGAGGCGGACGAACAGGGGAAACTTGGCGACTTTGATGGCTCTTAAAAATTCTTATCTTAACGATTCATGTAAATTGAATGTAATTTAATACGTCTTAAAATTGTAAATGAACATTTTCATTGAAATCCGATACGGAGTTGTGTATATCGATGTGGATCACTACTAATCCACAATAAATAGAGCTACACGATCTAGAAAACAGCACAGTACATTGTTCATATAAATATACATTGTCCATAAAAATTGAGTATAATCATTTATTTTCGTTCGTCTTCAGCAAGTAAAAATTCAGTCGGTAAGAAATCAATTAATATAAACCAGTGCACAATTTACAACATTTCAGAGACATTTATTTTGTGTATATATCGTACGGAGAAGAGAGAAAGTGGAAGCGGACGGGCAGAGGAAATAATTTAGCGGCTTTGATAGCTCTTAATATGTCCTAAAGGACCAGGGCGAGGCAGGATTAAAAAGAGGATTACTGGACGGAGGCATGGTTGAGGGGCGCCGTTGCTTATATCACTTAATTGCGCGTACCGCCGCGTTAAAGGGAGTCTTTGACGAGGTTGATAATTACTGTGTGGGTGAGCGTGTGTACACCGGACGACAACGACGACGACGACGACACGATTTCGAGCATTCAAGCGTCGTTACTTTGATTATTTCCTAGGCTGGCTGGCGGGCGCCCGCGGCTAATTTCACGTTCGTTAGTTGCCCAAAGCACCGAGAGTAACGGGAAAGTTATTTACCGATCCGACGGGAAAGGCACGGGAACGTACGCGATACGTTACGTACGCTCGATTTACGAAATTGTTTCGGCTCTTTTTTTTCGTTACGGTCGACGCCCTCGCACTCTCTCCTGCGCCCTCGACGATCGATTTTCCCGCCGTTGAAAAAATGTATACACTCGGGAAATTGGAGCACCGAGCTTTTCTAGGATAGCTCGGCTACATTCTGCGCCGCTGCCGAACAATCGATGCTATCTTCTCTTGTTTCCTATCGAGTGTAAAATCGAGTATGATTTTTCATTCTGTTATTCATAGATTTGTCTACAATGCACATACAATTTTTAATATGTTCTCTGTTCTGCTGCATACAGTTTGTCAATATTCGGACGCCATTAAAAAGACGATAACTTTTATCTCATATTCGACTTGGATTTTTTCGAGAAGTTAGAACTATATTAGTTTTTTACACGGCGTGGAAATATTTTTGGAGAAATTGCGATTCGTCAGAATTACAGAAAAAATATTAAAAGTTGATTTTTACACGTTTTTGTTTCTTCATATAGGTTTCTGTTGAATTTGTTAAACGCTGTACTAATCGTAAGTACATATGTGGGAATTTTTTCAAACTTGAACGAAGATTATGCACTCTACAATGTAGAGCCTACATAGAAGGCAGTTCATGTTATTGAAAAATCATATTGTTGGCAGACGATTAAATCACTCGCTATTTAATTGAAAATAATTTTTGCTCAAACACCTACACGATACCGGAAACATTGATAATTCGAGTTCACACAGGAAACATTGATTTGAACTGGCAGTTCGATGAATTTCTAAGCAGTAAGCGTATTTGCTCGAGCAAATTGCAAGCTTCAAATTAAAATTCAATTATCTCGTTGACTGTACAATAATTAATTGTCACGTTGCCAATAGAGAGTTGCAGCACCGTTAGTCGATTGTTAGAATAGTTCTCTATTCTTTTCGAAGCATTGTATATTTTAGCAGTTTATTAAACTGGGCCTGCACGCCGTGAATTGTAAATGTGACATTACGCTACTTCCTACGAAACCGCTAATCTCTCTTGACCCGGATGATTATATTACCCATTATACTTCTCGATCAACTTCCCGAGTCGTTCTAAAACATAGTGAACGAGCGTTGCAGTCGGGTGGTCTGGGATTTTCAGACGATTTTCTCGGGATCGTAAAGGGTCACGCTCTCGTAAGCGGCTTTCTTCATTATGCAACGGTTAAAATGCATTTGAAGTGTGCTTCGAGTAATTCGGTCACCGTATCGAGATAAGCAGCGACTATTGCGTCAAGGGGGGCAACATAATTTCCTGAGATATGGTGTTTTCAGAATCGACGTATATACGAGTGATTGTGAACCAGTTTCTGGCCAGTGGTGCTCGCATGAAACGCTGCGTTGTTGCATCGAAATGTAAACGAGATTTCACTTTACTTTGTTGATCGTTTGCGTAATGCGTCACGGAACGCTTATCGGCTGGGAGTGTTGAAATGTCGATAGTGAACGTCTCATTTCCCACGTTTGTATCAAAGTTATTATTTTTAGAACACCGTGCACCGTTGCGACAAGAACTGAAATTGTATGCACAAGAAAATTATCAGAACGTCTGTAGAAGAAGGAGACTACACTTATTGTTTTATTCATAATTTCTGCAAATTGTCTTCCAATCGTCAAAATGAATATTAGAGCGTACGATTTGATTATGGCTTCCTAGAGGAACTTGGAGACTCTGGCAAGACTATCTATCTCTTAAGAATCTTTAAGAGTCCCTAAAAATTCTGAGTAGTCTATGGACGTCTGCAATGACGTCTATGAAAGCTCTTCAGCATTTTAAGACGATCGTAAAACCTTTGTGCTTCTCATTGAAATCCCTCTAGTTGTCCTTAAAAATCTCTTACAGACTCCGAGGATCTTTAACAATCCACTGGATTGGATTTTAAAGTGGAATCCTTGTAGACGTACTTAAAAATCCTTAATGACTTTTAAAAAGTCCTTGGATTCTCTTGTCTTCGATCAAAGATCTTTAGTGTCTGAAAATTTTGTGCACATCCTGGTCGATTCTAGAATGTATTTATTTATATATCACGAGATCTCGGAGATTCCATAGACTACCCAAAAAGTTCTTCTAAACTCCAGACACAAATTAAAAGACAAAGGTAGATATGCTTAGAGAACAATAATAAGCAAATGGCCAGGCACAAGATCGGCGTGGCCATAACAGAAACCCAATCTTCAGTCAGCAAGCTAACGTTATCGATCGCTCGGCAGTACGGCGAACGCGAAAGCGAAACAATTTCGCGGAATCGCGCGTCGCGGATCTTGTGCGTTGAGTCTCGTAACCGGAACGACGCGGTAAGCACGTTTCGCTTTGTAAAAAGCGCGGGTTCAGCGTTGATCCTTGTTTCTTTCGCGCGGTTGCCAGTTGCGGAAGGAAAAGCACGCCGGAAATAATCAACGGGCCGATTTATGAGAGTTCAAAACGGCGGACGCGAACGGAATTCGTGAAAACGACGTTGTCCCGCGGCTGCCCGGTTTGCGCGGCCTCGCATGGCACGTGCGCGCGGCCAGAAATCGGCGGAATTGTCGGCGGACAAAAGATCGCAAGAATCCATGGCGGTGGTGTGGCCCCTGGAATGGTTAATGGCCAGGCGCGCGATGGTTACGGGTGATTTGTGCACGATTGTTCGTTGGGTCCCGGAGCTCGTAGAACCCGCGTGATCGTCGGTTACCAAAGCGGGTACCGCGCCCGTCAGCTACCCGTTCGCCTGCGGTCTCTCGCGCCCGCCGCCACCATTCGATAAATCGATACCCACCCACGAAGGTCAAATTTGCTTAGTAAATATTTTCGAAATTCGTCGGTTTTAATGTCTATCTCTGGGACCAGTTAACGGCATTTCCGACGTACATCTGCCGCCCGCTAAACAAATCGGCGTTTTGCTGCCGCGATCGGCTTTTCTCGCCGATCCTTTGTGGACCGTCAATTTTTCTGGACTTGGTCTAATCTAATTTTCAGTAGAAAGGGCATCTGCAAGAAAAATGTTCTATAAAATTTTAACCCAACATCTTGACCGGGAAGATGATTATCGGGTGAATCGGAAAAATTAGTTTTTGGCTTATTTTTCCCGTTTAATTATGTGCAAAAATTTTGAAAAACATAGAACTGCATAGTACTGTAACTCGTTCGGATTTTTAAGTGGACAATCCTGGTTGTGAAAGATCAAGAACCTGGAAAAATAGGATGCATGCAGATTTCACATTGAATTTGATGAACGATATCATTCCAATTTTCACAGTGTTATCGTATATGCGTAAGTATTACTTATGAATTTTCCAAAATTTTTGGTGGGGTATTTAGGAAATTATTCGACAAAAATATTTCGTTGGGTTTATATTATTTTCAAAGTGACAAAAAATCTTTGTACGTTCAGAAATACGTTCTTAAATACGTAAACCTAGATGAAGATTTCGCTTAAACAATTGAGGTTGCTAATAGCATAAAAAATTGTTGTAAAAGTGAAGCGTCAAGATACAATAAAAGTCTATGGACAGTGTCGAAGCAGTAGACCGTGTAGCAAAGTACAAAACCCGAAGCCCGAAGAGGCGAGCTATTTTAAAAAATAAAGTCACTTCGAAAAAAGCTTTTTGGTCTATAGACAGGCACAAGTTGTTCGGTCGGCAATATGTCGAGGTAGTAGAGCATCATGTAGATCGACCGGCTGCCGAACCCATTATCAGCCACGCGCTATCCGAATTTTATCAATGAAAAAGCCTGTTGATGCAATAGAAAACGTAGAGAGAGAGAGGAGAAGAGAGAGTGAGATATACAGGATGGACCCAGATTCTTTGAAACGGTTGGATTGCTCGAACGAGCCGGTTCCGAGGGAAACGTGAAAAGCCAGTCAATTCTATTGATCGATTAAAGCGTCGACGCCGGATGCGACCACGGAAGCGTGGAGGAGGGTGGGGGACACACATGCGCGTGTAAACATATAAAATCGTGTATTATATACGGTAACGCAACGTTTCCGGCTCATACATAGAGATGCGAGTGATTTCCATACATATCAGTTTCATTTCGTTCGAGCTCGCTACCCTACGGTGCCACTGCATGGCTTTCACCGTATCGCGAGGCTATGGGGGTGGAATGGGGACCGAGGCCGCTTGGCACCACGACGTGGGCGTCTAATCTATGGGCACATCGACGGCGACTGGACCCCCATCGGGCGACAGATGTCGTGCTCACAATGGTCGTAACGAACGCGGGAAACATTATTATTTCGTTTTAATTCGATTTCGTGAGCGGGAAGGGGTGGCTCGACTGTAACTCACCCCTTCGACGATCGATCCGAGCCTAGACTCGACGATTATCATCCTTGATCGATGCTTTCAGAAAATATTAACAAACTCGAAGTTGTCAATTTTTAATAATTTTTCAACTAAAAAATGGTTGTTATAGATCTTTTCATGCAATTATCTTTATTATATTTTCAATTGCTGTATGATTTCACCAAAATATCACATTTGATGGCGGTCATTTCAATAATAAATGATTCCACCCCCTTCAAAGTTTGCATACGTATAAAGCTACATTGGCCAAGGCAATTCCACATACTGTACAGTGTGTGGCGCCGGCAGTCTAAACGTTGGGTTCGTGTTGGGGATAGGCGGAAATTCCCGCGACATGGGGACAGCAATGATACTACCCAAGCAATGGCAGTACGGGTCGGCACCGACCCAGTACAATCCCCTCGATCATTCGAACCGTGAACGTCAAGTATAAAATCAATATTAAAATTCGTAAAGTCTTTTACCGCAAGTAATCGCACTCCAGAGATTCATACGTGGGTATGGGGTCTTCATGGAGTCTTTCCAGCTTAACCAGAGACAGGTAAATCGCGTGCGCGGTATTCCCCGCGGCTTTTACGCTGCTGGTCCCCGTTGAATAACCGAAAACTCTGGCAGGCGTCTACAGCGGCCGCGCTTAAATTATTAACGATATCGGGAGCCGCGAAACGCGTCGGTGCTCTGGCGAATTTTATTTCGAGCCGGCATTTTTCTCTCTGTTCCTTTTTCCCATATCTAGCCCATGCGGAACGGCACAGGGGTGTGGTTCATGGCGAAAAAGGTTGCGGACGGACGTTGACGGGTTTCAGCATTTGGCACCAGTCGAAATCTCGCATTTACGGTATTAGTTTTTACAGGAGGAGATGGATGCGCTCTCGCGAACAGATTGCCGTTCGTTCGATGGTAATTATGCAAATGGCGGATATCGATTACCGGTTAAAAGCGCGAGCAAAAATAATGGCGGATCGCGGGACGATCGGCTTGGACAGTACCGTCGAGCTTCGTCGTCAAACGAGGGGAGGGGGAGATGTTTTGAAACGACCTCCTGGGGATCGGATCATCGGTATGACTGTGCCAGATGACGCGATAGAATGCATCCGAGTTGCCTGTTTTACCGTGTCTCCTTTCACTCGCTGCACAACCCACGCGATCTGCACTGTTCTTCCGAGCAGCAGGATTCTTTCATTCGCATCCGCGCTTCGCAATTTATTATCCAGCTTCTTCGAGCTTTCCTCACGATGCGAAACTGTCTGCGATTAAACGCTGACGCGACCTGCTCGTGCAATGTTACGTGAATGTAATCACCGGGCTGTGTGCGTCTTCTATGCACTCGCGGGTTTGCAATTTCATAGAGGGAACGTCTGCGCGTTAATTGTCTTGGAATTACATTTTAATCAGACACTTTCTGAAACATTTCATTCGCGATATCGAATAGTAGCGACTTCACAAATTCGAACAATTTACAGCGAACCATTCTTACCGCTACATAATTGGTAATGTTTGCATTTTACAACTGGGACAAGCTTCCAAAATTGTATGAAGTCGATACATTTAAATTGGTAAATTTCCTAAATTGATAAAAACTAGATTTAAAATGTATACCCGTTTCAGCGTTCCATTAACAATGTATATTAATAAATATCATATATGCTGTTCTTTTCACAGTGAGTAATATTTTATTCAACGAGTGCGAATTTTCATTCCACCCTTCACGAAATAATTTATAAAATAACAATCTACCGATATCGAAGAAATAAAAGTATAATTAGTTCTCGCCAGCGATCTTCGGGAAGCAGTCCTTTAAATCAGTCTCGCAGCGGTGCGTAAACAGCAGCATCGAATAATTTCCATTCTCCCCGGTTCTGATCCCCTTCTTCGGAGATTAGCTCTCACAATCGTCGTTCACGCGCGATGGAGCCACTTAAAGAAACAAATAAATATAATTGTCCGTCTAGCACAGAAACAAGGCACTCCGTCGGCGACCCTCTGTCGTTCTTGTTCGTCAAAGGGGTGAAAAAGGTAGGCTCAGCCTACGCAATCAAACAACGATCACGCCCCTTAATGACCGAGTGACTGCTGTTACTCCTTCGTTCGCTTTGGGGGTGGTTCGCGCTCGGTGTGGGGTCGAAACAGCTGCGAGTGACACAGCCCCAACCCCCCGTAGTCGTTCTCTCCACTTGTACATATCTCGTCCCGGCTCTGTGCCACTTTGTCTCTCTCTCACCGGTTGCGGAACGCGGGCCCGTTTCTCTGTCCGTCTTTCGGGCGTTGTCGGAGCAGCGGCGGCGGCCCTCTGCTCGCCGACACCCCATACATAATTACTCTGACTACCGACACGTCTCACCCTCGCGGCAGAAATTTGCATTATCGAGCCACCCCCGCGAGAACTAACCCCCGAGACTCATACCTCCGCAAGCGCGATTATTAAGGAATCAATCACGCCCCTGGTTTTCGGCAAGCTGTCGTCGCGCGGCGTGTCGCGGATTTGGGGATTTCGCGTTATACACTTTGATGAGATTTTATAACGATGTTTTGTCCCAATGCGATAGGGATCAGCGTCCCACGGCGACGATCGCGATGATCGACAAACGATCGAGAGCTCTTTGACCAACCCTGTCGCTATTTATCTCTTGAACGCATCACTGGAACAATTCCGACACGATTTCATCGAATTGAATCGATACATTAATCGTAACTCACAAGTTATGAGATAGAAAAACAGTGTCCAGAAGTTGCTAAAATATTTGCGAATTATTTATACAATTACAAATAGAAAATTGCAACGTGAAACGTAATATCAGTTTGAAAACATTTCATGGAAATGGATCCATTTTTCAGCGTTGACGTTAGATAGCCGACTTCACCGATTCCACGTTAGGCAAAGGAATTCGAAGCTCACGAGTGTTAACGGGGCAAATGGCAGTCGTCGAAGGTTAAATCCTCGCGGAAGCGGCCGGCGGATGTCCTTAGAGGGAAGCCAGAAAATCGAGGACATATATCGAGATAACAGGGCCGCTTCGAGTAATTTTCGGAAGTGGCGAGGATAGCGGAGAGGAAGACAGTAGTTAGATAATGCGATCACACGGACAATTTCCATAACTACCATTGTCTTTGCGTAATCGCGTTCGACAAAAGTATCCTGCAGTCTCCGTGGCGAGCTTCCGTCTGCGATTTAACCGTGAAAGACGTCAAAACGAGAGAGAACTTAAATGTCGAGCACGCAAAAATTCCTCGTTCTTTACAGGAACCGAAAGACGCAAATTGTATTTAGGTATTGAAAAAATACTGCTAAATTAACCTTCTGTAAAAGAAAAGGCACAAAAATATCTTGTTCAGTCAATAGAAGTGAAATTTTGTCCAAAAATATTGATACATGATTATGTGATTTCAAAATGACGAGAAAAGAACGAAAAAATGAATACAAGAGAAATAAAATAGCAGAAATAAAATTTTATTTGGCAGAAAGATCTGCAGTCAGATTATTACTCAGATGTTATTTTTATTTTCCAGCTGGAGTGATATTTCTCAGTATTTCTCCCGCGTCACCAACGCGCATTCTTCTTCGAAAGCCTATGGAGGTCACGAATATCGTAAGACTTTCTCCACTTCGGGTCACTTCAGGAATACTCATCCGCCAAAAAGAGAAGAAGAAAAGGTGCTCGAAAAGATTCGGTCGACGGGTCGAAAAACTTTTGGAACGTCTCCAAAGGTGCCGTCGAGACGTGTCTCGCTCGTAAACGGTCCTCCTACTCGTGGATACTCGTGTATTTCTGCGAGCAGCCGCCCCCGCGCTGTCGTTCTCTCTAGTGAATAAATTAAATCGACTCGCCGCTGCCCGTTGACGCTAAATAATACTTAGCGCCGGCTTAGCGAGCGATGTTTATCCGCGAGCTGGCTGCTTTAGGGCTATTCCACGGATGATCTCCTATTTCATGTCGTTCTGTCACGATCGTACGTGAATTCGCTAGTTTAGACGCGGAGAATTTCCTCTCGTTGCAAAACGAATTCCACACATACTATTCTAATCCTCCTTGAAACACCAACTGCATGTCAGGCCTGAAAATTTGTTCAATTGCTAGCATAACCTACTGATATCTCACTCTCTTATATTCCTTAGACCAAATTCTGATTTCACGGATTTTTTTACATTTTATAAGAAATTCTAGAAATTATTTGAATACTAAATTTGCGATTTTTGGAAAATGTCCTGGAAAAACATCGTACCACAACTATCCTGGCTCATTTTAAAGCTTGAAATCTCTACTTTGTTTTTCCTCTGCATTATACAGTGAGTGAGAAGGAAGACATGTTCTCTAGTTTGATAATGGTATAAATTCAAATGTCTCTAGAAATTTTGATTTTAAGATGGGAGCTTCCTATTTTAACCGCATCTCAAAATTTCATGTACGATTTTTTTACACGTTTTTTGAGGTTTGACAAACAATAGCATTCCGAAATATTTTCGAACTTTTCAAAACGGTTTCTAAACTCCTTCCTCGGGTCAAGAACTTGTCCAACGTATCCATAGCACTCTGCTGGCCCGGCAGAAATTACTATTACAGCTCACGTAATGGTGCGCGCCACCGGAAGCTATATTTCGTGGTATTCTTGCTCGTCCGTAGAAACTTTAGAAGGGAAATCTTAACCCTTTACTTGCTCGGATACAGAGCGATACGAGAGAAGATGCCGGGCCGTGAGTTGTGTAACGACGCTCTGAGAGCTCCCAGTGCAAATGGTTAAGCCTTAAATTATTATGCGTTAACGTCCTCGAAAGCTAGTCAAGCTCGGAGATACGCGTCTCTCTCTCTTTCTCTTTCTCTCTCTCTCTTGCTCGCAATACCGCTTAACTCGGTATGTAGTTGGGCACGACAAATTTTGTATATTACACAGAGAGAACACAAAGTGTGACTGTGCTCTCCCGCTACTTCTAACTTTGTCTCTAACACGCCTGTTGATGACCGACTGCTGTCTGCTGCCGGCTGAATGTATCTCCTTGCTGCCGTTTCTATGTCGTTCAACGGGATGTCTGACTTTGTTTGCATCATTCCACTTTCCACTTGACGCTAACTTTATCTTCCTCCGTAACCCTTTCAGCATGGATTATGGCGTTTTTCAAGCTTCCTGCTAGAGTTACAGCACTCGAATTTCGCGCGGAAGAAAGTGTCCTCTACTCCAAAGCTTCTAATTTTATTTATGTCGCGCAACACGTTAAATACAGCGGTGGTGACAGGCGCTGTTAAATTGCTTAAAAATGGGGTTATAATAGCATTATACAGTACGCTGGTTTTATGGAGAATTACATCGTTGTATGTGGGAGAGACTGCAGAATATTTGCATATTTTTTACAGTTAGCTACAAATTCTATTCTGATGAAGCACTTCGATAAATATTTACGTAGCGTTCAACAAATACTGTTTCGTCTATTTCTTCTAAAGAGAAGATTAGAATAGATATGGACATACACTGAACATCAATTTTTATTTCAAGAGAACAGTGTTCTACGTCGTCTAAAAGTCGCCCGTAATATCAAGTATCTCGTCAAGATCAGTTACCTAATTCTAAATTCATAACTCCGATCTAATCTAGTGTCAAAAACATACATTCCACTAATAAATCTCACTCTATTAATAAACGCACAGCAAACGACGAGCGTTGAAACCTTCTGGACACCACCCAAGAGAGTATCATCGACAACATGCATCAAAATTATGATCTTCAGGTCCTCTAACAAGCATATGTAGAACAATCTATCATCGAGGATAATCCAAAGGTGTTTTATAGCAACATTTAAACATTTTAGGAAAAGGACTTGAATATTATTGGAAAAAGAATTGTGAATGGAGCTCCTGTAGCTTGCCGTCCAAGCAGACTCCATAGTCTACTTATAGCAAACCACGAGTGTTAAAACTTTCCGGAGATTGCCCAAGAGAGTATCGCCAACACACATCAAGATCATAATCGTTACGTATTTTAGATAGCATTTCTCCAAGAGAAACATTATCAAGACCGACTCGAGAGACCGGTGTTTTGCAGCCCCGTCGAAAAAGCCGCCCATAAAGTCGCAAAGCTCTTCGAGATAAAGCTTCCAGATCGCAGAAAGTTCGAAGGCTCTCCAGGGCAGAATTGAAGAGCAAAGGGCTGAAAGTGGAACTGTATAAACGTCAATTTGAGCATCGGATGACTTGGAAAGGGTTGGCGAGGGGTGCTGAATCGGGGTTGGGCGGCTTGCCAAGAGGGTAAGGAAGAGGATACCGGCACGAGTGGACGGATAAAGGCGAGAAAAGTTGACTCGTAAAGAGAAACCAAGAATCGGCTAAGACCGGGGGATTGTTTCTGGGTGGCGTGGCGGTCTGGGTGTCGCGGCCAGACGACGGCGGGGAACCGGTTTTCCAGAGGGTTCGGGAGTTAAAGTTTTCCCTCGGCTGATGACCGGGAGCCATCCGAGGGCCTCCGATAGAGAACGGGAGAAAAGAGTGTTTTACGATAAAACTGCTCGGATCCAATTTATCTGACGCGGCGGCGCTCGAGGAACCGGGTCGTTTCCGGGCTATCGTTCCCTCCCATTTTTCCATTGGCGCGGCGCTTCCCTTTCGCCTACCCGCGCTTTGCAGCGCACGCTTCGAATCGCCTCTTCGGACGGATATATTCCGCGACTGGTTTTCGGCTAATGGCGAACGCCAGGCCGGTTTCCAGCTTCCATCACGGGACATTTACCCCGCCGTTCGACGTCCAAACAGCTCTTCCACAGAGGATCGAACGCGAAACCCGATGGGATACCTTTCCTTGCACTGCCTCGGACCGTCTACAACAGATTCTGCATTTTCATTGACGGATTTCTCGTCATTTCGCAGAAGAGCGACGCTGGTTCGTCGTCTTGTGAACGATATTAATTATAATACGGTATAAAAAAGATTCGTTTACATGCGACATCAACCAATATACGTATTATTAAAAAAAATTTCATTTCTTTAATTGCCCTGTGAAACATTAAAGCTATCACTTTAGACACCATCTACTACATATACTGTTTAAGAAAAATCTTGTGACCTTCCAATGACCACTTAATCATTTTCTTAGTTCACATTCAGTTTATCAAAATACATGTTTATTTATTTATACAATATACATGTACCGTTGAGGGGAACACAACGGAGAAGTTCGCCTACCTCCGACTTGATATAAATTGTGAATACTATAAGAGATGATAATAATAGATCTTGTCATTCGAAATGAAATTTTTATCGATTCCGGAGGTTTACAATCTCCATTCACCGTCACTCTCGCCGATATTCATTCCCCAAGTGCTAGACACTGCGCCCCCGAAGATTAATTACTCCACCGTTGAATCGGAGCTCCGATTCCCATGAATTGAGATCGTTATCGCGTCCCCAGCGCAGCCCTGGAGATCGTCTTCTCTTCGGGAGCAACGTTTCATAAATGAAACTTCTTTCGCGATAATCACGAGCGGAGAGGCGTGCCACCGAGAGAGTGGACAATGTCAACGGTGGAAGAAGTCTAATTAATTCCTCTCTTTCCCGCGATACGTCAAAAAAGCGGGACAGCCTTAACGAGAAAGTCCGGAGCGATAAAGCGATGATTTATGCGGTAACTTGTGGCTCGATCCGCGGGGTGCGACCCGGCCCTATTAAATAATGACGCCAAAGCCAGGAAACTCGCGTGACTTTGACTAATATCGGACCTAGGAAGCCCTTGATTAACGCTTTGGCAATCTCCAAAATTTCACGAACCTCGTGTATTTATTGGCGTTTTGCGATCCATACTCCATTCGTCGTAACTCTCTGCTGTGCTTCTGCATATACAAGCTTGCATTCCTATCACGCGATTTGGTATATCTTTCCTTGTTTTTCACTTGCGTAGAAAAGCGAAAGAGCATCGTCCAAACTCGAACACGTGAGTCGATGGATTTACGATATGCGTTCAGCGCACACGTTTGCGTTTGTATTTTCGTTTCGAGACTTCTAAATGTTGCACCAGACCAAAACGCAGCGTTGTTGACACACTGCTTCCGAAGCAGACCAAACGCAGAGCCATGCGTTTGTCGAACCACTGCTTCAGAACATTTTTCGGACTCCTGTTTCAGATTTTGTACAAATATGTATTTGTGAATAAAATTTTAAGTTGTTCATTTGTTACTTAGCAGTGACGCAGTGACACACGTCTAGATGCAGTTCTGAAAAAAACGCTGCGTCCAGACGCGCAAAGGAGATCGCACCTTTAAGCATCAGGAAACGATTGTTCCCGAGACTTCTTTGAGGACAGCAGCTCGGAAATCGAAAAGTGGTGGGAGTGGATAAAAATACGAGAAATCATGATGTCACAACTGTTCCGCTTGAACAACCGCGAGGAATTAGCGAGCCGAGAGGAACGAGCTTGTTTACAAGACGGTTTACACGACCGTGGAATTTTCGACGATGCGTTTGTCTGCGAGGAAGTGGAGCAAATCCTGCGTGGGAGTCATGTTCTCCTTCTCTTGCGTGAGACACCACCAGGGAACACAATGGAGCTATAATTTCTAATGAATGTAGAAATTGCAGCGCTTTAAACGTGTCAATTTTTTCCAGGCTTAGCTCTTATCGCCGAGATCTATTGTTCTGTAAATTCTGTTGAACTCACAAGCGAGACTGATGGTAAATGTTCTACAATTTTTATAGATCGCATTAGATTTTGAAACAGTTCACTGTGCTTTGTTCAATCGATCTGTGCGCGATAAGTAGGTAACATTTTTACCGAAGTATTATATTTTTTCATGTGTAGAATATTTGCATACAATCGCAATTCAAGTACAGATTAGTAAATTGACCAAGTATTCATTTTTCTGGAGGTTCAGAATGGATTTCAGATGATTTTTATTTAATTTAGTCTCATTTTTCCTGGAAAATTAAATATTGATTCTACTAGAATCTACATATGAATTTATCAGTGTTGGATAATTTGTTAAACAAGGTTTTTCTGTCTGGGCATCCTAACAATCAAGATTTAACTATACACAGGCACCCTCTATGGCCGTTGATGCGCTATTGCGTTTCGAGGCAACTCTATCAAACCGATGACAAGTAACGCGTCCCCTGAATGGCGCAACAATTCGCGCGACACGGGGGACACGTCGTCGGATGACTTTTAATTAATTATACCGACAGTTCGCCGGGGAACGAGCCGTTGACGGTAGATAAACAATTATCGGCCTCTCTAACGAGGGTAGGTTGCGGCGATGCTCCTCGATATCGAGCATAGTTCACCAATTTTTTATCATTGCTGAATTTTACTCATCTTTTACATTATCCACAAGAGCTTTCTCTAGTTGCAGTCCCGTTACTACGTAATACATTTCAGTTTCTTATTTTACAGTTTATCACATTATCCTACCGTTTTACCTTTCTCCAACGTAAGCTAAGTTGAGAAACTCGTCTCAACATCGTCAACTGTTCCACAAGGTCATAAAGTGAAGAAGAAATGCATCGCGTAGATAAGATGTCAAGGATCCTGAAGCAACCTTGATAACAAAGTCGAGTGATATAATTTCTGTCTTGTAGATATTATGCAGCTGAAATTCCAACAGAGACATTTACATGTCCTATTTCCCACGAGTAGATTGCAGAACTTTCTGCATTCACGGTCTAAAAAAGAAAGCAAAGCAAAAACTCGTGTTAATCTTGATTCATCGGAAACGCTAACGAAGCCAAGGAGTTTTCATTAAACTCCAGTTCCACTAAATTTTCCAATGAATGTGCACTCCGGTTCGTAAGTCATGGGATTCCAGTTTTTGCCTCAAAGAAAATCTTGATTATGATACGGTTCCAACTGCGAGTATGTAAGTCTTCCATTTTGTACTATTATAATTTGTTACTGAATTCAGTGTTACCATTCCACAAATTATTTTTAGAAATACATAATTATAGTACGTACATACGTAGTAACATTATTTATATTTAAATCTGTTACTAATTTTTATATCTAATAAAAAATCGATAAATTTTTGCAAAAGAACCACACGTTTGCAAAAGAATTAACCGATAAATATTTAAGAACTGTAGCAGCAGTCCGACACTCAAATTTCAGTAATCGTAAACACTAATGAAGACGTCATATAATTAACTCGGCGGAGGATTAAATTTTACAATCGCCGAAAACCAATTTCATTTCCTTTTACGTTCACTGAATATCAGCGTGCTATAATCTGCACTCTCCGCGAGTTGCCCAATCAGGGAGGCCGGGTGTCAAGAACGCGTCGTTTCCAATAAATACATAAATTAATATCTCGCAACAGTCGTGCATAATGGCGAACGTTATCCGAAGATGCCGGCTCGTTTCAAGATGGCGGGTATGCGTAGTCTCGTTAACGAATTCCTTGGCATTTCCGCGGGACAATCAGCGACACCGGGCCCCGACCTCGTTAGAGTCGCGCGATCGAAATATATTTAAAGATGGCTTTAATTTTCGCCCGTTATCGTGACGCTTCTCGCCCCGTTTCGATTCTTCCCCCTGTTCCCCTTGAGAAACGTGAGACAGAGGGGGACAGGACGTGTATTTACGGCGGTGCGCGTCCGCACGCACTTAAATACACGATATCTACGTAATTCCGGTTCGCCTAATGGAGATAAGCCGGAACGTACGATGCGGTTTTCTCGGATGGCGTAATGAGCGAGGACACGGGGTCCTTAATAATGCCCTCGAACCGTCCCCTCTCTCCTTCCTCCAGGATCAGGTCCTCTCGCTTTTACTGCAGGAGCTGCGGACCCTCCTCCCCTGGTACCGTGGACGCAGGTGCTCCGGAATTGCTCTACCGACTCGCACAATCTGAGCCTCTCCATGGCTTTACGAGCGACTAAAGCCCAGCTTCTGACGCGTTACCAGCGTAAGGTTACTAAGCATTCATAGGAGATTCGATAACCTAGCCACCGTGACATCGGCGACGAAATAATTAATCGACGCCTGCTAGGATCGAGACACGATGCATTCTTGATATCAGGGTCAATCCGATTTTTGATGCGTGGAAGCTGGATGACAAATCTCTCAGAAAACTGGAGTTAATCGAGTCATTTTTACGAATTGGCATTTTCTTGAATTGTAGCAAAATTGTAATCATGACAGGGTTACTAAGACCGAACACTGTGTCCTTGACGTCAAGAAAATTCTGATTTTTGGAGACGAGGGTAGGAGATATGGGGGCTCGTTTATGAATAAACCATTGGTGTGAATTGGCGAGTTTGTAGTTCCAGATAGATGAAGATATAATAAGATATAATAAAATGAAGAATGTTGCTCCCTTTTGGAACACATTTCCCACAGAAGCAAGCCTTCTAAACGAAATGCAGTTCAAGATCTCAAATTCCACCCTTACTTGCGTAGAGTGAACTGGTAGTTGCAACTCTCGTCGACTCGAGACTGCACCATAGAGCTCGAGACGCTTCGAATAAGGGAAGAATGATACTATTGCCCTAGAAGCATCGTCGGTAGAAGGTTAGAACGCAATAGACCAGGAGATTCCGCGAAGGCGGGCGAAAGGTCTCGCAAAAGAAACGTCTGCTTCGGGCTACGCGGGCATTTCCCGCGGGATCATCCTCCGACATTTGCAACCTATACATCAACGCGGAGGTTCATTTCGTGGCTAATAAATAGGCTGCGGATCATCGTGCGCTTATCTCCGTTAAATACGAAACTGAGTAATACGCACTGGATTTTATTTCGAAACAAAAGCTAATTAAATTGAGTTCATGAGCACGAACATTTTAACAGGAGGAATAAGTTTCATTCCGATTCCTCTGAAAATGTTCTCGGTCTGATTCTATAGCATACATTTGGATTTTTTTCTATCGAACTAAATAATGTGATTTCACGATAATATGCATACTTGTTTGTATATGTCTAGACTATATTTCTGAATTTTTGTGTATTTTCATCGCCAGTATTCTAGTAATTATTCACCAAGGATAGATTACATGATCCGTATCCTAATATGGAGGGCTCACAAATGGCTCAAGGTTCGAAGAATTAATTTCAAACTCTGAAACTACGTTCAATGCATTATTAATTCGAACTTTAGAAGATCACTTTCTTCATCTTCCATGCTGCGGAAGGCGAGCACAGTTCTACTAATTAAAATTGTTCCGAGTTTTTGATTTTAGAGGTCTTGGAACTCAATTACTGCGCGATGCTATCCAAAAGGAACGATCCGCTCTTGCCATCGCCTAACTTTTACAATTCTGATGTTTGTACGGTTCAAGAGGGAAAAATTCCCATAGAGTGAATCTCGTCCCAAGATACAATGCGCTTCAGGAAACATGTAATTCTGTCGAATGATCGAATGGCAGGACCTACCTTTCGATCCTGAACGGAAGCGCCGTATGTCACGAGTGCGCAGTCAGCATTCTCCGTAGCTCTCCTTGTGGCCAGGCTGCTCTCGGTGGCCGTCGATGCTCTCGAAGGAGTGTGCGAGCGTGTCGTATCGTTTCAGCGGCGAGCATGCATGCAGGCTTCAAGTTCAGGGTCCCAGTTCCCGTGGTGATTCCAGAGGAGCAGCGGACAACCACTTCGGGCCTGTGTGCACCGCAAGCATGTAATCCGGATCGTCTCGCGAGAGTGCTCTTCGTTTCTCCACTCCGAATCCCGGGGCCGAGTCAAAGTCCTCTCGTAACTTTCCCCAAGGAGCACGCGTTGCACGCTTGTTTCCTCACTTCGAAGAGCACCTAAGACGCGAGCTATGACGTCTGACCGCGCATTACTTGAATCCAGGATCCTTATCCTCTGATCTCCGATGCGAACCGTGGATCTACCACCGGCCGAGCGATCGGTGACGCATCCAAAGTTCCTCGAGTTAATCGATCCTCATTACGCGCCACTTCGATCCTCTATCTCTCCCCCACGGGATCAGAGATACTCCCATGGACCGAACTGTCTCTCCTTCTCTCTCCCTCTCTTTCCCTCTTCGACTCTCTTCCCAGACTACCGGTTACTCCCGCCGATTACGGCGATTTTATTGTCTGCTCGAGATCGAAGCTCGCGGCCGATGTCCGATAAGGTGCTAACGCGCTAATTGGCAAACGGAGCCCGCGTACCCTATCCCTCGAGTTAATTATATTTAATTGTCGGCCCATTAATTGTATCTTTAATCACCCGGAGGGCCGAGATACAAGCCCGTCCGCCACAGCACAGCCAGCCCGTACGTCGAAAAATTAACGATCCGAATTAGACCGGCTCTCGTTCGGATCTGCCGAGAGAGAAAGGAGAGAGAAAGAGCGAGAAGACCGTCTCTCGAACTCGCACTCCACGATGAATCGTCTCTCGTTAACCTCTCCTCTCTTCAATTCCCACGAAAATCGTGGTCGTATATCGACCAGGGAAACAAAACTCCTATCAGAGAACTAGCTATATCCTCCCACCTCTCTTCGTTTGTCTCCAGAACCTCTTCGGGTCCGACCGAAACAGGCTTCTCTTACAGTTCCCGGACAAGCTTCAACGGTCTCCCGAGAGGATCGTCCGTTCTGCTGAAAAGAGTTTCACGCGAAAAGAGGGTCCACTTTCTCTTGCTTAGGGCAGACCCTTTCTTCTCGTCCCTGCGGAACGCACCCGACGCAAAGTTCTCTTATTACGCGGATCGATTGGTCTCTTCCTCTTCCTACTTCACGAGCAAGATCCCCAGAAGATCCGTACTACGGGAGCCAGAACTCGAAGCCTGGAACAGCGGGTACATTCGATCGGAGTCTTCTGATCCTCTACATCGGCTCCTGGTAATATCCACGATCACGCGGCACTCCACGAGAGGCAGATCACGGAGCGATCTTGATCGAAGACGGTAAGAACTGCTACCGATCCACGCGAGTAGTATAAGCAAACGTGTTTTCGGCTGACTCAGTTAGTTAAGACTAACTCGATCCACGCGGTTAGGGTTCCTGTTGTCGCGAGACTCCGGTGTCTCGAGGTTACTTGCAAGCAGAGATCAGAAGACGGTACTAACTCGCGATGCTACTGCTCCCCGCCAGTAGCCTAACCGAGCATGCGTCCACCTAAGTGATTCGGTTCACGCGATTAGGGTTTCTGATGTCGTGAAACTCGGATGCAGGAATCGGAAGAGGACGCGAACTACTGAACTCGCGGCGCTACTGCTTCTCACATGTAGCCTGACCGAGTTCGGCTAACCTCTACTCAGGAACCACGCGATTAGGGTCCTTGTAGTCGCTAAACTGTCGCGAATCCGGGGTTCCGCGCGAGTAAAAATCGGAAGACGGTTCGAACTCGCGGCGCTGCTGCTTCCCACGAGTAGCCTAACTGAGCGTGCATCCACCCAGGTAATTCGTCCCACGAGATTAGGGTTCCTGACGTCGCGGAAACTCAGACGCGGAATCCGGTGGCTCACCGAGGGAGGAGGTAACCCCGCAACGAAGCGGGTTCTCGGCACGACTGAGAGGCTCGAACCTCGACGCCGAGAGAGCCACCCCCGCGAGAGGGTGGCGGGCCGAGAAAGGGAGGTAGAGGGTTGGAGGAAGAGGGGTGAGAGGAACGAAGAGGGCACGAGCAGAAAGCACGAGAGTGAAAGAGGGACCGCAGCGGCGCGCGCGCGCAGTCGCCAATTCGAAAGCCGAGCGACGATATTAATTACATCCTCTTCGAGCGACGGAAACGAATCGAGCAAGCCACGCCGGAATATCACGCGGTGGCCGCCAAGCGCGTTTCGAAGCTGCTCAGAAAATCGTAGGATTTCGGACAGGAGGAGGAGAATGTTGTCCTGTGGATGTGTTCCGAACGATTTCCATCGAGCTACAGCTCTACTCTTGTTCCCCCGCTGTTTCACCCTCGCCGCGCAACCCCCGTCGAAATAATGGATGGATAATCTGTTCTGGCGTGGCCCGCCCGGGACTAAAAGGTTCCTACGAATTCGACGGTCGATCTAGCGTTGGCGATCCCTCCGAACAACTTTTAGGAGAGACGCGGAGACATTTTTTGGAGTGAGATTTTTGGGTGCGAGAACCCAAACATTTCGGGTGTCCGATAGTCGGGACGGATCGGAATCTCGAAAATATGGGAAAGCCTGTCTTTGCAGAATTCCCATTTTGATTTTTATTATTATAAAAAAAATGAGTAGATTCAATTTTAAAAAATAGTATATATAAACCAGTATTATTTTCAGCTTAGTAAAATCAATAAAGGAAGAATGAAATATGTTTTTGGCTCCTATTTATGTGGCTCAAGCTACAGTAACAATTCTGTTAATTATAAAACGTAGATCGTCATTGTTTGTGAGTTTGTACGAAACACGGACGTTGAAAGCACGATAAATGATAAAGTGCAATTAACCCAGATAATTTTTACAAATTGAAATCAGCGATGCGGAAAACAAGTTTTTTTTTACTTCCAGTGTAATGCGTGCCGAAGAAATTTTATCTTGCATGCGACTGAGTAGTTTAATGATATTTGATTCGATTGTTCATCATATTTTCACACGTTACCTTACCTAATAATAATAATAATTGTATTTATCAACAATCCCTCGACAAGTAAAACAAATCCACAAAATCCTGTGAAAATGGTAACACTATTCAACTGAAGATAAAGTTACTGGTTTCAGACGAGGGTTTAATCTTGAGAGGTGAACGAAGCCGGAAAGTGTAGAAGAAGAAAAGTGGAAAGAAAATTGATAATAATTTCGTGGTAATGATTGCCGTTCTGTTTCCCACACGTTTCTTTTTTCATTCCCTGCAGCTTCATCCCTCAAGATCAGACCAGCTTCCGATATCATCTTTAATTTCCATCCCCCAAACATACAATTTCAATCTACATAAAATAATCTGCACAATTTCATCACCAGACGAATACTATTTGTTACAAGTACACGCGCTGAGGACCAGCCAGAAAACCAGTCAACCAAAACAGACCCAAAGTAACAAAGTCAACAGAGAAGAGCAGATAATCCGAAGAGGAACGGGCCGCGATAAAGCCGAGAATCGAGTCCGTAAAAATTGGAGTCTGTAACGAGATTCTCGGAACGTCAAGCCTATTTGCACGGAAAAATAACGCAGCTCGCATCGCGTTCACCGAGGCGGCTAACAGAAAAAATCTATGAAATAGAATGTTTCCGAATAGCGAGTGATCATCGATTAAAAAATGCTCGCTTAATGGCCGGGTATCGATGTCAGGTACATTCAATTATTTTGCCGACCATATTCGTCTCTCGCCTCCGTAATCCCTTCTTCGTCGAGCATCGATATATGCGAAAAATTTCGCACGGCTGTAGGTGGTTGCGATTACCCGCGGAATTTGCATAGTGTCCTAAGTTCGTTCGAACGAACGCGAGACGCGTCGATGCCGACGCCTTTAGCGGCGCGGCGCGCGTGTCGTTTGCATAGAAACTGCAGTTTATGGAGGCCACTGTCGAGGCTCGATGCAACCAGCTTCGCTCGCCGGATCTTATTGGCGGTTTTGGTAGCTAGCCTCGCAATTAGAAATATACTCGACCGCTCTCGAACACCATAAACGCTAATCCCGTTGCGGAACACGCCTACGCCGGCGGAGAAGAAGAGTTTTTAGCAGTATTTGTCATTACATTCATTTTTGTTGGTCACTGTTCATTTTGAAATAGTGGTGGTGTTTGGCAAATATTTTAGACATTATTAAATCTGACATAAACTTGATTCAATAAAATATAGTAAGCATCCCTAAAAAAATTCAAGGTTAATTTTTATACTTTTAAAAAAGTGGTATGCTGAACTGTTCCGTTTTATAAACCTGGCAAAGTTATGGGCGCAGGCGTTCGGAGTTGTGAAAATTGCGTTTAGAAGCTGCCAGTTTCAGTCCTCTCAGTGCTGAAACTAAAAACTGCTGGAACATTGTATTCTCTAGTGCAGCTTAAACTGACAAAAATTTAAAAGCGCATGATCAGACACAGTTTAGTATTTTGAATTGATGTATTAATGATTATACCGACCATAAATTTCCGTGGAAGGTAAGCAGGTTATCGAAAGTCAGTGCCGAAGAGATGCAAAGGATAGTGTGTGTATGATTCGTGAAAAGGGTAGGAAAATACGGTGCATGCATGAAAGGAGAGCGTGAAGCAACAAGGAGTGGTATAGTATAGTAATATAAAATTTTCTAGGCAAAGAGGCGGAAGCAATGAATAGAATTGTAAAGATACGAGAAATATCACGAGCAAAGAAATTGAACATCCTCGGAAATATAATATAACTCATTCGCAATGCGATGTAATAGATGCAACAAATAACGCAATATAATATATACAGCATAATTTACTATAACGTATTAAATGCGATCTGACAGAATATACATATGCGATTATAATTACAAATGCATTGCCGCAATAAACGGATTCAAAATAAATGAATTCATAAAAAACACAATACCTCGCATAATTCGGTTGCTATTACACTGGTGACGTTAACGCATTTGTGCCTTGATAATTCCTTTTGTACGCGCCGGGCTGCAATGGCACGCGAAACAAAATATTAATTTAATTGCATATAATGGACGATGGGAACGATGCGCGTTGCATCTGAGGAAGTGCATCGATGGTATCGGGAGGCAGCGTATAATCGTTCGCAACATCGATTTTTCTCCCGTTATCGCCAGGAAATTCCTCCTTCGATGACGTTATTATTTGTTCATATTTTCACAACGGTACCGCCGCAGTTCAACTACTAACATTGCTGAAACGAAGTAATTTGCATTATTACAATGTTTCCCGTCGCAGCGCGAAAATTATATCCACGAATATTCTCTGACGAAATACAATCGCCATTTCCGCGATAATAATTAGACCGCGAATCTTTATGCGCAATGCAGATTTTCGCGACTCGGAAATCATCGGAATCAAAGAGAAGTGCTTACATTTTAATCCTATCCAGCTGCAAATTGGATAAAAAACTCATTTCAACCGAATAAAAGATTCCTTTGGCACTGCAGTCGATTCTTCTCGATGGAGACAGCTTCCTGCATTTTGCAAGTGCAGCCACGGGTTTGTAATCATGTTTTCTTTGCGAAAGAGAAAGTGAGGTAAGATGGCTTGTAAGAGGAAGATTAACTCTTCAGGGACGAGTGTAACTATGAGATAGTAAAAATTTTATTCGACACTAAATTTACTATGGTCGAATTAAATTAAAAAGACTCAATAAATTTCATTCTCCAAGTAAATAAACTGAAACTTCTCGTTTTCATAAGATACACACTATCGCTATCAATATTAATGTTAAATATATTTTTTCCATCATTCAAGCCCCAGTTATAGGGGGGTTGATCAATTTATCGAATATTAAAAATAATTTCCGTGTGCAAAAGGTTAATGTAGTTGGGGGTTGATGGACCCGATAAAAGACAACCTCGTTAATTATCGACCATGCGACTGATAATGGAATTAGACACTGGGAAATCTAGTTGGACGAGAGACAATAATGCTCTGGCCCGCGGCCGATTCGCGTAATCCGCTGCACCGTGCTCGACTTACAAAGCTGGGTTTGCCGGGCCCGCGTAACGCATCGACGGTAAAATAAACACGAGAACCAAACAAAATATTGTTTTCATAAATATTGGATCCAGTCAAATAAATGATCCAAATAAAAGGAGGGAGCTGGCGCGAGCGGACGCGCCACCCTTTCGGAGGGCTCGCGCGTGGGAGTTCTTCCCCCTCCGGGAGGGTTTATAACGAGGATTTAGTGTCCGATCGAGAGACGCTTCCATCCCTCCCTGGACCCAGGATATTACACAATAAAATACTGTCTGCTACTCCGAGGACCTATTCAAATATTGGGAAACCCTCCATCCTCGAAACTACTTTCCAATCCTTAATTTTCACGTATTTTACCCAGTCCCTTAAGCACTCGAGGAATTGTAATTTTAGCGTAAATTCGTGCCAGTTAGTTGCATTTTTCAATTGTCAAATCCATTTTTTAATCCACTTCACTTTAATACTAGTTGAAATTTGAATCAATTCGGTGAACTACGATACGATGAGATTCGCGTGACCTTCGCATGACCTTGAGCAATAACACCCACAGGAAAAATGATAAATTAGTGTTAATAATAGAGTAGTTGCGATTAGATTTTAATGAATAGGATTCGAAATCTCGGTCGTACTAAAAAAATTATTTCAATCTACACACCGTCCGAACAAAAGAAACGTTCACTTTTCATCCCTTCGAATAAAATGCTCTTCGATGTATCACCAGTCTCAAACAACTTTGTCACCCTAACTCCAATTCCGACTTTAAACAATCTATAGCACTTCCCCAGCCTATCGAGAAGTCTCAGACACTCGTCAACTCGGTCGACCCGTTAAAACAATTTTAAAATCTCATCTCTTTCACCGAATTCGCCCCAAAGCGTCAGACGTCGCGCCGAAGAAGCGATCCTCCCCCAATGAGAAACTTTTCAATTTCGGAAAAAAATCGCATCACCAATTGTTTCGCAGACAGTGTATCCGAAGAAGCGTTCGTCACAAGGCAATCGATCAACAAGCTTATCGTCGAGACAATAAATTCAACGACGGCTGCAGACCGCGCTCGGTACAGGCTCGCTCAAAAATCGCGTTTGCAAACTTGGAGCTCGGCTGTTTGGCAAAGTTATTACGCGTCGGTCGGCGAACCACCCTCTCTCCGCCCTCGCCAACCCCTTTTAATCCGAGTAAAAATCTCCCGTTGTTCGACAGCTTTCGCCATGATATTTTTATTCGGATTAAACGCGATCGCGTTCCCTGCGAGGAGGGACGTACTATGTTTGCCAACCCCCTCCCGGTTTTTTCCGTTTCTTTTTATACACACGCCGGCCGTTCGCAAATTCGTCGACGCCCTTGCGATTTTTTTTCGCCGATTTTTGCGACGCCCGTCTTCGTTATTCCGTTGAACATTCGCGGACGCTGCCCGACAACGCTCGAACGTGGTGTTTGCTGTTGAAGTTAATCGGACGACGTGGTTGTAAGCGTTCGGTCGCGTGTCGTTTTGCAAAATAAAATGTTGAACGCGCCGTTGGTGGAACTTTGACACTGCGGGTTCAATCGGAATTATCTTCGAACGAATGTGGACACTGTTCGAATGATTGCCTGGATCTTTATGCAAATGAAATTAATTTTATGCATTCCAACTAACTTTTAACATCTTCATGCAAATTTTCTTTGTTCAATTCTTTTCGTATTTTAGAATTTCGTATTTTCGGACGTTACATTTATGCTGGTTAATGCACAAGCGGTGTATGTCAATTTTCCCCATTGATTTTTGGTTTCCGCACAAAGGGAAACGTGATGCTTGACTTTTAAGTGCACTGTGGACCTTTATGCAAAATAAAAATTTACTACAGGAATTGCAAGGAACAGAAAAGCAGCTTGAAAAGCAAATTGATTCAAAAGCCCAACAGAATTAGAAAATGGTCAAACTTTCCAATCTGTTCTAGAACAGGTCTGAGGAGTATCTGTAATGCAGCAAGTTTGAGAGCAAAGATCGTGCACAAATTACTGCGAGACTAGGACACCGAAACCAGAGCAGGAATAAAAGGGATTTCAAGAAAGAAAAGCATTTTTATGAAATATACGATGTTTGGAAGGTACTGCTAAAGCTCTTCCCCATGCAGCAACCTAATAAAACTTTCTCAGGTTCGGTCGGAGCGACCGTGCGCAGCAAAGAGGTAACAAAAGCGGAAAAGGGTTCGCCACGGGGAAATATGGAAGTCCGTGTGCGATCGATTCTTGCCGGAGCATATTCCTTTCTCCATTGCTTCTCGACTGAGAGAATGCTTTTCGTCTCCGTCAGCTTTCTCTCTGTCTCTCTTTCTCTTTCTCTCTTCGTCAGCCAAATAAATTAGTTGTCACGAAGAAGCCAACGGAGAAGCTTGGCCAGCTGGCTGGCTGACGACCGATAAAATGACCCGCGCGAGCTTAATGCCGGGAACAAAGTTGAGCCGGTAGCATTTGCGGAAAAGGGTTTAAGGGCGAGGAGTAGACTGGCTAATACTCCTCACGAAACTGGCCGCAATTCCTACGGTAAATAGAAACAACGAGACAGCCAAGTGTATTCACACCTTGCTTGACGTCACCAGCTTAAACTTTACGGAACCTCGCGGGCCAATTTTGAAAAATCGACTTTTTATTGTCGTGGTAGTCTCCTTCTTAGTGAACATTGAAAAAATGAATGCAAACATTGAAATTATTACGAAAGTCATAGTACCAAGTATACATCCGTAATTTTAGATCAGACACCTTTCATGAAAATGGCGACCGGATTACGATTCTTGGAAATGTTCAATGGATTCGATACTATGCGTAACATCGTAATCATTTACGTAAAATATTTTTGTAAATAAATAGAATTTTATTATATTCGTCTTTTTCATTGACACGAACTTAACAATTTTGATAATTTCTGTTCGAAATCGGCCAACGAGTTCCTGACCCAATAATTCTTTCATCAACATTTAAACTTCATTGTTTCCAGTAAAATAGGAAATTCCACTCCATAGGAAAAATCCAGAAATTCGTATGCTGCGTTGTGAACAATTCAATTGTATCGGTCAATCAACTGGAATGTTTTATTTTGGACGTTTACGCCATTCTGCGACATTTTAACCTGAAACATTCATACATCAAGCTGTAAGTTCCCATTATGACACCTCGGCAAAATAAATATGTTTGAATGATTAATCATGTCTGAAAAAATTCGGAGACGTGACTTTTATATTCGTACATGGATGGGGATGGGTACCTTCTAAAACCTAACAAAATTTATTATCTATCAGGAAGAAATAAATGGGGTCGGATCAGTTCCGGCTGAAATCGTCGAAATTGAAATTCCACGTCATTGCGGGTCCGATAATTTCGGTTCCGGGTTACGGAGCAGCCGCGAGGTGGCTGGTTAGCTAGCGGGTTAGCTGGATGTCGTCGGTCAGCTGGCGTAGGACTCGGTTCGCGTCTAAGGGGGATCGAGTGACACGTAGTTAGGAAGGTAACTCACCTAAATCTCGATAGCCCGGTTTCCTCGGAAACCGGAGGCCCATAATTCTGCGCGAGCCGGCTGCGGAAGGAATCCACGGAGGAAAAGTGGCTCTGTGTGTTGCGGGTTCCTGCAAAGAAAACCGGAAGACAATGGCAACGTTGGCGGAGGCCAAGAGAAGGGAAAGGGAGGACTGGTTACTGCGAGCGGAAGAGGAGGCAGCTCGAGAAAGTAGAAGAAACTAGTTCGAAGAATTCTGGCTTTCGAGGAAATGCGCCGTGTATTCGACCGGCGACGCGTCCGCGTCCGGAGGAATAGAAAAGGAAGCGATACGGGACGGATGAACTACTAACCGGGATAGGAAGCTCGCACCGAACCAGGGACTCGCGAGAAATAGCTGGGAGACCAGGGAATCGTCGCAGCACCGACATTAATATCCATTATATTCCCGACGAGTAACAGTTCCTCAAGCTGCGTCCCGCGTTCGTCTACGTCTGTCCGTCTCCCAATGCTGAAACGCCGTCCCGCGAGCCGTTTCGTGATTTATAGAGAAAGTTTGCTCCCGTGATTACCCAGGGTGCCGCCGCGACAGTTGGCAACCCGTTCGTCGGTCTGAATTTTCGCCACCCTCGAAGGGCCGCGTGCCGTTATCTCGCTTTCCGTCATTCGCTCGAATTAGCTGAAGTGCCGGTCGCACGGACGCGTTGTTATCTTTCTAACCGATGCAATGATGGAGGAGGAATCTAGGGATGGGACCTCGAAAGGATCCTGGATCGATAAGTTCCGGTCTATAAAAATTATCCAATTCATCGTCACACTAATTTTTCGAGCGGAGACAAACTAATTTAATAAAACGGGAGCCGGACGAGAGTTGACTCGAACGTTCCTCTTTATGCCGAATTCGAAGCTTTAAGTACATTACGTACAGCCAGTTTCCGGTACAAAGGGCCAAAGCCAGCAACCTGGGAGCAATCTAAGAGCGCGCGGTGAAATGAGCCGGATCGAACGTCCTCGAGGACAGGTAACATCCTCGTGACATATTCGGCGTGGCGGCGTGTTCCTCGATAAAAACGGTCACGGAGCAGATGACATTATTCGAGAGATAAACGGGATCCCGTGTTCATTCCGCATTCTTCCCGTCTCCTTCTTGGAGAGCATCGTATCCGCCGCGTTATTCCGTGCGCGCAATCGACAGAATTGCGGCTGTCAGAGGACGTCTCCCTGCGGAAAAGAGAACGGATGCCGTAATCCGTGCATAAACGATCCAGAGATTTTTCTAAGGCGAGATTAAACAGCGTCCGGCGTGAGATAATGTAATCTCGTCGTCTAAAATCCCGTCATAAGTTTCTTGCTATGGTCCTCCGGGTTACAGCGCCGAAAAACCGTAGAGCGTTTGAGAAATTCTCCGGGCGTCTTTCGCCGCATCGATCGCAAGAACGCGAAACGACGCGATTATGCCGTCGTCCCGCGGCGATGAACGAATCAAGGAAAAGCTTGGGAGCGCAAATATTGCGTTCACTGGCCGCAAGAAACGCTGGAAAATCGTCGGTCCCGGCTGGAGAACACGGCTCGCGGGTTTTTTGGTGGACACAGAGAAGGACTAGTTGCTTCCAGGGACACACCAACACCGAGAACATAATGCCTCGTGCGCCGGATAATGCGGTCTCGGTGTCGACTCCGGTACTCTCTTCGTCTTCTTGCGGTGGAACCAGTTCGTGCCACAGCGCAGATGCACCAAAAACTACGTGCTCGCACAACGAGACCGATCCCACAACCCTTTCCCAGCTTCCGGTTTCTGCGTCGTCGTCGTCGTTGTCCTTGTCCTTGTCGTCTTTATCTTTGTTCCACGGCTGACACCCACGCCGCAGCCAGGATCTCGCTCATTCCAAACAGATGTCGCGTTATGATTCTCACGCGAGACCAACCACTATGGATTCACCCCCGCGCTACTGAGACACGCCGCCGCTGTCTGAGCCTTCGCCAGATGCGGGGTAAAAAAGTTTTACCGAGTTCGTGTGCCCGGGAACCCCTCGGTGATTCGTTACCTTCGTGACGGCGTATTTGCGTCCGGTCGTTAGGCTCGCGGCCGAGTTTTCAACGATCCGGGTAATTGCGACGCTCCGCTGGGGAGGCTAGATGAAGATGGATACTGCTGGTTGGGTGCTAGAGTGGTCTTGGATTTTTAGACTGCTGGGGAATTTTTGAGGGACTGGCTGACGGTGGCCTCCATTTGTGATCGTAGATCTGCGGTTGATTAAAAAGGTAATTGCTAGTCCGGTTGCAAAATTTTCTGCTCGTCAGGATCGTAACCGAGTTTTCAACGATTTGGGTAGGTTTGGATGGTGGAGTGGATGCTGTCCTTGGACTCTGATTGTTGTATAAAAAGTCCTGCAGCACGTGCTGTAGTATCCTTCCAGATTGGGGGTTTGGTCTGGTTTGGATCACGAATCAGTCCCACCCAATTGTTGTTTTCAGGGGTTGCGTTATTAACCAATAAAATTAATCGCCGTTTCAATTTCAGCAGGGACACAATGAATCTTCACCGTCGCTAAGTGACTTTCCATGGACACAAATTGCCTGACAGTGTCTTGCGTACGACCTGCGAGGTATTCAACTGAAAGAATACGTAAAAGTCCAATCGCACGTGTCGCAACCTGCCGGGTAGAGGGTGGCAGTCACGTGGCGCGGATCTCATCAAAGTTTCATCTTCCGCGCGAAGACAGGAACGCGCCCCCGCGGTGCGCGTTTATATTCCTCCAACCCCCGTAAAAATGTTAGGGGGTGTGAGCATCGCCACAGGATATCGCCGGGTATATTGCCAGGACGCGTGTCCTCCATTTCTGGGTATGCGCATTAAGCGGGCCTCCTATTAGCGGGCACTCGTAAATATCCGCATGTTCCTGGGGGCAGGCGTTGGTGGCGGTTATTAAAACCGGGGGCCAACGGTCCGGATCGAGGGCGACGTTAAAGGGGCATTAATCACGCGCGTGTAAACGGCCCGGGGATCGCTCCCCCCACTGGTCAGCGCCGGGGACGTCCGGCTAACTCGCGGCTAATTTCTTTTTCCCGGGGGTGTGGACGGACCGAGGGGTGAGTCCTCGTGGATCGTGTGAGGTTGCGAGCAGTTACATCATCGACGAGGACTTAACGATTCCTCGAAGACTTTTATTGCCAAGCCTGGAACTGCCCCCGACAACGATGAATCAATTAGGGCGCGGCAGACCGAGATATCTGGCTTCCGCGGACGTTCATAAAGGAAGACAGTCGCCCGTTGTCTTCATTCGAGGGTGCGAACACAAGGGAGCCTACTTGCAAAGACTTCCGCAATCGTTCTTCTTGGTGGGAGACCGTCTTTCCAGATCATTCTGTTATATTTCTTCTTAGCTTTAAGCTATAAAATTGTTGATTTTTGGTTCTTGAGCAATTGTATTTTATATTTTTTCACAGCTGTTGTCCGCTAATGTTTTTTATATGGTGCTCTACCAGAATCTTATTAACCCTTGCACGATGAATCGTGGTTGTTGTTAAAATTCAATTGATGGATATACCGAAGAAAATACAGAAAGTTGCTAAAAAATTTAAAAAGTTCTCGTTTGTAGGATGTAGAAGCGCTGACGCGTCGAATTGTATATTATTTTGCGATTAAACTGGACTTGCACGGATTGTCTCTGGATTTCGACGCGCCGAGCGACATATTCCATTGTACTTTCACCGCAGAGCAGACGTCGAGAGCAGAAGGAACGAGTTCTCGATCGATCTCATCGGATACAGATTATCTATTTCGGGGAACGGTCGAAACCGTTTGCGGGGGGAGGAGATGGGAGTGGTTGCAGCGTCGGAGATCGTAGTCCCAGTTTCACGAGGAACGTACTCTTCGGTCGGTTATCTCGGTGAACCGTGGAGTCGTAACCGTAGTCCGATTTTTTACGAGGCGGCATTTCGCGCGGGCAACTTCTGCTACAAATTCTATTACACGGCCCGTGTAACGGTCGTACCGCGGAACAGTAACGAAAACTTTCGCAACGGTTACCACCGTTGCCGGGAACCGCAACTCCGGCACAGTTGAAACAAGAGACCCGCGTTCGAAAGAAGTAAAACAAAAAGAGAGACAGACACACAAACGAGACCCAGAACAGAGGCAGACCGAAGCAGAGCAAAGCAGAGCGAGGCGACAGGGAACCGTGCGGTAGGTGTGGGAGAACGAGGGAAAGAGAGTCGAAATAGGGGATGGAAAGGGTGGAAAGGTGGCGAGGACGTGGAAAAGAGCTCGGACAGGCGGGACCGAGCATCGATGGGCTACTTTTCCCTCTGGATGCTCGTCACCGAATTCGATGAGCCTGTATATATAGCCAGGCTTTCGGGAACAGAGTTAATGCAGTTCGCCGCTGCCGGGCGATAAAGTTTTTAGCGTCGGCCGCTCCGCTCCGCGCCGAGTCGCGCAATTCCCTCCGCCCGATTTAAACTCCGCCATAAAACGAGGTTCATGCGTCGCGCGATTAATTTCGTGGCTGTTCTCCTGTGTCCCGACGCGCCCCCTTTTTTCCTGTCGAGAGAGCGAATGAGAGAGAGAAAGAGGGAGAGAGAGAGAGAGTGAACGCCGTCCTCGAAACGTCAATGCATCGTCGCACCCGCTGCTGGCCCGCCTACGAACCAAAATTGGCCAGGTAGCGCCCCGGTACCGTTTTAATTGTTTCCCGGTCTAGACAAAACCTGTTCGCGTTTCATATCGCCTCGTGGATAGTTTCGTCGTTCGACTTCCCGCTGGATCGATGCATGAAATACTCAGTGGAAACGTTGTTTCGCTGTGCGATTTTCTGCTCTTACTCTCACACTCCGTCTACATGAAAAATGGCACCGTGGGTAAGGGAGGTGAGAGCTTTATGGCCGACAGGATTCGTAGTACATACTCGGAGTGAGACGCGTCGCAGACATCTCCATGAATTTTAGCATCTTCCATCAACGCACAGGGGTTTGATTGCTGCTTGCTGGACAAAATTATTTTTTCATGGTTTGCAGTTAATTTGGAGTTTTAATAAGAGATAGAACTAACACAACGGATTTAAATCGTTTGTTATTAACATTTTTAACGAAATTATAAACTGTGATTCGCTGACTTATGCTCTAATCATTAATTTCTAATAAACACAATTTTGTTGAACGAAGCCACCCCCTGAAGACATCTACGAGACAATTGAATGAAACAACAATCGAACAGTTAAAGCAGTTCTTGATCCAATTCTTCCGACACGCGACAGAAGGCCCGTCTAATCCTCGTCGCCGAGGATTCTAATTAAAGCGGCCGCGGTCTCCGGCCTCCACCTACGTAATTCCAGTTATTGTTGTAATTATCGTCGACGCGTGCAGTTCCAGCGTGGCAGTTACCGGTGTTGTTCCCGTTGTTGTTGTTGTTGTTGTTGTTATTGTTTGTTGGGAAACTTGCCGATCTCAGCGGTGGTGCGGCGTTCATCCGCGTACTCGGAGACGCGTGTGTGTTCGCGTTTATCGCGAGTTTCGGTGTGCGGGGCAACTTCTCTGCTACGTGTCCCGAGTAACTGGGTTTGCATCGCGAATACTGGGTTTGCAACGCCTCTAATATCGCCGAGGACCCGAAGCCTCATTCAATGTGCTAGCGCCAACATGTTTTAAGTAAAATCGGGGGCTGATGCCGCCAAACCGATTTTCAACGTTCGTAGGATTCACGACAGGGTTGTAACCAACAGACTTTCTTCGTAACTGGAATACGAATGTTATGACCAAATTGAAATGGAGAAATTTAAAAAATTTCAGATTACAAAAATTTAAGGATGTCGGTATATTATTTCCAACTCCAGAAAATGTTACAGTCAGTAGTTGGACCAATAACAATGACTACTAAGAATATTCCTGAAATGCTACAGCCAGAACCCGAGTGGTGGGGATACTATCACGACCCTCGAATCATGACTTCATTATCTGGGCCAGACTACACTATAGTTTCGTGATGTCACTCAGGTTCTGACTATAGCATTCCCTCTATTATTTATTGCAAAAACCAACCAATCTGATACCGCTACTTACCCCAGTACCACACAAGCACGATGCTCTCATTAGCCCGCGTAAAATTTCAAACAAACTCTGGTTTCCGGAATGGTTTTCGCGCGGACCGGTTTCCCTTTTCGCGGCGTCTTTTTCCCGCCTCGCTGGAAATTCTTTCTCTGAAAGAGTCGCCGAGGGAAACACGTTTCAGCGGAGTCTATTACGCGGGTTTACATACGCGCGGACTGGGTAACACGGTTTCGCGGGTTTACAGCGTGTCTAACGTCGTCGCGACGGCCCCGTCTCGTCGCGGCTCAAAGCAAATCCGGTTGACGAGTCGTCAAGCCGCCTCTTTGTCTCGGAGATCATACGCGCAGCTTCGTATCCACTCGTCGTCGTCGTCGTCGCCGCCGTCGACGACTTCTTTTTCTGCTCGACGAGCCAAGCCGCCAAGGAGGACTACGCGCTTTACCGCGAAGCGCGGAAAACGTCGTTCTGCAGGCACACTCTATTCGACGCGATACTGAAGACGCTCTAGGTGCCTAGGTGATAGTTCGAAATTTTTTTTATTGCCGAACTTGCCCGGGATTAATCGCTTATCCCCAGATCTCCACCGCTTCGTTGTGCAACCCGATGGCTTACTTTTAACACCCCTGCTGGAATGGCGAAAGTAACCAACCCGATTGCTTTCCAAAATATGAGAAGAAATTACATTTATTGTCCTATGTATATTGTTAATTTTTATATGAATTTTATGTTTTTATTGTACATATGACGTTAATTTTTAAATTAATTTTTGAAAGTATCCATTGTAGAACATAGTATAATAAATATTAATACTCGGTGAACGGTGTTGATGATCGTAGACACGGCAACGTTTAGCTCCATTTAGGCACTTGATCATCAATTCTTTTAAGTATATTTTTAATGGTACTTTGTCTTGGTCCATTAATCTTCTTAATGTACCCAATTGCAGATTCTTTAATTGAAATTAATCACCAGGAGTTAAGTAGGTAGATGATGTCTTTGAAATGTCTCTAAAATGCGTTTAAAATGTCTACTGTGTTAATTGTAAACTACAAATGTATTTCGTTGGTTCATTTTTACATGGAATTTCAAACCTAATTACGGTTATGAAAAAATATATTTAATTGGCAACCCTAATATTGGGATTAGCGTGTAGCGAAACAACCCAGATAATTTTCTCCAGTTGAGAAGACGATTTCCATTTTGGAATCCCCCCGGCCCGGGCCGCGGCTAGCCCGCGATTAATCACGCTTCCTAATTAAGCGCATAATTAATTTCGGATTCGAAGTAGTCGCGCGAGACGGTGTTCCGCGGGGCCCGTGCGTGGAAAATAAATCACCGGAAGCCCTGTTATTAATTTCCGGCGAAAGTTGTCGCTGCAAAAACTACGTCGAGCAAAGACAATCGATCAAATTGACAGCGGCGGGCTGCCGGTGGATCGCAAGACAGACGTACTACGCGGAGATGAGAAGTTGGCCAGCAAGAAGAATGCGAGTCTGATTAGTCTGATTAGCGGGTGTAACAGCCTGTGGTTTGCCCGACCGACCGCGAAATCCATCTTTAATGGATTAATTAGTGACTCAGCCTGTTTTCTAACTAGCTTTCGCCACATTACTCATCTGCGGCAAAAAGGGATTTCGATCATTGCACCCTTATTCATCATGGGCCTTGTTGCACACTCGTACTGATTTATTTTAATGTAAAAATATTGTTACATTTCATAAATAGCTGGGATGTTTAATACAGTCCCTAAATGTAATAGATTGTTCGTAATAACAGTAATACATTGTTTCTATGGATAAATTGTTTTTTTAGAATGATGCTAGTTAATATTCAGCAGGTCATTCAACGAAGTAAATATATTTTGGAGTCATTCGTTGAACACATTTCTAATTCCTATGATCCTATCGCGAGACTTATACCAAAATTTATGTCGCTTATAAAGATCTTGAATAATTTTGGGGGCAGGTTTCGGGGCTCGTGGCACTAAATTTATTATTGACCCAATAACACACCACTAATGAATTAATCATTTAAAAACAATGAAATATACCTTCCAGGTTGCGACCACAGGCTGTTTGAAGGGAGAGCGTTGTCCAGCAATCGATATTCCTCCGATGAGCGAGTAGACGCACTAGGGGTGCGTTTTAAAGGGTCGAAGAAGGGTGGGGGATAGTCCATTCGGGGACAGATAAAGACAGAGGGTCCTTTCTTGTTTGCCGCGTCTATGTCAGGATGTTATTTGTCCTGGATACCCGTGGGACCCGGTGACAGAGCCCGTACACCGCGGTATCGCGTCCCAACCCCCTTTTTCCACCCCCCTGTGGCCAACACTCGAGACGCCGAATTCCCGGCCGGCTACGCCACGATCACCGAAACTCCGACTCGCACACCCTCGCTCCTCAGGGTAATATTTAATTTCTTGCCCGACTGATTTCCTCCGGCAAACCCTCGGAATACTCCCCTAAGGACGCGGCAACTCGCGCTCGTGATAAAATACCGAATGAACGGGGCTCTCCGAGGTATTGCTATTTTTTCTTTGTCCAGGGATCAGCCAATCTTCTGACCGTTGCCGGTGCCACTCTTTTTCCCGATGTACAGAGACGATCGAAAGTATTGCGCAAATTGCGAGTGGTTGGCAACATACTAGTTCAATCAGTGAATACGAGGCTCAAGCATACACTTTTAACCCTCTTAAAATAGTACCATTTTAAATAGTATTTTAAATATGCTAAAAGAATAATTAAGATCCAAAGGAAATGCAATTGCGAATATTCTTTTATAATTTGATTTTAGCAAAAACACTCTCACCACCATTCTCAAAGACAAAGATGTATACTGCATAGCTGATTCGTTGTCTTTAAAATTTTCTTTTTCTACGTTGTGTAAATTACATTGTGGTATATTCAATCACGAGTTCGCGTTCAGGTGGGAATACTTTTAGCAGCGACTGTAGGCATTGGCGGCTTCCTGAGCTCCAGGGGTGAGTTATGAGTATCGGAACGAGAATAGAAAGGTTTGGTGTCGATGGGAAATTGGTTGCTCTTGTTTCTGGGGAGCGAAGATTCCTAGGTCGTTTTCGTTCTCGCGCTTCGCGTATTAAAACCTTCCGATGTGTATTGTCGTATGGGTCCCAGGAGACCGGTCCTCAATCTTGGGTATTAAGAAGCAGCCCTTCTGGAGTTAACCGATCGGCAGACACGTCGCCGAATCGAGGAAAACACGGTCAAGGAAAAATTGGTTTCCGCGGGAAACAGATTATCCGATGCGTCACCAGCTCATCGTGCGATCCCTCTCTTGACGCGTGCTAGACGCGTTTTCTTTTCCACCTCTCTCCCACTCTTTTCTTTTCATCTACCTCCCGCGCTGCCATAATTGATTCCCGCGCTCAGACGTCCCTTTCTTCGGCGAGTTTTTCAATGTCTACCGAAGCGGAAGCAACGCAAACTCGACGGCCGCGGTATCAGTCTCATCCGTGTCGTGTTTCTTCTCTCCTCTCTCGCTCTCTCCCGGACTTTCTCTCGTCTCGCTCTCCTTTTTTATCGGCCCGGGGCCGAGTCTCGAGGCAGCCCCTCGTTTTGCGCGCTACATTTGCTAATAACGAACGATAAACTCGCCGATTCACGACTGCGTCGGCGAGATACGCCCGGAAGCGGCTCACCAACCCCCCGGAAACGCGTGGTCCTTCGATGAAGTCGACTTTCTTGACGCCGCGGCCGGAATTGGCGGTTCTGACAAACTACTTCTGCAACAAATAGACCAATCAATCTCTCAGACCGGTTAAATAGTGACAAGAATCGCGAAATCTTGAACGAGTTTGCTGTATCTGCTAATAAAACACTCTATAAGAAAATATACTAATAATCAGGATCTAAAGGATTTGAGCGCGAGACTCAAAATAGGGTTTAGAATTTTCGGTTCAACCGAATATATGTAGTACATGTTGGCAGAGGTTAATGATGTTCAATGTGAATGTGTCAATGTAAAAGTGCTGCCGTCTATTCCGAGACAAAAGTAGGGAACGTTGCTTACAAACTGTTTACAAGGAAATACACGTCAGGCTGCTTTATTTGAGGAGTTTTATGGACAAGGAAACCGTATAATTGCGCAGCCCGTTGCTCTTCGCCTCGCGGAAATACTTCGGAGAAGTTGCTCTTAACTCTTCGAGCGAAACTTGCTCGAGAAAATATCGTGAGGTTAACCCCCCCAGGCGAGATTCCATGTTGTGGTGTCGTGTACGCCACATTGATCCATCGGTGATTCTAGTTTTTTGACACTTTTCGTTACTGGACGGATTCTTAAAACAACCATTTTTCTACCAATTACAAGAAATGGAACAAACGATACCACAAAAATTGATTGCTTCTCAGAATAATTTCTAATATGTGCAAAATAATAATTATGTTGATATTCTTACTCTTCTGTATTTCACTCATGAATTTTTCTGCTCTTTACATAAATTCGTCAAATCCGCGGTCTGTTTATGAATGTTTGAGTTGATTTACATACAATGCATATTTTTTCGCATTTGACACGTGCAACTATTTTCGTGTAACAAATTTTTCCCAATTTCGACGGAAGGATTGACACACGATACTCCGCGTGCGTCACAAACGAATGCCTACAAATAAAAGATCCGCTGGTCTCGTTGCAGTTCCTGAATAAGTGCCAGGCGTCAAGGTACATTTTCACTTGACAGTAAATCGCAACTTTTACTCCCATGACCCAAAAACCCGCGACGCGTACGTCGTTCTGAAAACTGGAAAAATCGCGTTGTCGCGTCATTCAATTTACTGTCGCGACTTTATGTGTCACGGAATCAAATCATTTTTATCTTTGAATGGCATTTGGAAGGCTGTGTCGCTTATTGTATGCACGGATGATCCGATTTCGTGACGTTTACAGAGACGCGAAATTACTGTCCGAACTGTAGAACTTTCTGCGAACTCGCGTTCTCGTGGACGAAATTTTCGGGAACCAAAATCAAACTTATCTTTTATCTTCTTGGATAACGAAGGTAGTCAGGAAAATCCAATATGTAACCCGAAAAATTTTTGAAGCAGTCGAGTGAAAGTATATTCTTACTTAAAAATATAATGCAATGTTTAATAAAACAAACAAGGGGTTCCAAAATATTTTCTATAATTCATAAATTAGTCAATCCCTATTAGTTAAAAACATTCACTTTACAAATTCACAAGATATAAACACTGTTAAAATTGAAAAGACCTAAAATCTTGAATAAAGCGAACAGGATGTTCATCGCAAGTTTAACCAAAAATAAATGTACCTAATTCAACAGGATTCATCTTCTAAAATTTCGTGCATTATGTCAAAAACCATTTCCAAAAAAAATGGAGAACTCGATGCAGCCAGTGGACAGCTCGTCCGCATGTCACGTTACAAAAAGGAGCAGGTTGAATCGAGGTGCGCCGGTAATTAAGCAAACGATACCGTGCCGTGCGCGGAAGACGAGCCTGGCACGATGACAACTCCGCCAGCTGGAATAATAGCGGTTCCCGTTTCGTTAACACCTTTCCCATTATTCCGAGCCGCTTCTTTCCCTCTTGTCTCTGTGGCCGCGTCATCCATCCCCACCCCCAGAAAAATTCCCGTCTTTGTTCCGGGAGAGCGGTTAAACTCGCTCGCTTTACGAGGATACACTTCGCCCGGGCCAGGCGTTTAAATTCAAACGACCGGCGCAGCACGCGCGGCTCGCGGATTAAGACTCGCGGGATAATATTATTTTTTCTTTCTCCCTGTTAGGGGTGGTCCGGTCGTTCCGTTTCTGTTGCGCGTGGCTCGCGAGGAATTTCTGGTCGCAGTTACCTAATAAATCTCCGGCTGGAAAGACGGACCGAGGAGAAAGAAAGACGCGGAAGGGTGGCCGGAAGCTCGGACGAAGCTCGAGCAGGCCGGCCAAATTGAAATAAACTTACGAGGCTGCTGGAAGGACCGACGAATAATTCAGACTGGCTGCGAGGAGTTACAAGTTAGCCAATAAACGTCGGCCTCATAACTCCACGCCTGTAATGGATACAAGTGGCGCTTGTGCGCGATTCGCCCAACGCCACCCACGTCGCCAACCCCTAGCGGACGAGGAACCGCGTCAGCGTCCGACCCGTGTGTCGAATCGCGTGGAACAAGAGAAAGATTCTCTGTAGAGGATGGTAGAAACAGGAAACGTTGACAGAGAGCTGGTCAATCGATAATCGATTCGGTGTGCTTGCGAGTTGTCCTTGTTTCTGTTCCAGTTTTTGATCTTGACAGGGTTTGAGACGGTACGGACGGATCTGGAGCGTGCGTTATTTAGTGATGGTAGACGCTTTAGAGGAGATAGAAATTGTTGAGAAGAGGTGACTCGAGGGGTTGGAATTTTCTAGTGGAGATTGGGGTGATCTGGGTAATTGGTGGAGTTACATTTTGCGGATGTCCAGGGTTCTTCAGCGTCCACGGTTGACCTACAGAGCTCCTTCACGGTCCACCAAGTCTACTAGGACCCTCTAGAGTTTACCAGACTCGACCAGAGTTCATCGTTGATCGGGATAGCTTCTCCAAGGGTCACCAACAACCTACATCCGCTATCCAGGGTCTATCAGGATCAATTACAATCTTCGGATCGTGCAAGTGCAATAATTACTATAATCCTGTAATCAGCCATCTACAAGAAATCACAAACATGGCTCAAACATGCGGAACAACCCCGCAAAGTTTTACAAGGCCACTTTAATCATTTTCCCAAAAGAATTCGGAAGTACACCCTTGACACTGCCGAAGAAATGTTACCGATAGCATCAGCGAATTACACCGTAAGTTTCCGAACCCACTAACGTTACGACTTTGTATTTCACCGTGTAAGAACCTCAGGTCCCATACTCTTCGCCAGAGTGACAGGGTCTGCAGGGCCGAGCCATCGGCGCAGAGAGAAACGGCCTCGCATAATACCGGCGGGACCTCCTCCAGGAGCGTTTCTATTGCTCGGCGGATTATTGGCTTTTATCAGAGTCCGTCGCGAGCCAAGACGCGAAGGAACTCTCTTTCCTTCATTGTATTTGCGTCCCATTTGGCACTGTGCTTTCAATTCGATGCGCGGTGCATTTCGCCGGATAGTCATTCACCGTATCCAGAGCTTATTGTCTTTTCCTACCCCCGGCGTCTTCTCGGGGTTACGTCGATTTCGGGTTACGGTCCTGGCGGATATAACCGCGGACGCGGATCCTACCGTGTCTGGCACAGAGACCAGCGCCGGAAACGTTTCCTGACGAAACTCGAGCGCTCTCTTTCGGCCCGATGATTCCATCCTCTCCTCTTCTCTCCATCGTCGCCGCAGTTTATTCTTCTGAACCATAACCGGGCCAGAACGAAAGCGCATTTCGAAAAATTGCTGAACAGAATCAACTTTCGCGGTTTTTGAACTTGAAGCCCGATCCGAAAGAATTTTCATGTTTTTCTTAGGAAACCATGTACGTTCAGAGAATATAATGAAGGATTAATCGTTCTGGAGAAGTACTTGTTTAAATTTCATGTTCCATGCAGTTAGCGCCGAAACACTGCGGGGCAGATTTTAGTGTCGGGGGGTGGAGTGGGAGTTGGACGAGGGTGGGCAAGAATAAGTCGGGGTCAGCCAAGATATCCGAAGTTCCTAGAATGGTTCGGATTCCTCGGACGAATCTCGACAGTCCAGTTTGCGAAGTTCGTTCTGTAATAAGCGGTGCGAGCTTAACCGGGCACTGAACGAACGCAGAAAGACGAATCGTCGTTAGGATCGAGCGATCCACGCGAGCAAGCCCGAAGTACATCGATCTTTCCTCGCCAGGAAATTTCTATACAGAGGTCCCTTTGTGCCGGTCAGTTCCTATCGATGGGAGCTGTATCGAGGACCTCCTACGGCTCGATTGATCGCAGATCTCGACGATCGGTCGTACTGTAACGCCCCTATCGGCTACCCTAGGTTGAAACGTGTTTAACCCCGTCGTTTCCACGTTTGCAGTTCATAGGGGCGGCTATCGAGCATCTGATGTATCGAGACGAGGTCTAAAGCAACGTTAGCTGCACGATATTGCCGCTAATCTACTGGAAATCCTAGTTAGTTAATGCGTTAGACGCTTGCAGCTCGCTTAGACAATCTTGTCTTCTCTAGTAGTGTGATTATCACATCTCTGAGCGCAATCACAATTTTCTGTGTCGTTTGTAGGCAGCTGAATAAAAAATCTGTTTCTTCCAAGAGTTTTAATAGTCGAAAATTATGTACTTCCTCCTGAGGTTCTACTGAATATATTTATTTAAAAATGACAATACCACTTGAAAACATTTTGTATCAAAGCTTTTTGTGCTTTTTTAAATATATTGCCTTATGAAAAAGCAGAATAAATGAGAAGATTAAATTGGCGTTATAGGTTCTTTATTCCAAGTGGAAATGAATGTTTAAAGCGGTTTGCGTATATCTCCGACGTAGATGGAAGTATTTATTGATTTTTATTTAATAGAATGGCAGCAACTGTTTTGTGTGAACAGCGAAGCAGTCGCGCGTGCATCGAAAACGCAACCGATTATGAACCAGGGAGTATAATTCAGCGCGGATCAGTCGGCTAATGAAAATAATTGAAATTTTTAACAGGCTCGCCGTTCCACCGGTTGATCGGATTCGCTCGGTAGCCCCGATGTATCGTTAAATCGTAATTAATTAATACATATTTATTGTATGAAATTAATTGCAGACGTCGCATGGCGTTAATTTACCGATGGATATTAATCGCGGTTGGTCTGTAATTTCTGGAAAGCTGTGGAAAATGCCTATTTTCCTAGCCGAAGCAGATATCGATCGATACACGAGCGAACGAACGAAGATGTACGCTTGGTTTGTCGTTCGGCAGGTGTCGGCGGTGAATATTAAATATGTTCGATCGGAAACGAAACGATTTCCCGCGTGTACGCTTTACCGCTTCATTATTTTGCGATCAGTTTTCTATACGAATCAATTATGCCCTCGTGTGCGATTTTGACAAACGATCGATTGATTACCTCGCCTCTCGCTCGCTCCTCGTTTTATCTCGTTTCTCCTCTCCCTCTCTCTCTCCAGTTTTTTTCACTAGCTCAATCTCTCGCTCTTCCACTTTGTCAATGGCTCGCTTTTTCGCTCTATCGCTCTCACGCTTTTTCACTCTCTTCCATCGGCTCGCAGGCTTTCATTGTCTCGCTGCATCATTTTATAGCAATCTCTCACTCTCTCAGCTTTATTTTCACATTTCTCCATTCTCATTCTATCATTCTCTCTCTTTGGTTTATTCTCTCATTTTTATACTCTCTCTCTCACTTTTATTCCCTCATTTTCCTACTCTCATTCTCTCACTTCCTCACTTTTATTATCTCATTTTTTCACTCTATTGCTCTCTCGTTCTTTCATTCACTCACTCTTTCATTCTTCCACCCTCTCGCTCTTTCATTTTTTCACTCTCTGATTCTCTTACTCTTTCACACACTGATTCTCCCACCTTTCACTCTCTAATTCTCTCACTCTATCTTTCTTTCACTCTCTTACTTTTTCATTCTCTCGCTCACCTACTGTTTCATTCTGTCACTCTCCCACTTTTTCACTCTCTCACCCTCTCCCGCCCAGATTTCTCTATTTTCTCATTCTCTCATACTTTCTCTGTTTCACTCTTTCACTTTCCAGTTTTCCACACCCACAGTCCCTCACCATCTCGCTCTTTTGTACCTCCCGATCTCTCGCCCCTCTCGCTTTCATTTTTCCAATCCCTCTCCCTCTCTATCGCTCTAACGCGCGCTCTCTCGGTAACATACGAACTCGTTGGAAAAATATTACGGCTCTCACGGTGGTTGCCGCGAGCACGGGAAAAAAATTAACCCGGTTCGCGGGGGTGTAGCGACGAGAGGACGGAAAAATGTTGCGGCTTCCAGCGAAATGGGCCCTCGTCGAAATTAATGGAGATCCGATCCGCGAGCAGGACCGGGTCACTGTTGTGTTTTTGAAAGCGGCAAACGGGTACCTCGATATTGGAGAGTGAAACCGATTATTATTCTGATTGCGCACAATAACCCTGCAAACTGTGCCAGCAAGGTTTCCCACCCCTGAAAAAATAACGACGAACACAGTATCAGAGAAAATTGTTAGAAACAAATTGATAAAAAATGATGGGAAACCAAATACTAGCTTGTATGACAATTTCTACCATTTTCTACTTCATGTCTTTGTGCTTAAAACGTAAATAAATTTACAATTCATTTTAAACGATAGATTTGTTATTTAGCAAGAAGAACAAACAAATTTCAAAAAGAAATTGACAGTAAACACTTGTGTGAGGATGCAAGGATCAAAACACTGATTGACACAGAAAATAACAGGTACATTCGGCGATGCAAATTCAACTGTGTTCCGTACACTCGCGAGCAAATTAGCTCAACGCTCATTCTAATTAAATTATACACACATCATTCTCTACCAGCGGTGTCACCGAACTTCTCGGGAAATCGGGAATGATTTATTTCGAAAGTTTCCTCGGACAGTGGCGTCAAATACAGCGCGGCGTGCTGGATACAGATAGGCGGTGCGCTAATATTGTTGCTGGCAATCCGTACATTCAACAGTCCCAACGACTTTAACTTTATCGAGCGCATTATGCGCCGGGAAAGCACGCCGCGACATAACTAATAGAGTTATTGTTTACCGGAGCCTGTGATACTTTGTTTAACGCTTAATTCGCGCTCGTTACTTTCCTCCTACGCGTTTCTCTTTTACCCACCGCCACCCCACGGGTGTTCTCTGGCCAGTGAGTACGGATTCGATTCGATGCCGATGTGTTTTCGTTGTATCGCGTTTGCGTGGGTACCGAACAACGGGAGCAACGAGCCGCGAAAATCGGACACAAAGTTCCCTATTTATCGCGTAAACATTTGCTCGGGAAATTATTAATAATCCAAACCCCGGACAACACTGGCCCGTCCGGCTTTTTCCGAATCGGTTCTCGAACTGCGTTACATAATACCCACGGTAATTGGAGTTTACATAATGACGACGAGCTGCCGGGGCAATTTATTCTCCCATCGGCTGCTGATTCGTCGGAATTTCGCCCTTTGCCTCCGGTTTTCGGTCTAGCTCGACCCCTTACCGGGGAACGCGCGACAACTCGTCCGTCCCATCTATCATCGCAAAACTTTTTAACTTTTTCTTTAATTAGAAAAATCATTTTTTAGTTTTATTGTGTTTTATCTGTGTACGCTATATCTTTGTCGACTGTGGCGATATTTTTATCAGATAAAATAATTAAGAAATATTTATCAGTTTTTGAATCCTCCTATGGAGATAGGAGATATTCGAGAAAATAAAAATTTCTCTGCCTTCAATATTTGCGTTTTATTACAAGTTTCTCTAACAGGTTGGATGAATCGGTTTGTTTTTTATTTCATTTTCAATTAAAAATTGGTAACGGTTTAAACGCAAATTATTGAATAAATTCATTTCTCCCGCACAGTGGTACAATTCCCATAAAATGTCACTCTTGTAATTCCTATGAAAAATCACAAAGTACTTCGTTCCCAGAGTAAATTTTGGTGGTATATATACAGCCCAATATGTATGAAGCTATCAATTCGACTGTAGATGGAATTCCAAAAAATTGTTTGGGTGAAATACGTGTTATTCTTAGTAATCAATGCACACGAAATTTCAATTCGATGGGTCGAATGGTTACTGAGATAAAGTAACATGAAGTTGGTTTATTCTCTATGTACAGTAAATATAGTACTCGATTTAAGAAAGCTGCCATATGTAAGCTTCTTAAAATTGATTTTCTCAGTCACAGATACTTCTGTCGACTCGAATCGGTCGTTTGACGTTCGTCTAGAACTTCGAACGAATTTGTAGAAGCTTGAAGCATCGACATCAGCTCACGCTTGAGACAAGGAGCCAGTTTTCGCGAGCATTTACGAAGAAAGCGAGCAGTTCGTGAGCGGCGCGCGAGATTTCCCGCGTCGAACAGGTCGAGCGCGAGTTTTCGAAAATGGCCCGCTAAATATTTCAGCCGGCAAAGCACCGGCAAATGGGGTCATCCTCTCGCCACTTTCCAGGATAACCGTTTTCTTTGAGAAGACGGCGGATGCGTCGTTGCACCCCCGGCGAGCTGCATATACACAGCGGCCGTTCGCCGTGTGCATAAATATACACGGGGAGTTTTCGAGTCGACCGACACAGTGAACGGGTGGTCTATAGCTACGTGGCATACATAATCGAGGAACCAGGACTCCGCCGAAATGGCTCTCTAAATTTTTCCTCTTCCACCTCGGTAACCATAACCGCGGCAGCTTCCGCAGCTCCTCCAATCGTTTATCTGTCGTTCCCGGGAAGATAACGCTGCTTTGTATTAAGTACAACCATCCCTGTAATCAACCGCAGCTCGTTGCAACCAGCCGGTTTCATTCTTCTCGTCCGTTCTTACCTGGTTCATCCTCGAAACTGTAGCTTTCTTTCAGACGCGGGAGAGTCATTCATTCGGGCAGCTCATTTACCAAATCATCTAAACATCTAAAACATCCGAAACATCTAAACGTACGTGAAAATTGATCAAATACATTCATTTTTGAAGGATTATTCAGTTTTCACGTTAAAGCATCGAACACGGTTATTCAGTCCGGTTGCTCGCGCGAGAGTTAATCGATACGACTGTACGCGACGTGATTCGGCTAATTTGTCAAGCATATCGGTTTCCCGTTGCCATTTCCGTTCGGGTGCGACAAATTTTTGTCAATACGAACGATCACAGCAAAAAAGACTATCATTTTTATTTCCCAACGTTACTATAGTAGGAAAACGTTTGTCCCCATCTTGACGAGGTATAGGTTCCCTCGGGTCATTACTGAAATGACACAAGATTATGCTTGTGGCTCTATCGAACGCAAAGTAGGTCGTAAAGAGCTATAGAATATTTATTATTGTAATTCAGAAATTACTAGTATCGTATTATACTTATACCTTAGTTAATTAACTTATACCTGGCTCTTAGATGGACTAACAACAGTGCATAGTACGAGACAATGGTATAAACATGAAATTATACCAAATTGGATTACCGGTCAGTGCGAAGAGTTCGAAAATGAGGTGTAATCTCTTTTTAATCCCGACGGAACGGATTTTATTCATTTATATTTAGTAATACAGCATTTTAAAGAAACTGTGTCACATTTCCGATTTTCATTCCAATATAAATTCGTTTAAACGAAAACAATATTCAATATCGAAGTAACTGGAGTGATAATGCATTAAAAATAAACAATTCTGGTCAAAGCATTCTGGTTTTTTCCGACTTAAATCATATGTAATCTTATTGGGCTATAGTTGACAATAAATCCTGGACAAGATTTAATTGCCCTCTCACATGCAGTGTATACAAATTGTTATTATTAAACGAACCTGTCTATTTCGGCGAAACAATTGCAAACAGAAGCAACAATCTCAGCTATGGTACCAAATGGATGTAAACAGATTAGGGCTAAAAGAGACGCAAGAAGAACATCTCGACGCCTCGAGTGGCAGCTGTGTAAACGCGATAAGTCGAGTTCCGCGGGCTAATGAAAGGGCCGAATCGATGATCGATCACGGAACATCGATATTTCTGGAAGCGACAGAGGGGTGGCGGAGAGTATGTAGCCTTATCGCGATATCCGATAATTTACAAGGGCGCGTAATGGAGATTCCTGAGGCGCGGGGATTGACTGTGCCAATAAATTGCCATAAGGCGTACAAAGGACGAAGGAACGAGCCCGTAGAGGGGATGGACACGAAGGGTGCGTCTAACGAAGAACGGAATGGCCTCGCTCGATGCGACCTTCATAATGTCCCTCGAGAATTGCTCCGGCATAGAATGCGAGAGCGTCGGGGGTGAACGCCGGCATTCGCTGGGGGTGTGCGCGATTTCTACAACCCCCGCTCCACTCCCTCCGACTGCTTTTCGTACGACAAACGCACAATCGATACAGTTTACTCCGTCGCGAGATTAAAGATCGATGGAAGCACCGACAATGGGCCACATTGCATCCAATAGGCGTGCGCTTTCCATGCTGCTGTGGCCCTGCATTCCCCTATGCAATACGTACCCTGTTCGACACTCCCCCTCTTTGAAAGCTCTCCGTCAAACTTTTCCGGGGAAAACCGTGTTGTTTAGTCTCGGAACTGCCCTGTGTTGTCAGTCGTCGCGAGATCGTTGATTAACCCTCGTACGATCCCCCCAAACAGTTGCTCCAAAGATACTTCCCTGGAAAAACCACCCCTGAAGGTATCGAGAAAAAAGACGCGGTGATATTGCTTCAATAATTCATAGAACAGTTTGGTTAATCAATGTGGGTTGTAGAAAATAAAAATAATATAAATTAGAAATATAATGTTAAGAGAAAATATGAAGTATGTATTTGTTACAATGAAAATCACTATCTTTCACAATTAGGTGAAACAAATTGTTATTATTAGACTCCGAATTTTTATAATAATTGACATTAAAAGACTTATTCGCGTTTTTCGATTCAAAGACGAATCGATTCGAAGAGAACTAAAAGTATACATATAAAGGATCCATCGAGTGCCTGACAGGAGCCGAACCTTTTTCGCCTAAAAGTGAGCACAATCGTGTGCTAACTGAAGCATTAAACGGAGCGTTGTAATTATATTATAGTTTGGAAGCAATCGGAGCAAAGCTGCCGCGAAAGTGACTAAGGGGATGTATTTCGCCGTCGTGATACCGCAATTATCGACAAATACCATTCACCGGCTGGCCATAATCCGCTCTTTTCCAAAACTGCGGCATTGTCCGCGGGCGAGCATTCAACGTGGCACAAAAGTTTAACGAGTATTAATATAATCTTGTCAGGGAGGACAAATCGCGGCCACATTTTCCGGGGGCCGTTCACAATGCCACGGTTTCATGACCGAGCGATTTTAAACACAATAAGGAGATCGTCGCGCCCCCCGCACCCCTCTGTTCGTCGGCGCTCGTGCCACACCCCCGGTGGGGTCCACTGTATGAGAGGGCCCCCATTATGCTAGCGACACAATCGCTAAATTGTCAGAATTACCGAAAGCCCTGGCCCGGCGCGAGCGTGGGGGTGGAGCTGCTTGGGGACAGCTGTTCTATGGGAATCGGGAAAAGTTGGCGAAAGTTTCAAAACATTTTCTATCAAAAATGTGCAGGTCGACCTTTAATGTTTACAATGTCTTGTGAGGAAATTCTCCGTTTGTTTACTTCTTTACGTGGATTAAATGTTTTATTTGGTCAGACACTCTGTAGTACAGTACCGTTTAATGGTGTCCCAGAGGGGACGATGGAATGAAAAGGGTTAACTAGACTCACAATGGACGTAGAACAGGCTCTATTTTCGACTCCCAGCATTCGCAATGATTTTTGCGGGAAAAGCATTTTGACAAAGATTTTGTGCAATGTCAAGCCTCGTGTGTCGGCTGACGGATTCCTGGGATTCCCGAAAGGAAAGCCGGTCCCGCGCCGCGGCGTAATTAACTGGATGTCTCGCGCAACGCTCGTCGCAGAAGTTCCACCGCGAGTCGTTCGCCGCCCCGGCATTATCTCGGCCGCCTATAGCCTGTTATCGATGCCATTGTTCCGCGAAACTACGACAGAAACGCGACTCGTCGCCGCTTGCAACCCTCTGGCGTTCTCCCGAAACAATGCCGACGCCTGTCATCGCGGGCTCAATCTTGCGGGGATTGTCGCGTCGACGGTTTCAGACGGCTGATTCCAGTTTAAACGGCTGATCTCGATTGCGGGGGAGAAGCTGAAGAACACCGACGACGGCTCAGCCTACCTTGTAATGAAGACCCTTCTCTCTCTCTCTCTCGCCGCGATACAGATAAATATTGCAGTGACACAAGAGTGGAGGTGTGTTTATTCGACGCTTGAACTATTAACACTGCGACGCTATAGTTGCCTTGTAATTCTCCGAGTCTCCGGGGACCTTCTCGAGAAGAACACCTTCTCCGGTGGACAGCAGAAATTTGTACTCGTTCCCTGTGGGAAGATCCGCACTTGTAATTACGAATGTCGATACTATAAACACGAATAAAATAACTGAACAGCTGAATGTGGTATCAAGTTGCTGCATATGAAATGACCGATTTTATGAAGTAAATTTTATGAAGACTACTCTATCGTGACTGTTATAATTATCTGCTTCATTAGTGAACGAAATGAAGATATTACGAGCCAATAACATCGTGTTCGAATATTAACGTGAGTAGCTGTATTTTAGTAGATCTTCATCCCCAGTGGGCAAATCGAGAACGTCGCGTCGTGGGCTGATCGGGTGAAAATGTTTGGAAAACCGGCGGTCTGCGAATTTGTTGGTAGGGCCGAAATATTCCGCGGTAACATTCGGCTTCCTCCCGTTAACGAGGGAATTGAAACTGCGCGCGCGGAAATGGCAGGGGGTACAGGTCGGAGAAATTACGGGTGACGGTGTGGGGTGCGAGGGGGGTAAGAGCATCCCTCTGCTTTTTCCCCGGAGAATTATAATATTCGCGGGAATACAGGAGGTGACCGAGCCGGACGGCGATACTGAAACCGTTGATGGCGTGGTATGGCGGATAGCGGCGGCGGTGGGTTCGGGACCAGACTTTACGAGGGTCAAGCATTTTCTAATTAAGCCGGTCCTCGCGCGTAAAACGTTGCGGCACCGCTCGAGCAGCTCGCTCGCCACTTCAAGGACCGTCCTCGCCGCCGCCGTTCCACCGAGGGTTAATTCACTCAGCCTCCCTCCGCCGGTAAACACGCGTCGGAATAGAGGTCCGTTGAGACCCGAGCCCGCTCTTCAAGAGTGCAAAATCGCGAGGGAAGTGCTGTCGCTCGATTTCAAGTCCCACTTTCTCGCCTCCGCTCCCGATTTTCCCTTTGCTGATCTCGACGGGAACGATTCTTTTCACGAATTAGGAAAACACTGAGTTTACACAGCTGCCGTCACTCGATACTCGACGAATTTTATTTCTTTATCTGTGCTTTAGTACTGATTTCTCAATATATTTCTGTATTTCCTTTTCAATCTAATTGCATCCATCATCGATTGCCATTTTTTACCTTCAATTTAAGCCCTTAAACTTTACAAAATTTTTAGGATCGGAAGACCTAGATTCGATTTAATTGTGATCAAGCTGACGTTCTGAGTTTGTCAATGACGTGAGAAAGTCACATATCGTAGCAGAGTGTTAAGAACATAGATATATACATATGAATAACTGTGCGGCCTGCACGAAGCAGTGAAACCCACAATGGCGACTACTTTCCGGCTATTGTTCTCTTTCTTTCTCTCACTCCTTGTACCCCGCGCCGCCATTGTGGGCTTCAACTCGCTCGTAAGACGGCTATCTCTACATATATGTCTATGATTAAGACTCGCATCTCTTAGTTTGTTCACAGTTCCCGCGCGTTGTCTTGGCAGTCAGCAGCGCTTAATAAAGTGGCAACCTACTCGCACCGTTCCAATTAACGAAATCGTCGAGGAGGCTATCAGGTCGCCAGGAATTGATCGAAACTTGGTTCCACTCGGCCCCACTCGGTCGCCCGCGGCGTTTACGTCACGACGTGCGGACAAAGCGAAAAACTAAATATCAGCGGCGAAAGAAAACAAATGGACGGTTGGTAGCCATGCATAGACATACGAATATGTGGGCGGTCGGTGTTTCCAGGCAATATACACGTTCCCGGTTCGAGCGAAAGTTAATTAAAAAACGTAATGAAACGCCGGCGGCATAACGCCGGCCGCGCTCTCGACGATTACCGGTGGTTTTTTCTCGTTTTATTCGCTGGTTACATGGGTCGCCAGGTGATCATTTTGCTGGGCAAAGGGAACGTCTTCATGCGGCACGCGCCCGAAATGATTTCCACAGGTAAATAATGAACAATCCGAACGAGCGAACGAATGAGCGAACGAGCAATACGCGCGATTCCCGCCGCTAATTTTCCATCCATATCCGCCGCGCGTGATTTACTGATCCGACTAACTAACGCGCAGCCTCGACACTCGTTTTCATTCTCTCGAGCGAGTGTCTCGCCCTCCCACGTACCAAAACCAACCAGCGTGTAACCCCTTCTCACCCCTCGCCGTTATATTTCCATCGTTCATTAACATTGAAACCGGCAAGAGAATCCGTGCGCCATCAATACGCACGCGTTTTCCGACCATCCCTCTTCTCCCCCAACGAACGAAAAGCGTAATTCGATTTTGCGAGCGACACGAATAAAGTTTGCAGATGAAATAGACACTAACGAGGGCGTAGGTAATAGGCGATTCGAACGTGCCCTACCCGTTCGGTTATTCCGGCGAATTTGTATGGGCGAGAACCACCCCCGGACCCAACCTCTGCAAAATAATTTGTTGACCAGATGTAAGTAAATATTTCCAGGCCGATTCGACGGCTGCCCGTTTTCGGCGTGATCGATGACGGATGCGGTGGAACCGGGAGTGATGGCGCGAAAAGGGTTGCGGAGAACGGGCTTTGAGCGCTGGGGTGCAATTGTGGGGTGAGAGATGCGTTTGTAATGTTCCTGTTACCGTACCGGTAATTGTATTAATTTACGTAATCTTTTTTCTGATAGAATTTTTGGAGATACAGAGATTAGTAATTTTCTTTACGAGTCTATCCAAATTAAATCTCGTACTAGAACTACTTAAACTAGATCGCTATTCATCGCCAGGATCTTCAACTCCACCACGTGCATGTTTCCCAAATCATTTGCGATCTCCTTCTCCAAGAACGACAGATCAAAACGTTCCAACGCAACAGTGCGACTGTGAAGAACAAAGCACACAAACAGCAATCGGACTTAGCCCGAGGGGCAGTAGTAGGAGGGCACAAAGGGGTCGTCCAATAAAGGATTATGAAGAGGTCCTTCTCTACGGAAGGCTCGAGGAAGAATGAGGATTAAGCGGCTTTCATCGTGCATCGGCGATCCCCGTTCAAACGTAAACTATCGATTTAAGTAGGTCAACGAAGCTTTGCATTCGCCGTTGCGGAGTACCAGGGAAACATCCGAGATGTATATATATATATATATTTACATTTACAAAGTAATTGACCCCTAAATACAGGAATTGATTTGCAACGGATTATACCCCGCTCTGTGCCGAACCAATATCGTCCGCCAATAATGAATTTCTCTGTCTCCTCTCTCCGCCCTCCCTATCAACGCGGCTCATCGGTACGGAACGTGTATTTTAATTAGAGGAGCTCGCGAGTCTTCATCCCTTCCCCCGAGCAGCGTGGTTGCCTCCCTTTCTCCTGGCTCCGAGAGAGCCGATAATACTCATTTGCTCTTTCGCGTCCGCGAATTATAAATAGTATTGTTTAATCGCGGCCCGTGCACAGCCGAATACTTCTGATTCCGTAATTAGAACGACCGCAAACGAAGCGAGGCCGAAGCGGTGCGTGTCGAGCGTATTCCGAGCGGATGAACAGACGCGGAGAGAGTTCGTCGAAAAGAGGACCGAGACGAAGAGCAGGTGAGAGGACGCGGGTGGAAAGCTTGAAAATCCGCGTGCTCACAAAGAGGAGGCACTGGCCTAATCGCATCAGAGTGAACGGCCGAGCAAAGCAGCCCTGACCGGTGTGCCGGCGCGTTCAACGCTTACGGGGTGCTCCGAAAGTGACTAGGGCTGCTAGAAATCCTGTTTTGGTGCGCAGATCTGTGCGTTCGATCTAAGAACAATAATGGGATCAAGTTCGTGGTAATAATTGTGATTGAGAACTGATTATGTCTAACAGCAGCTGTTGCAATTTAGAACGCACGGACATTAGGAGAAATTTCTACACGCGAGAGAAGTTCTTGGTGTACGATATTCCTGTGTAACTAATCTCAAATATCAATCCTTTAATCTATAATTGCTAAAAATAAAAACTCATTTGGGCATTGTTTATTTATAACGCGCCATTGAATAAGAAAATTTATTTAATAATTTCCCGCAGCAATATCTTATTAATTTCGATAGCAGTAAATTAAAATACATCAACTGGATCATTTCACCACTGATGGGCTTAGTCTCATAAAACCATTAAAACTTGGCCGACGTATAAAGAGTTACACGCAGCACGCGTAATGTTTTAAATCGTAAAGAGCCGTATTAAATTTAACTGTGTGAAAAAATGTTTAAACGCATTTTCATTTGAGAGAAATTAGCAGTCTTCGTCCACTATGTCTCCCATCCCGAATTATTTGTACAGCGCGTTCAGCTGTTCAGATATAAAAATCGTATTTGCTGACGACGCGTAGCGCGAATAAATGGCTGGTTTTGCGGGGCAAAACAGAAACGATTAAAACGTGTCGTTCCGTTGACACGATCGCTTTTCGAACACCCAGTGGATCGACTATTCGGCGATCAAAGACCGTCGGGTCACTCGACTGGTCCATTGTCCGGCGCGTTTCCAGCACGCACCCCCATCCGCACTGTTGGCCACGTGAAAGTCCGCGAGTTTTCATATTTTCACGGTAAATTTGTCCCGCTGCTCGACCGTACAATGACCCGCGCCTAAACGGCCCCCTTTTCACTCGTAGATTTCATCCATTAGACCCATTGACGGATTACCGTCGTCTCAACGAAGCCCCCTCTTTCAACTTCTTAACCACAGTGTCCCTTCGAGGGATAGTCTATGGGGGCGGGATTTTTTGAATATTCACTTTGCAAAACGTTCGATGGGAAACGTTTAAGGTCGTGCCATTGTTCGCGTGGATATGACGGCTTCGGAAACGTTGCAGACACCCGGTCCCATTCACCCTTCGAAAATCGTGCGAAACTCACCCCTTGAGTTCGACGCTTTAATCGGTATTTTCGCTTTCTTTCCGAAACGCCATTGTGCCGGCGCGTGATCGTAATTCGATCGACCGTCACTTTCCAATGGAAATCCTCTTAGCAGGGAGGTAGCACTTTCGGACCCTCTTCGCACTTTTACCAACGGAGTCTGGACAGTTCCGAACTGTCCTGGACATACATATCACCCATGCTAATTGACGCCGGAGTCTTATTTTATGTGTTTCTTATGTGAACATTTTTTCTTGGATCCAGAATAGGTCCAATTGTTTCGTAAAAAGTTAAATATTGGATTGAAAAAATATTTGTTAATATCTTTACCGTGTTGTATTTCGCGCATTAAAGTTCATCATAAATGCATCAAATCCATGGTCCGTCATAAATGCATACAATAATTAGTTACATCCTATCTATATTCTAATTAGAATTAAAAGTGTCAGCCAAATTGAAAATTGAAAGGATGAATGTTCGCTGATATTTTTTTATCATTTTACATTTCACCTACGAATACATCAAATTCTTGGTTTGTTATAAATGTATAAATTCACGGCTGTTATAAATGCAGCAAATCGTTAGTTTAGCCATTTTGCAGCAATCTGTCCGTTTGTATCGAGATGGAAAATGTCAGAAAATAAATTGCAAATTGAACTGGATATTCGCTTTTGAAGTGGTCCACCTATTCCATGCTCGTCTAAGTAACCCATATCGTATAGGAAGATGGATACTCGCCAGACTCTTTCTTTGGTCAAGCCTGTGGTCCGGCGGTCGTTAAATCTGCTACCGGCCTACTCCCCGCCCCTCTGTGAGCATCCGAACTTCCGGTTGAGTCCTCGAGTGACCGTATTTCCTCGTCGATCATCTGTGTGTGCTCGAGAGACTTCAAAGACGTTGTTTCATCGTCCATTGCATCGTCCAGCCGAGCGGAATCGAGGCACCGGGTCCACGATCGTTCTTCCCGTGTCAACGCTGCGTCGTTAGAGTCGCTGGATAATCGATAAGCACTCGACCGGTGGTCGTCGTCTCGCGGTGTACTTGCTAGGTGTCTTCGATACCTTGAGGAGTATTTACGGGAGCTTCTTCCAATATCAAGACGTTGACCGAGTTAACTCTCTCACGTGCTGTTGGTTTATGTAGTGTAGTTCCAAGTCATTTTACGGTCTACGTCGTTCTACAGTCTGCGTGGGCGGAAGAAAGTACTTTCTATTAGTTGCACATACAATGATAGTGAATATATTTGCTCAACACTTAATTATACAAATTTATAACAGCTGAAAGTAGTTAACTCTAATTTAATAGAGCGACATGTGTTATCCCGATTGGGATTAAAGTATTTTTTCAAATTAAAAATTAAAATAAATTAACATCGCATAAATGTAATTAATATTCGCATGAAAAACAGTTTAAAATATTATAAAGTTCTTCGTTCACGGTAAGAAATTAACATACGATAATACAGGATGGAGAGGAATTTATAATAAATTCTTTTTCTGTGTGTTTACGCAATAAAGATATTCGCGCGCGCACGCCCCCGCAATATATTATGCAAAGATCAATTCTTTGATCAGAATTTCTTCCCCAGCACACGCCAATACCCAATAATTTCCCTCCCATCCGTCATTCCCTTGTGAAATAGATTTCCACGTGCAATAAAGCCGTTTAAAGACTCGAATAAACTCACAGTCGCCATCGCGGCGATGTATACAGGGTGTCCCGAAACTACCCTAGGAACCGAAAATGGGAGGTTCCTTGGGTCATTTGCAGCAACATTTTCCTTTACAAAAATGGCGGCCGCGGCTTTGTTTAGGAGTTATTAACGAAAAACACGGACCAATCAGAGCGCGAACTAGACATGCGATGGCACGTTCGGCCAATTGACAGTCGGCACGTCGGGCCCACTGTGCTACCTCGCGTCTAGTTCGCGCTCTGATTGGTCCGTGTTTTTCGTTAATAACTCCTAAACAAAGCCGCGGCCGCCATTTTTGTAAAGGAAAATGTTGCTTCAAATGACCCAAGCAACCTCCCATTTTCGGCTCCTAGAGTAGTTTTGGGACACCCTGTAGAGCGAGGGGGTCGTGGAATCCTCAGCCCCGTAGCCTTTTTCAAGTAGAAGAAAAAGGGTCGGAGAGGCCCTCCCCTGAGCACTTTCTTCGACTCTCCAGTTCAATCCGCCGCCTCGTCGATAAGCCTAATAGAGGGTTGACTTTCCAGTTCAGGCTCTCTCAAAGAAAAATATTCCTGTCTCACCCACACTGCGGTAAGAAATATTTTATTGATTCTTCGTAATTCTATACAATCGAAACGTTTATCGAATGAAACATTATTGTGATGATATCTCATTTGTTAATTAATGGGATAGGTGGGCAACAAGTAGACTGCGGATTTTATGCATTTATTATAAAATTGAGTAAGTGAAAATAATCAGTGTAAAAGGATAAGAGGAATTTAATACCATCCGTACATTACTTTCAACCTATTAAAATGATTGAAGGCGGAAAGACATTTCAGCGTGGCTCTTGTTTGTTCCGATTGGTGATGTGCATTCAGTATAAAGATCTGTACTCCACATAATAATAAATACGCAGCGTGTCAGTGTTCCCGAAGAGATTAGGCTGCTTCAGCCCCACTGCGCGTTGGTTAACGGCCTCGGGTGCTAACCTGAGAGCTCGAGCGAGCGTTTCAACGACCATAATGCGGGCCAGACGCGGACGCAATAACGTTCGAAATATTTAATCTTTATAATCCGCGAAATGGCGTGTCAACCGGTTATCCCGGGGTTGCGGGGATCGGGGGTGGCTCGGGGACGAAACGGTGTATGATTATCCGCGTCTGTTTCGGCTCGTGTTATCGCCGACGTTCGTCCTCGTTATCCCGTTGGTCGCGCCGCGTCCTGGCACGGCAATCGTGAAAAATTTCTCGCGTGACTCGCAGATTAAATTGGAACGTAATCCAAATGCATTCCATTTTGCGCGTGAAGTATTAAATATCTCTTCGGGGAGAGGCTTGGCTCTCTATTTCAACGGTGGTAGGCGGAAACGCAAACACCCGCACGGATAATAAACCGAATAAAGTTCCGGGCCGCGGTAATCCCGCGAAAGCGACGACGCGACGGAAACAGAGAGGGAGAACGGGTTTTCGAACCGGTTCCGAACCAATTTCCAACTGGATACACGGCCCCGGTGTCCGCCGAGTGCGATTCTCTCGGCGATTTTTTTTCTGCCCTACTCCCCTCCTCTCGGAAGGCCGAAGCGTGTGGAAATATAAATTATTTGGGAATTTAGTTAATTAAACGACTGGCAACGGCCCGGCGTCGGCGAAATGGAAGCGGGATAAAAGTCACTGCCGAACCCGCCGGACAAAGGAACACGCCATTGTACACCCGCCGCCACGGATTGTTGTTATTATTTGTTCCACAGGATTCGGGCTTTTTAAATCATTCGAGCCCTCCCAACGCCAAGTGCGCCTCTACCCTTCCGGTTTTATACCCAATTATTGTCATTTTCTTTTTTGTTCGTCGCACGGCATTAACGATTCCGGGATATATTTCGTCTAGAGATCCCATTGTGCCGCGACTGGTAATTAGCTCCGCTTGCGCGGCTTTTGGTTGGCGGCCTTTTTTCGCTCGATGCACTTTATATTCGTTTTAGGTCGTTCTTTTGCTGCGACAGTTTAGATTCAGCATACCCGGATGATTTCTTTGGTGCTTTTCAGGTTTGCACTTGGGTACGAATTGTTTTATGTGGTATCAGCTGATTTTAGGATTGTTGATGAAATATGATCATCTGTCAGTAGACAATCACTCACCGTGTATAATACACACACGTGAACCCCCTGAAATCGGCATTCTTCTAATTTTTCAGGTAATATTCTAACGATACCTTCAATCCCATGAAATCTTGATGAAGAAATACATACTTTCAAAATACACGATCTACGGTTCGGAATAAGAAAGATCTCTCCTCCAGTCTTTGAAGAGGATTACTCATCCCTGTCCATCAGTTTACCGTGTCCATTCAGCGAGCGCACCCTCGAAATTGTATCGCGAGGGAACAGAACCGCGATAATAATGTATTAACGCGTGGTTCGCGAGCAAGCAATTTCGCCGGGAGGCTTATTTGCCCGCGTACAATCCGAAATCCCCGGGCGCTCCTGAATCCCATCAAACACGTCTCCGTGCACGGGTTCTTGCTGGACAGACTATCGGGTCGATAAAATCCAGCTCGAACGGTGACTTATTACTCTGCGTGTACACATACAGAGAGAGAGGGAGAGAGAAAGGGAGAGGGAGAGAGAGACTGCTAAAGAGGACCGTATGGATACGCGGCTGGCAAAGAGCGCGGATTAGCCGGGCTTTCGAAGAATGAAACACCGCGCTTGCCACCCCTTCCTTGATTCTCGCTTCCATACACGAGGAGGACAGTATGAACACGTTTGCGTGCTACAAATAGACTGCGAGATCGAGTTGTTAACTGCCACCTAGATTGCTTTGATGGGATCACATTACTTTCGAGGGACTGTCCTTTTTGAAAACGTGATAACAGGTACGCTTCGTAAAATTAATATCACGAGGAGAGGCAGAGTGCGATTCAAACGGTCTCTGTTCGTCTTAACACATTATCTTCCAACAATTATTTAGTAGATTTATAACTTTTAGCGTGTGTCACCAGTTATATGATTGACTTAAAGTACGATGTCTGAAAGTTCATACGAAATGTTAGAACACTTGATCAGTAATATCAACTTGATCAATAATAATCTAACAATTTTTTATCTCGTAAATGGTGTGTAAGTAATGTCTATGAATAGGATTACAGCCGTAATAAGTAAAAGATCGCATCGAGAATCGCAGTGTCGCCAATAACGAGCGAGCACCCAGAAAATCAATTCTAACAGGAGAATGATCTTCATCAAACTCGCTCTAACGACGAGCTATCGCTTCCGTCGGCATTTGGCGAAGCAAATATAAAAGACCGCGGTAACGGAGGATTCCAGGGCGTTCCGAGGACGCGAATGAGAAATTCAACGAATCCGCGCGAGAAGCAATTTATCAGGGGTTCGCGAACCAGCGGAGCTCTGTGCGGCGCAGCGGCCGGCCACCGGAAATTAGGATTCATCGCGTCGGCTGAATTAAGGCCGAGAAATTTTTTAATTTCGTAATATGCAGATTAGCCCCTCCTAGTCCGTGTAATTAATTCCGGGCGCATATTACGCTCGCGCCTAAGTTTTTGCTGATACGGTGGAACGCGACGGCGGGCGACGCTCGGCGTCGAGCCCCTACTCTCTCTCCCTCTCTCTCTCTTTCTGTTTTTTCCCCAGTCGCCGCCGCCGCTGAACTTGTTGATGAAATTTTTACACGGATGTAGTCAACGTCGTTGCTCGCGTAACCGCGCGCATGTGAACATAGCCTCGTGCCACTTACACCTCCGCGTCTTTTTTGCCCTTTCCACCAGCCCGGCTATTCTATAAACATCGCATGAATCGCGCCGGTGAAATATCGTTTTCTGTGGATTCGATTTTATTGCATCTATCGGGGCGGAGCAATCTGCGTTGTACGCTGGGAAATTCAATTTCCAAGGGGGCCGTGCTGGGGTGGCTCAGCCGTTGTGTGCTCTAATCGCCAAGTTACGCGAAAACGCTGCTGAGAGATCAGAATTTTCTGTTGATAGCAGAAGTTCAATTGTCCGTTCATTTCTTAGCTGTGAAACCTGATTTATTAAGGGTTGCACTCTGCTTATTGTGTCACAACATTTTCAATTTTGGTAATTACATATGAAATATGAATAATTGCAACGATAAATATTTGTTCGGTCGAATAATTTTTAGCTCAATATCAATTCTAACATACTGAAAATAAAATTAAAAAAAAAATTGTTCTTAAATTCTTTTAGCCTTCCTGCTATTTTAATATGGATGGGTTTAGCATAAACAAGACACCCGGTGCATGACGAAAAGAACCGCGTGCTCGTCTACTTACCTGCATCCGGGGTCGTTTTAATATTTGACCCCGTTCCAGCCACCGTGGCAACTTTTCGACCCCGTTCCCTCCGGTTTGCTCCCACGTCGATCTCACTGCCTTCAACCCCTATTCTACCCTCGCGGCAAGAAAACGGATAGCGCGTCATTAGCCTCTGTCAGGTTGCCGGCAACTGTTTACCGAGGAAATCGGTTTCACCGATGTGTTTTGTCCTCCCGATCTCGGATTCGGAGCTCATAATGCGTTTTGCAGCGACCCTTTTTCATCCCTCGACCATGCGCTCCGCTTCTCGAGCCACTTCTGTGTAAAAATGATGGAGAAGCCGGTTCATAAAACATCCGAGTACCTTCCTCTGCTTTGTGCAGGAACTTTATTCACGGTGAATCAACGTCACGGAGGTGTCACGGCTGACGGAAACGTCATTGCGACGTCTAGCTCTGACGTCTACGTATCGACCAGCCATGTTGTCGTTATCGTTATCGCGAGATACTGTCGCTGGCTTACTAGCATTGTTCTGCGAAGGAGGTCACGATGACGATGGTCTACAGATTGATTTTCTGTCGAATTTGGACTACTTTCGACTGATTGCAAGTAGGCTAGGTCGCAGTGATTAATAATTAATATTCGTTCATAATATTCTGGAACAAGAAGTTCAATGGTCTGAGTTAGGTTAGATCGATATATTATGATAACGATGTAGTATTCTATTTCGGTTTATCCCTTCTGTCCACAACCGAGTACCAATATTTAATTTATCTTTGAAACCTGTTTAATGATTTTGTTGACAAATACAAAAATGAGTGTATTTACTGAACGTTTTATAATTTATTAAATACAAATAAGAATTGTTTGAAATGTAGTAGGTCAATTTCATAAATATAAAATACTCGACTACGTTTCTGCAAACGGGGTGAGTGAAAAGTCGCACAGTGAATAGATCAGATAAGATTGTACATGAAGAAGCAAGTACCTCTTCGTCCGCAACATGTTGAAGCAACAGTGTAATTTCCTGCTTGTCCACACCTTGTGTACGCTTATCGTCGATCTGGAAAACAGTTGACCAGCAACTTACGAACACCCTGTATGCCAGTGACACGCGAACGAAGAGCTGATCAATGCCAGGGGCGCGACCAGGCCAGAGAGACCCGTGAAATATTACTTTTGCCCGGCAGACAGCATCGCGGACGGAAAAAACGAGAAACGTCTGCGCATCCGGCCGACGAGAATGAAGCGGAAGCTCGTGTAAAGGGAGATTGCCCCGTCTCTCGCACCCCTTACAACGTATCATCCCCTAACGTCGCGTCCTCGCGGAACTCCCGCCGTCGTCTACGTCTCGATCGTCGCGTCGCGCTAATTACAACAAACGAAATTTACGCGGGCTAATATAAATCAAGGAGAGCCAACTTGTACTCTCTATTGCTTTTATGTGTCGCCTGAATATGCGAGTCTCCGCGAATTCTCCCGGCGCGGCGATACATACGGAGCACCGTGTTTGCCTCCCTTAGTGGCGTCTGCTTTTCTTGCCGAAGTTATTGATGGTCTTGCTAATAGTCGCTCCGACCTGGCGTTAATTAGTTTTAACGCTGCCTCCGAACCGCTTCCACGGCACGACTACTCCACGGAACAGATCTAGATAATTCTGATTACAGCCGGCGGAGTTTGTAACTTCGCCAATAACATCCCTCGTACTTGTTGAATTCTTTCGCGGATTCTACACGGGCCTGTTCTGCGATTTCGAAAAATGCGAAACCATCCAGGTAGATTGTATGCATACACGACAAAAATTAGTGGGTGATACAAGAAACATTAGGATACATTACTATCGACTTATTAAAATTATTGAAGGAAGAAATACATTTTTGTTCTGGCACCTTGCAAATAAGCAGAGAAATTTTATTATACGCAGAGATCCGCAGACATTACCAACAATTTATCTATTCGTGGGAATGGAGCTAGAAGGGAGACGCTACAAAAACGGCTCGTCTGCGATCTCCGCAGATTACCCCGGGATTATTAACTCCAAGATCCCGAATGAAGGCTGATGTTTTCAGCGAACTGTCACAGTGTCTCCCGATCTTCAGAGGAACCAGCCTGATCCCCATCTCCTCGCGAATCGGTCCTGCTATTGCAGACACCGCCACCCTCTTCGGGCCATCCAATTTCTCAAAGAAGTTTACGGGCATAGAGCGAGGAAAATTGCCCGTTATATATTAAAGACGTCTTTAGAATGGTAAACAGACCGACTTCCTGCGGGAAGTTGCGCGACAATCCTCCGCTGACGGAGGATTATCAGACGTGTCTCCCTTCGAAGCGAGTCCTGGCGCATCTCTTTGAGAACGAGTAGAGACGAAGCGGAGGGTTAGGTGAGCCCGACGCGCCTAATTTTCTTCTTCTCTCCCCCACCCCCTCCCGTCGGTTCGCGACGCGGCCAACTTTTCGGCAAAAGGATATGAGATCTCCGGATGAAAGGAACCAGCCGAGGAACGTCCTCCCGTTTATTACTTCCCCTTTTTTGCCGCGCGACCGACCGTCGCGTCGCGTGACTTGTCTGCTGCCTCCCCGGAAGCCTCAAAGGCGGAACCGACTTAAACGACAACATCTTCTGGGCTTATTATTGCGCTGGAAGCTCGCAACATCGGTCTGCCAGTCAGGTGGATGGAACATCCTGTTATTAGTCCATTGTCTTTTAGCTTGCTATTTTATAACTCTGTAAACCCTTTGTGGCTTCTGTGCTTTGCCACGTTCTCGCGACTTTTCTGCTGGTTTTTTAAAGTCACTGTGAATCATTAATTACGTGTGTTAATCCGCCACAGTAGACAACCCCGTTCAGCATTTAGAACTTTTAGTCGTTTATGGAGGTGCTGATGTAATTGATCTGTGAATGTATTTAACAGCAAAACAATATTCCTACCAACTAATTATCCATACTAAACAGATCACAGCAATGTTGCACAATTCTGAATTGACTAAATGTACCACGATCTCGATTATTTAAGTTTAATCTAATAACATCGGGCTTCATAAATGTCTGCCGATTTCGTGTATTTGTAACGATATAGTTTTAATTTTTCAGTTTCTAATAGGAGGCGGAACAATAAAATGTTACATTACGTTGAAACAACAAAATTTTCACTTGTGACTGACGTAAATTTCCCGAACTCTTGAAAATTTCTGAAACAAAAAGACGTTTCGCATCAGCGGTAATTGCCAGAAAATCGCAGCAAGACTTCGCCCGTCTCCGGGAGCACATTGCCAGTCTATGTGGCAGGATATCCAGCGAATATCCTTCCATCTCCCCTGAGGAGAAATCGAAAAGTCTCAGGGGCAGGTGTCGAGCACAGGAAGGAAGGTGATTTTCGATATCGCGGATATCTCCTAGACTTTAGTTGGGGCTGGTCTCTCTTTTCGACGTGCTTCATTCGGTTCCCTCTCTTTCGCCTCTTTCGCGTGAATTCAGGAAGAAACGAGGATACTAAAGGGGTGGTTAGCTGTCTCGCTCGCGCGTCAACGCCACGCTGGAACCCGTTGAGCATCGTCTTTATACTTGAACGGCAACACGACTTCGGTATTACGAGAATCCTTTTCTCTCTTTATCTCTCTCTCCGCCTCTCTCTCTCTCTCATGCTCGTTCGCCTCCCGCTGCCTATTCAACACGGCTAATATTTTGATCCAAGATACGTGCTCGGTAATTCCTTCCGCTGAGAGAGCGCCTGGTACTTCTGCAAGAATCAGCTGAGACCGACGAGCCGCGGTAGGAACTTGATTTTATTTAAATTTTAAATCCGAGATCCTTGCGGGCTGAATAGACGCTTGCCATGGGGATAGCTCGATCATCGGCTGTGTGGTTGACTGACGAAGAGAGTGGAGACAGAATGGAGGAGATATGAGAGTGGAGAGATCAAGAGTGAGAGAGAATTTCGCGAGTAGCCGCGATCAGAATGCTGCGAGGCGGTGTAACCGAGGTTACAAATCTCTGGCACGAATTTAGAGCAGTCTTTGCTACTTGCCAACTATGTTTTAGTGCGGAGAGGATCGTTGAAATTAATTTATGCTGTGGTAAGTGACTGCCATAAGGAACCGAATATATACACGTTTTTATTTAGGCTATCTTAATGGAGGCTTGAAAATAATATGCAAATACATAAGTATTCTGAAAAAAGTTTAAAATGTGATTATTTTTTCCGCTTATAACTGATGAAATGATGTGCCGAACATATCATTTATTCACACTGAAATGAAGAATGAACGAGGCTTAAGTGTTCTATAATAGGAGAGTCTCTACATCTTCCAATTATATTCTTTTAGGAAAGGAAATACAGACAGGATTAATATCTACATAAATAAAAATCAAATGTTGTTCGTTGGTAAGCGCATCACGTGTTTCTCAATTTTTGCACTAAAGTCTACAGTCTACAAAGAAGTTGAAGCATAAAAAGTATGAAAAAGTGCCGTGTAAGAAAGCAAAAACCAGAAATGAAAGAAGCAATGTAAATTACAGATTGGTGGAAAGAAAGCGTGGTAACGTTTTCAACAGTTACGGAGAAAAGGGAACGCCAGAAAGAAGAGAGCGCGAAGACAAAGAAGAAAATAGAAGACAGACCGTACAAGGATGTAAATGCACCGAAGGATACGCTCAGCTAGGTACTAACGAAATCTTCGAAACGAGTCATATTTCGAGACGGCCGCTGCCGTTGGCTTTCCACCGGAAACTCGAGAGCGGGTTCAGCGAATTTTAAGGACGATCGATCAACGTCCTGCCAGGTGGAAAAGTGCTCGCGTGCCAGAGCAGTCTCTTCGTGACGAAGTTAATAGGGTCTGGCGAGCGAACCGGCGAGCAAGAGCCACGGAGGAGGACCGGACGAAGAAATTCCTGAAAAACAACCGACCCTCCTCACACCCGTGCCCTCCATGCAGGCCCGGTAAACGCGAAAACATTCATTAACGTGTTCGACGAGCATCCAGAGTTCGACGCCCGTTACGCTGCCCAAAGAACGTCCCTTCTGGAACGACGGTCTTCGAACTGTCTCCAGGATGTTGCCCTTGCTCCTTTTTCTGGGATCTCGTAAAACACTCCCTTGGAAACGTTACATAACTGTGTGCACATTTTTGCGTGATGCGAACAAAATTTCGGACCAGAGATGCTAAACGATTTGATGCTTTAAATCCAGTTTTCGGTGGATTAGATAAGATTACTAAAGACTCGATTACTAGGTTTCAAGATAGGTAGATTGGTTTCCAATTCTGATTGCTTCCAAATTTTGCACACACCATTTCCTCGCCCCGTGTCATACTTTAAAGGGGTAGGAGAAGAAAAAATCGAAAGTCAAAAAATAAGGACCTACACACTCGGCTTCATCTCCACACTGTACCTAGTCCTTCTGAAGCACGAAACACGCCTAAACGTCCCTGCGGTCTGGTCTGGCAATTATTCCAGGATACCGTCGCGACGTGTAAAAGTAGAGTAAAAAAGGGGGCACGAGAGGGGTGGTTTACGGGGGACAGGGGGTCGTAATGTCGCGGGGGCTGGCACGTAACCGCGATCAGTTTCAGGGAGCAGCGCGAGAGAGCTACCCCCGCTGGTAATAAATCCTCCGGCAAAAACAAAACGGCGCAATTTCCCGATGCCGCGACGCAGTCTGCTCGCGGAGAGGACCGTGCAGGAGATAGGATCGCGGGGATGGCTCGTCTGCCACGCACCCCCGCGGCCAGAGAGACTGCCAACGATACGAATGTTATAATTTATGGTGTATCGAGGCATCAGCGCAAGGTGTTGCCAGCGTCCCCTTCTTGCCCGGCCGCTACCCTTTTCTGTCGCAAGCGACGGAAAGCCCTTTCCCGGACCCTGCAAAGCCTCGCGCGGCATTATCTACACACTCCATACGTAACTACGGTGGAACAGACCGGGCTGACGTGTTCGAAACTAATGCGGCTCACCGTGGCGAACGACGCGACGCACTTCTGTACAACCCTATGCATGGGGTGCGCCAGAGTCGGTTATGAAAATCTTGACGGCGGGATTTTAGGCGCAGACTGGGTGAATCCGTAGGCAGGGACTAGGTGGGAGTGGATCAGACATTTGACCCTGCTGCTGGTCTTAAGGTAGAGGTCGTGGCTTGGCACCCTACGCGGTCTTTATAACCCCCATAAAAATATCTGTACGAAATGCACCCCAGTTCTTGCTTCTGAATGATTGCATGAAAATCTCCTCAATTTTTGTTCTTAAATGGTGGGATGTTTGCTATCAGTTTCTAACGTTAATTGATTTATAGCAAGACAAAAAACTGTGGACACAATAAAATGAATTACGTCAATATAAATCATTATCCGAGGAATAAATTTAAAGTAAGAGTTGCTTCTCCCACATTTTTGCATGAAAAGTATACAATCTTGCTATGTAAACTGTATTTTTGTCTTTAATAGCTTTCTAGATGGCGTTGGGGGTGTCAATTTTACGAGCGCCGAGAAGGCGACATCGTGGAAGAAAGTTCAGAAAGTAGCTATGTATATTAAAACGACCCTCCTAGATCAAATACTGCTTAAAGAAAAAATTGTCCTCTCCTTTTGTTCTTTTCCTCAAATTACTGCACAGTGTTATCTAACTTTGTCGCCAAAAATAAAATAATAATAAATCGTTCATTATACGAAAAAATAATCAAACCCTAGTATACTGGTTCATTTTATGGAAAATATATATCGACATTAAAAATATTCGATATTAAACGATATCAAATAAAAGTAAAAGGTGCCCGAATTTGTTTATGAGAAAAATAAATAAATATCGAAATTTGACATTACCAAGAACTAAAAAGTGTTCGAACTACGCGCTTAGACAGTTCAAGAAGATACCAAGTAAAGAAACACTCACCTGCGCGAGATTTGAGCCAATAACCGAAAAAATCACGTCGTCGACACGCCTGTCTGCGAGGAGACAAACTTAACGAAGTTACTTTATCGAGCCGCCTCCCAAGAAGGGTGTACACGTTCGCAGAGGGTGTATCGTCGTCGACGAAGGACTCCGTTCGCATAGTTTGCATACTTTCGCCACTTCTCCTGTCGATCCACCGCACCAGATACCTGAGACTCCAGACAGGTGACGCGCCACTGCCTCATTAAGGACTTCGACGAACGCGCTTAAAACAAACGATATTATTAGATATATTATCCTAGCGCATTATTTTTCCTATGACTGAATATGTTTAATGTTTCCTGTTCTTGGTCCTGGATCGGTACAACCTTTTAGAAACAGCGTCGTATAAACCCCATCGACAAGAAATTATGCTTTAATGGATTCTGCTTAAACAGCTTCCAAACGGAACCACAACGAGCTGCGACAAGGCCGAGGGCTTCCAAAGTGTTACCAAAAGGCTCGATTTTAGGCTCGTCCGGAGTGCATTAGATAAATCGATCAGCCAAGATCGTCGGAATTAAATTACTCTTCTTGTCGATAAAAATGTTGAATTTGGCTTCATCATCATTGGAGTGATAAAAGGATCTTTGAAATACCAAGTGTATTAAAATAAGACTAACTGAGACTATTGAAATCCCAGTTTCTGCTGTTGCTGCATTAATGACTATTTTCGAAAATATATTAAAAAACTGCGCAATGATCAAGTAGTGTACTTCGTACATGCTACGTTCACCAGATGATAGTTGTCTTCTGGTGTCCCAAGAACTTCGACACCACAAGGGAGTATCTGTTCAGGCGTCTCGTTAGGGGACTATAAAATGAATAGTCGCGATGCGCGGCAACAATGGGCGCAGATGTCTCCATCCCTACGACGAGCCATAAAAGAGCGAACGATCGAAGGATCCGTGCCGTCCGCGACGGATCCCGTAAATACTTGTGAACAGTGACGTAACGCACGTGTTCAGCGGGTCCTTGCGGTCCGGTTGGGATGTTCTACAAGGACTCTCTGTTCGATAGGAATCCTTGCGAGGCCGCGCAGGAGGTAGCCACACCCCTGACCTGGGCGAGACGATAAATTATCTCGGGGGATGACAGAGACATTATAATCCGAGGGTGTAATAAAAAGACCTGGGCTGCTCTCGCCGGCGTTACTTAGCAATAATTCGCGTCCGGAAGGTCCGCAGGGATGAAAAGAAGGGGCAGAAAGAGAGGAGGACGCGGTAAAACGGGTCAGCGAGCTAGAGCGGAAGAAGACAACGGGTCTAGAGAGAGAGAGGACTGGGCGGGGATCGAGGAAAAGCGACGCGGAAAAAATGAAAGGAGGAGCAGCGATGATGGAGCAAGGATCCCCGGAGTCTGCTACCCTTAAAGCATCGGTTAGAAGGGCGCGCGAATGTCGGGCAGATGCCAAAGAGGAGAGAACTTGTACAAAGCTGCGGCCGGCCAACAATGGATGCCTGCCGTGGATCTCGGGGCCACACCGCCACGGCGATTCACTGGATGATTTATCGGATCGTATTTGTTGGTAATACCGGAAAACACAATCGGCCCCAGGGATCCTCGCATCGACGATCGCCGCGCGGATAAAGAGCCCAGGGTTATTCGTGAATTATGTCGAGCCATCGAAGAGAGTCGCCCGGGAACTGACCGGCATACTATCTTCCTCCTGATTCTGCCAGACCTGGCCGACAGGTTACCGTGAGCCTAGATCCGATCAACTTAACTGGATTTACGAAAGGGACCCCGCGACGGGAAGTTGCGCCGGGTTAAGGGAGGTTCTTCGGTAACGGCCATGAAACTGACTTACAGGAATTTTTTCCCGGGATGCTGTCGAGGATGCCGGAGTAAAATTTCTTGTGTAGCCACATCATTTGGTTGCGGGATAATATTTTTTTTAGTTGCGTTTCATCGGGTTTTTATTGGACAGTGTATAATTATGTGAGACTGTAATAGGAAATATCGACTTAAATAGGAAACATTTATTGTTTAATAATTACATAATTAGATTCTTAAATAAAAACGTTTACTTCATTCTTGTTATTTTAAAGTGGTATTCCTTAAGAAGGGATACATGGAAAATAGGACTAATTGATTTACCATATCTGTTTAAGATTATATTCTCCAGGACAATGTGGAATAAGAAACGGAGGTTTTTTTCAGTAACAAAGGCCAGGCAACACTTTAGTGTCTGCTCGAGCGTCAGCGGAAGGAACTCCACGCGGAACGATTAAATTAACGAAAGGAGCGTCTGTCAGCGGAACGGCGCGGAGTTCGTCGCGTTTATCCAGCCCGTTTCCTGAGGGATGATCGTCGGTTTACGACAACCACATGTTACCGAGGAAATCGTCTCGAGGAAAACGTCCCGCGACGCTTCCCGGAGAGCTTGGGTCTCGTCTGAGACTTCGTTGGCTGCCACCTGTCCTAAAATCCCTGGGGAAAACGAGGTTGCCGAAGAGGTGGGGAGGTTTAGTATAAGTGTATGTGTGTGTGTGTTGAGGGTTGCGAGAGACCCGTGGATTCTGAAACTCGAGAAAATCCGGCGGCTCCGTTGAACGCTGGGAATCCTGTTACGAGCCGCGTCACGTGGCCGAGTGCATGTCGCGCGCGAACGCCGATTCACAGCCCCGTTTCCGTGTTTATTTGCCCGGGTTTTCGGCGAAAGTTCGAATATGGACCAGGCCTGCCCCGGTTGGTTCCTCTGCTTCTCGAGTTGCGGGAGAACTTCCGCGAAATTCCGGCGCGAACCGCTCTCCGCCGTGCACAAAACGACGCGTCCGCCAAACGAGACCGAATTTACGAGTTCGACTGGATTTCGAAGGCGCTTGACTGACTGGGGGTCTTGTTTTATGAGACAGCCACACGTTTTTCTTGTAAGCTCAGGTGTGCGAAACTATTTTGGGGCGCATTCGTTTGAGTTAATGAGAAACTAATATGTTCGATGAAAAATACTAAACATTGTTAATCTTCTCTTCAGAAAGGAGTTATTAAAAATTAAAGGAGTGATTAACACGGTCTAATAATAATGCTTTTAGTTCAACGTTCCTCCACTTGAAACCGTAATATGGTTTTAATACGTAAATCTATAAGACATGCCAACAAGCTCCATTTTAATTCTAATCTTCAGACAACAGGTATGATACTAATCGATAATGAGTTCGTTTAATCAGACTCACCAATGGCCAACAAGAATCTGAACTTATATCCATTAAAATTACAAATTGATTTAAAGAGACATGTAATAATACATACAAAAATTGTCTTATTTCATTGTTCGGAACAAGCTCGATCACGTAATAAGATAAAAATCGCGTCGAATGTAAAATGGTACTTTGTGCAGGACACAGGCATTAGTCCCGATAAAAGGTTACATCAAAACGCGTAGGCTCGAATTAAAAGCCGTCGCTTTGTTATCGTCCAACCCCGTGTCGCCGAGCACTCTCGCAATATCCAGCCTCTGCATATTCGCGCGCGCATCGAATTAGCCCGTGTAACCTTTTGTAATCGTCCCAGAGGCCGGTATAGCGCACTCGCCATGGCTATATAGATTTCGCATTTTCTCACAGCAGCAGTAGCGGTGGCATTAATAAAATATGGCTTCATTGAATCCGTTATCCGACTCTTGCGAGCGGCCTGGTACGCGCGTATATCAATCGCGTCCGATAAAGCTTCACGATTTCCCCGCTCGCCAAACGAACGACCGACGTGTTTGCCTACATCGCAGGCCATTTTAAAGCCAGCGCGGACAAAATAACGGGGCCACTGAAATTAACCCTCCAACGCTGTCCGTTCGATAACGGGTAATAACGATCGATTCCTCGTACTGTTTCTCTCTCTTTCTCTCGCTTTTCGTCTCCCCATGCTCTCGGACAACCATGTTCACAGGCGTTACATCTGTTCATTTTGTAGAAAATTCGATGTTTCATATGTATGGTTGAGCTGCATTTGCTTTTAATAGATGTTTAGTATGTACATTGCTGTTTTTAATTTATTGTAATGTACTTCACAAAATATTTAAAAACACTGGGAATAAGGGATGTCTAGAAAATGCGATGTTCCATTATTAGACTGTGGGGCTTTATGCAAAATACAAAATTGGTAGTACATTAATATCTTTCAACTTTTTCAATTTTCCTACATTTTTAAATTTTACGTGTACTTGTGGACGAGACTGTATCTCATTGTAGCTGCACTCATTGCTGATTCGGTAGCGGATGATTTCTGGCAACTAGGGTCGTTTTAATTGCTTTTTTGCCGATCGGCTGGCCGGGCGATGTAATCGAAAAACAAAACGAAGATGCGTTCGGGAACTGACGAGAGCGGTAGACGGCGAAATTGATTCGTTCGTAAGGGGGAGAGGTTCGTTTTAATAGAATGCGCCTGGCTAATTGCGTACTCGGATTTTAGACGGCTTGCGCCGCCCGCTACGGCGCGTTACACCAGAGAAAGACGGAGAGACGGTTTCCAAAGGGAGGAGTTTCCACGCTCCGGCCGGAAAGTTCGGCCGCAATCGTCTCTGTTTCGTTAAATTAACGTTTATTAGTTCCCTCTTAAGCGTTACGTAAATTCCAGCCGGTTATCGTTCGGCTTCGAGCGCGCTAATCCGCGCGCGGCAACGCGCCGCACGGAAACTGCTACCGGGATTTCCCAGGATTCCTTTAATCTGCCATTTTATTCACTTCAAAAAACGAATTAAACGCCGCGGATCGCCGAAATGGATGAACTGTCGCTGAGAGATCCGGTCACGATTCATCGACCCATTTAGCAGAGTTTTCGAAATGCATCTTGCTGGAGTGCCGTAAAAGTCACATATATTTCACGAGTTTGTTTCCGTATAGGTGTGTGCGCAGCAGAGACGAGCTGCTCCCGCGCGTTTCGATAACGTTTTATTTTATTCTATTCTGGTTAATGATTTATGCCACCTGTACACCGTTTGTCCATGCAGCATACGTCACCACGGATTCTTTCATATTAAAATATAAAACTTGCGCGTATCTTTTCGGAATAGCCTGGTCCTACACATCTAAATGAATTCTCCTTGAATTACTGTCTTCTAATATTGTCCATACGTATTTGAATTATGTTTCTTAATTTGTACATGTTGTCGCATTGGTGAAATTCTAGAAATTATTCACTAGTAAATAACATTACAAATTAATAATAATATATATGATTTGTATAATCACACAGGTGAAGGTATACATTTTGATTAACAATGGATGAATAAAATATGAAACTGTCTGTGTCTCTTACAATAGGAAGTTTTCCAAGCTGATTGGCCAGCATGTTTTGCCGCTCGCGCCGGAAAAAATATTCGGTTTCAAAAACAGCCATCATCACGCGCCGGGTCTCAGAAGGAAGAAACATAGCACAATGATTTTGAGGAAAGGCCAGGTCAACGCCATGTGCTCGAAGACCGTGTCCTCTCGCCACATGCTCGTCCCTCGCAGCACGTGGCAGCCAAAAGATCTTTTCGGCGTTTCCTTTCCGATGATCCGAACCACGTGTTTCAGGCACCGGCGAGGAAATTAACGGCTATTAGCGTTTCCTGGAGTGCCTTCATCACCATCTTGAGTCACGACGATTTGCCGATAAATCAATGCTTCCTCCTTTCAACCTGGTTGAATTCGTGAGTCTTAATGAATTCTGTTATTATGAATTCATTCTGATGCGACAATCAAAAAATGTTGCTATCGTTAAAAGAATTTTACATTGCACAGGTCCTACTAGAGGCAATTGAAAATTGTTTAAAGATATTTAAACACATACAACGTTATACAGACGTATGTCAATTTTATTTGGAAGTGTCTATACAATTATTTTCAGCGCACAGTATTCGTATAACATTTACAAGCGAAGAACAAAAAGTACAATAAATTCAAACGGTCTTACTCCTTCGATCTACAAGTCCGGAACAGCCAACTGCATGGATAAGATGATAGAAACAGTTGTGAGAACATTCCGGAAGAGTTGAAAACAATTTTCGTCGAGCATAATCAGCGGGATAAGGGAGTCAGCGTCACACGGAACTGCCGGAAAACCTCGTAAACCTGAAATCATTTCCTTTCCACACTCCGTCCTCGAGATAATTAGGGCCGTGAAGCCAGTTTGTCGGAAGCTCTGGCTTCTCATTGAAGATTTACGAGGTTCCAGGGCGCCGGAAACCCTGAGTCTCCTTCGCAGCGGGTGCGACTCTTTTGCCCATCGGTGAGAAAGTCGCTTGATATGCTCTTGTCCGTCGTTTATGGCATTCCGACCGTAAATAGCCCCGACAGCTCCTCTCTTTCTCTTTCTCTCTCTGCGTCGTAACCTTGCTCGTTCCGTTCCGCGGTCCTAAATCATTTTTAGCCGACCCGCGTCCATTGCAGCCGGTGTCGCGACACTGAACGGTGATTACGAGGCTGCCGATTGTTGCGAACAAAGCCGGGTCGACGGGTCCTCCAGCAAACACCATTAAGCTACTTGTACACTGACGACTAACGCATTTTTTGTCATTCTTGTCATTAGTGAAATACATTAGAGGCAGTGGATGAAACAGCGAATCTTCTCTTGCACACTTGAAATAGTTGCTCTTGGAGAGCGATGGAATTTGTAGCCTAAACAATGCTACATACTAGGTTGAACATTAAACTTTATATTCTAGTCTTCTAGTTGGAAATATTTCCTGATCGTTGATGTAGAGTAATTAAATAATTTCGATTCTCCAGCATTTGTCTAGAAGCAACTCTTAAAAATTATCAAGTTACGTGCCAGTGGACACGCACCTTTACACCACAGCTACCCCCTACGGGGCTCGGCAAGTTTTCGAGACCCACACTTCCGGCCGTGATCCGATTTCTTATTTCTTCGTCGGCTGGCTCGCTTCGCTACTGCTACCAGCGATTTATGGCCGTTGGAACATTGTTGCGACAAACAACAGCAGTCTTTTCGTTACGAAGAAACTAGCGGATTAATTACTTCAAGAATTGTTGAATTACGGTTCTCGGAGAAAGTCTCTGATGACTTTCGTTCCTCAAATTCTGTGTTGAATGAGTAGGCGATAGCAATTCTCTCTTTAATATTGATGAAATTTGCAATCAGTTTTCAAGCCATCAACCTTTTCAGGTTAAAAGCCGGTGGAACGATCTTTGGAATTTTTCTCCGATTCGTGTTTCCGTTCAATTTTTCTTAACAAGAGAATGAAATTCCTTCCGACCGGTTAACGAAACGTTTCAATCATCCCAGCTCGTTTTCCCGCGTTTATGCAGCCAGCTTTTGTTTAGCCCCAACTCCTTTCTTCCCGCAGGAAAACGGAACAAAAAATCGTTTCACAGAAGCGGCGACTGTTCCCTCGAAGAAGCTATTCACCGGCCGGACGGTGCATCGTATTGTCTAGAACAGTTCTCCTGGTAGCAACCTCGATAACCTGCTCCTTTCGGAAAGCAAACGATTTAAGCGTAACAGAGTAATGGACGAGGAATCCTCTCGGAACCGCGGGAGGCGCGATTGAGTCGTCGTCGCACGACTTTGGAAACCTGTCAACGCTCGTTCGTCTCGCCTTTTTGCTCCCCTGTGTCTATTGTACCAGCTTCCCCAGCTACCGAAACTAATTTCTCCCCGGCAGAGAAACAACTTGCTCGAATACCTTTATACTTCGTCAATAAACTACCCTTCGTTGTTGATTTTTTCCTAGATCGTGTAGTTTCACTCTTTTTGAGGACCACGCCGAACGTAGATAACTTAGAATCTAAGACAACCCTCACTAACGCGCGTCTGGTCGCCGTTAGTGAGGACGTCCCTTATCAAAACGATTTTTTTAACAAAACTCGAAATGCTAAAGATTTGACAAAAATTCGGATGATCGATCTACTGTCCTTTAGGGTAACAGTCATAACAGTTAAAAAGTAAGAATCTCAAACGATGCTGTAACTCCTTTTATTAATTTTTTCTACCGCGTTAAGAAAATACAGCCACGTCACAATTACCTAAAACAATTTTTCTACATTGTCTATGGGCTTCAGAAGTGTAAGTACCCCAGTATGAAACACAGTGGAAAATGAAAGAAAAATGTGATTGTCTGAACTCGGTAAATTGCAAGATAAAGAACATTTGCGGTTTCCATTGGATTAGCGCTGGCAGGGGCTGCAGCGCCGAATGGAATAAACAAAGAACGAGAACGAGAGTTCCCGGAGATAACAAAGGCAGGTTGCAAACCCCGAAGAACACCGTACGAGCTGTCGTTCTGCGAACGTGCACTATCGTTAGCCGATCGTTGGGAAAGCGGCTTTTAAGTATCCCATCGGTGTGGTTTACGGGCCGAGCCCGTCCCGAACCTATCGCTTCCGGGCGTGAACGTAAACCGACGAGGCGTTAACGCAAATTACCAGAACGCTCTCTCGACCGGCGAACTATCGGCCAGACCAAATGAGAGTTCCGCGCGTAAAGAGTGCCCGGGTAGGGTGGTTTCGAGTGACGAGTGCGTCGTTTATTCTTCGATCGATCGGGACATTTGAAACTTACCAACGATCCGACGGTCTGCAACTCGGGGAACGTTCGTTCCGTTCTGTTCATTTATTTTTATTGTGAAACAGTGACCATGCAAATTTTTTCTTAGATCCTGTAGTCCTACTATTTTTTTTGTAACCTCGTCGAGCGTAATAAAGTAACGGAATCTTAAAAGTATCAATGTTTTAGTTACACGAATGTTCAGAATTCTTCATAAAGACTTGTCTAAAAATCGCAGATCCTGGTGGTCCAATTAAATTCATTGTGCCCATTCCATTAGTCTCGACCGATTTCCAGTAATTCATCCTGCAAATCCTCTTTAATTTCATTACAGTTGCGTGTCTATTGGCACAGGGTTCCCAGCAATCGCGAAGAAAGCCAGCCCAGTAAGTAGGTAAGTCGTTGAATAAATAATGTCGCGGAGGAGCGATTCACAATCGGAATCCAAGAACAGGCATGCGGAGAGTTATGCCGTCTCCGAGAGCATTGTTCCATCTGTAGACACTGTGTCGACCCCTTAACCAATACCAAGACGCGTCATTAAACATTGGAGAGGTTGCCTCGGATTCGGTAATGGCAGCCGAAGTGAAGCGGGTCATAAAATCGACGTTTACACCTGCTAGTAGGCCAGGGGATCTTGCTCAAGAGGTTCCGACGAGTTTCTTTTTGCGGTAAGACTATTAGGGAGGAATGATTTTACGAGGGGCCTGATGCCCGACGGCTTGGGAAACAGAAGAGCACCACCCCCATAGACACTGAGGCCCTTCAGTGCCCTAAGAGGCACCAGCAATTTCGTGATTTATTGCGGGTTCTCTTTCGCGAACCATTAACGGTCGGATGATTGGACGGCCAGAAATCGGCCCCGAGCAAACCGTAATAAATAGCACTGTGTAGAGGTGTTAAGCCGTATTTAAATTTAGATCACTATCTTTCGTTAGCGACCCCGTATCTTCGGCTGTTACCCTACAACCCTAACGTTTAATCATCGTTAATGTCGCGAGTGGAGTTGCGCGGATGACGGATCGATGGACTTATAGATGGATTGTATGTTAATAGCGCTATACGGTTTGGCTGAGACCTATTATACATCGCCGCCTTATACATTCGGTTGGTTTACCTTTGTGTAGTTAGTTTGCTTGACAGTGCGCTCAGATGTCTCATTTTGCTACTCTCTGTTTTCTTTTTCAGTATACATTTTCGATTGCCTCATTTCTGTGTCTTATTTAGATGGCGAATTGAAGCACTTGTATTTGTAGTAATTAGAAGAGTACACTAAAGTGATTGATGAATTAACACTAAGACTACCAATTCAGCTTTTAAAAACGACAAGGCTCTATCTATTTATATTTGGCGCAATTTTTATTACAATATGTGCTTGGACAAATTAATTTATCGGATCGATGTCCATGTAAGCAGCTTCATAATTTAATAATTGTAAAATGTAAATTATAAAAGCGGTCATACGACCGGCAGTGGTAGGTTTAGTATTAAAACGAACAATTTATAACGCGACAGATTTATTCACGATTCAAACATATTCATTTTAAATAGGTTCGGCTTTCATTTAAAAAATTAATATTCGCGCACGTGTTTTAATCCTGGACGAAAACGACACGAATTAAAATATGTGAAATATTGAAGGTGTTTCCTGTACGATTTGCGCGCGAATAAAAATCGAAAAAGAAACGTGTTTGACAGGGAATTTCGCGGGGAGTGACAGAGAAGGATTGTTCGAAAAAGGAAATGTTCGTACACGTGTTTTAATCCGGGACACGACGGAAGAAGTCTGTGGCGGCCGCGCGAGAATCCATCGGGGGTTTTGGATCGTATCTAGGGCAACCCCGTCCATTACGGCACGATTTTCGAAGCGGTTGCAAGGTTGGCAATACCGTGGCCGCATTAAAGCACGGAACGGCAGGAGACCGGCTTATTAGTAAAAAGCATGACAAACGACTCGTGGTTTACCCCGGCTTAGCCTCGTGGACCAACCCCAGTAGGGCCGTAACCAGCATGCAACACGGTGCAACGTGATATATGGCGATTTTTAGTCACGCCTTTATACAGATATAAATCCCCCCACGGTTAACGTGTAGCTCCCCAGATTCCCGTAAGCACGCGGCCGATATCATTGCCTCGCGCGCGGAACGAGAAGTCGTTACCCGGCAGCTCCAGAATTTTCAGATTTATCACGCCGATTAACGATGCGGGCCAACTTTGTCTGTCGCCTCGTCAGCCGCGGAATCATCCCCGGGAAAATTGATGGCCACCCCCGTTGCCCCCACGAAAAACGTTCGTCCTTGTTAGCTGAAAAATTCGGGGAAATGGGATGAACGTCCTCGCAAAAGCGATGTTTTTTTTTTAAACGTCCCAGGGAATGTCTTAGCCGAACCTGTTGTCCCTTCAACACTCTAATTCTGCCTTAAGATCATTTAATCCATGGTTTAACGTCTCGTCGTATGCGCCGGTACACTAGGTTCCATAAGTAGACAGAAATTTAGAATCGTAACGCGAATATAGTCACAATCCCTAGTATTATATGCGTTTTCCTTAATCTGTTGTACTAGGTCGCTGTTCCAGAAGTCTTAAGCGATGTGGTTAATATTTTGTAAATGAACATATTCTGTAAATAAATGTTGGTTGAAGATATTGTGCTCATTTAAATATACAGTGAAAACTTGATCTAACAAATCACAGGAGGGGACGTGCTATTTCTTAGATCGCGTAGTTCTACTCAAATGATATCCATGAACTGTATCGTGGGTAACAGAGAGCTGTTAGGGCACTTTTGGAGTGTAGTGTACCTCCGCGCACGCTTCCCGCATTAGTTAATCCGCGAGAGGACCCAGGCCAACCAGGAAGTCAACGAAAACGCTTTCGCGATCCCGATCGACGAATCAGGTCCTGAACAGGCTAATTCGCTAATCCGCGAAGGCTCATCCTCGATCATCATTATGTGCGATTTGCTGGTTAGGTATGAAGGAACGAGAGTCCAGGCTGGGTTACGACGCAATGATGATTAATACGCCTGCCTGCCTGGTCGGCAGCCATCCAGCTAATCCTCGTTAGGGGAAATGCTGGCCAACTGGCAAAGACACCCGGGGTCACGAAAGAAGATGGTCGATTGAAAATTTGAAAGAAAGTGGAAAAACGCGCGGAGGTTAGCGAACCAGTCCTGTGGATTGATGTTCATCCTCGGTAAGATCGCTCGTCACGAACTATCCATCGTACACCCACGTACATTAACCAATACGCAATTTTCAGGGTAAAAGAAAAAATTTCTAATTGACGTAGTGAGCTGATGCAATTCTGTTTCATTGGAGAAATTGAAGAAAAGGATAGTTTACTGCAGAGTAACTAGTGTTCCAAACTATGGCCAAAATATTGTTTACCGTCAAAGCGAAAATGCCATTAACATTATTTAACACACAGGCTGTTTAAGATTAATTTTCTACGGCTTCCCACTGTAGATAAAAATTGAAACAAAATGAGAAGAAGCTTTACTCCACATTTGCATTTCCGTTGGAAAAAAGAACACATTAATTAAAGCCCAGTTTTAAGCATCGCATTAAAAAAAAATATGCTCTCTCAAAAGCGGTAACTAGTCCTCCCGCAAGCTTTAAAGCATTTATACCGGGCAAAGATTATCGGAAAATGATAAAATCGACGTTTCCATTAAAGCTGACTCTTTTGCAAATTATTTATGGAATATCCGGTGCCGCTAATACTGGGAATACAGTTGCAAAATTCACCGCAGTATTTTATTGTTGTTTATATTATATCCGTATCGGAATAACAGCGATATTCTTCGCAGCGCGTGGAATAATCGGAAATACCCTTAATTTCTGCGAAGAAGATGAAAATCACGAATTTTAACCAAGCTCTTTGGTTTTGTTCTTCCGGACAGTTTTCGAGCTCGTTCTCTGTCCCTCCCTCTTTTGTGGCAGGACCGTCGAAAAATGGATTTCAATGGCGCAATAATTTCGACGCGCGCGGTTATCGGCAAACGATCGGCCGGCTGCGTCGAAAGATAATTCAAGGCAAACTAATTTCACGACTGCCCGTGTATGACGGTAAATCCGAAAGGTCAATAAATAATGGCTTGATCGTATCGTGTCCGCCGGTTTATGAAGTGCCGTTTGTTTACCCGCTAAGCGTGCACACGTCCAGATGAAATTCAAGCGTGTATCCGTTATGCGTACGCTTTCGGCCTTCGGCCGATCGAAACAGCCCCCAAATTATTTACCGCTCAATTTTTACCTACCCACCTTTACCACACCACGGTCTTGTTCATGGCGGGATACAAAATGGGAAGATACCCGCCGGCTATTTCGAAGATTTACTTGGAAACGGTGCCTCCTGTGGAATCGACGTCCCACACTCGCCCCTGTAAATCCATTACACGCGTTCCGCGATTCGATTATATGTCCGCGAATTCTCTTCGCCGGTTCCGGAAGTGCGAACTGGCGTTAGTCGATGCCAGGCTGCGGACTACTGCAGAAATTTGCATTTTTATTGGAGGCATGCACGTGCAAATTCTTATTTTATTAGTAACACTATTTCTCTGTATTCACGGTAAGTATTGACAAAAGGGGAGCCAGTTCGAGACGGAATCGTTCCCCGACACACTCGCAGGCGGGTTCAAGCAAATAATAAAAGTCGTTATTAAAGAAAAGACCACCCGATATTGAAGGTAGAGAAAGGGTATGTAAAATCGAGGTCCACGAGGTGCACACCCCTTGACCAGGCAACGGGGTTAAACATCCGGTGCAATAGAGTTCGCTTTTCGACCGAAACGGAATTTAAATATTTCCTCGGTGTGTTCCCCGTCCCGGGGAACGAACGCCGCTGCAACCAACCCTCCGAAAATTCGTTCCGCCCCGTGTCCGCATTGCCGGACGTGAAATATAAGGCAATTTCATGAACCATTAAGAATGGAAGTTCATAAGTCGGCAGCACGTGTTTTCGGTGTTAACCCGTGTAGAAGGCGAAATGAGATTTTTCGAAGGGTGACCCCAGTCTTGGCTGCGAGCCTCCCACCCCACCTTCAAAGCGACGGCATTGACGTATAACGGGTGTCCGCGGGGGTGATGCAGTTAGGCTAGCAACCGGTATGCGTCTTTTCTGGAGCAGACTGTCGTGGTGCAGACTTATCTGCTCGAAAAATGCGCCTGCCCCGTCGCGTTCACGGGGGTGGCGATTTTTTACCGTGCCGTGTCGAAGGTTAACCTTATGGATGGGATAGGGTTCGTGGGGAGGCTCTTCTTTTCTTATTCCCTCGCTACCAGCCCCTTTGTACCCTTTAGAACAGATATAGACGACAGTGGCGGAGGAGGGTTGAAGATCCTAGGGGGTCAGTCGCGGAGGTACGCTCTTTCGTAATTTCGCTCCTGCTTTATTTTACCGTGGGCAAGAGAAACAATTGGGACCTTTACGAAAATGAGTGAGACTGCTATCTTGGTTTATTTTTTTTGTCAGGACAAAATCATACTTTCTACATATGCTTTCTTAATCCAAGTTTATTTTAAGTTCACAGTATGAATGAAACATTTTTCATGGAAAATAATGAATGGATATCCAATATTCATAAAAAGTGAGAATTTTGAATGAAATTGTATAGGAACGTTGTACACTTTACTCTGGACAATAGAATACATTAACCTGGCGCATGAGGCGGATTGGTGAGAAACAAGGGGGTGAAACGGTGTGGGGAGGGCGCAGAGGAAGGTGGTTAGAGGATTGTCGGAGAACGTTGTGCTTCAGCCGGACGTTTCTGCAGAAGTGTAAACGTCCATTACACGCCGGCCGAATATCGAACCGGGCACGTGTATCCTTCGCAGCGAGAGGTGTCCAGCTTGGAACGCTTCCAGGTCGCGTATGAACGCCACCCACACCACAGCCAACCTCCCCCAGCCATCGTCCAATCATTTCCCAGCCGTTTATCGAGCTCTCGGTGATTGCCGGAAATAGATTTTTTTCCCCGATGCTCCTTTTTTAAGGTTATTTGTATACGCTCGTCGCGATTCAGGAACTACCCGGCCTGACTCCGAGGGCATTGGCTCCCGTGTAACTTGGCAAGCCAGGCCTCTTTCGATTCGGATTGAACCGACAGGTCGAAACAGTTTCCTGAACCGTGGGAACCTGTCGAAAATTTTTTTGGACAAAATTAGAATTTCTACCGAATGTTTGTGTCTCAAGAAATAATGATTCTAATGCTCCAGTTGCTTTCTAGTTTGTATAATTTTTATTGAGTCATGCCCACTTCGTAAATAATGTTTCTTAAACAATTTCACAACCCAAGGTAAGCAATTAATTAAGGGTTAAAGGATCTTGATTAAGGGATCTCTAAAAAAACTGGGAAAGTTAAGTGCGAATTTCTCAAACCTTCGAAACAACCCTTCCCCACGGAAAACCGGCGCGAGGGTTGACAAAGCGTACTCGCTCAGAACAAAGGGCTCGTCTGTCGTGCTTTCCGCCTTTTCCCGAAATTGGCATCGATTTTCCCGCGACGTCACTGAGCTCGATTGTTGACGCCCTCAATCATAGTAATTACAACCCCTCTCTCTTTACCTTCTCCCCTCTATTCGTTCCCTGATTCCAAGGGTGCACCGCTTAACGATTATTTCACCGTCCACAGGCAAACCTATTAATGAATGAAATTTCGCGTGATTTTAGCTTGTGTTATCCTCCGAAATTTTTTTCGTCGGTTCGTTTTCGCCTCAAAACCAGGTGTTCGAGAGGGGGATTGCGCGCGAATTCTTTTATTATTGCGGCTCCAGGTCCGATGATGTTTAATTAGTGATCACCGAATGATCTGGCATGGCCGAACAAAAAGGTTTTCTCTCGATTGTTCCGCGATCTCGCAGCCCATGGATCGATGCAGCCGCGAGATGCAACAATGCAGTTTTATTATAATGCAGCCAATATCGCGGCCGGAACGTAAAGTGAGCGCGGTCGTATTTGTATAATGGAGAATTCCGATCGTTCCCCGCGTCCGTACACGCGCGATAAAAATTAATTAACACGCCACCGGTGAACTTGCTCTCTCCTGCCCCTCCCCGGTCCGATTTCCTCTCTTGCAACCCCTTTTCCACCTCTCCCCCACCCCCGCCGACAGAACCGGTTCGCTCCGATGCGCCGCAAATATTTCACGAATAATAAAATAGCCCGGACGCGATCGTTAACAGAAACTGCGCGATAACACCTGCGGCACGTCGCCCTACCACCCCCTTTTTGCTATCCTCTCCAACCCCGCTTCTCACTCCTCCATCCCCATGTACGAGCTCTACGAACCCGCTGCCCCCGCCGCGTTACGTGTCCTTTTTAACGGTTCCGTTCGCCTAACGACCGGTAATAACAATAATTCTGCACCCCCGCACTTAAAGGAATTGGCGAATCGCTAATGAATGGTCCCAACTTTTTCCTGGGTACCGATGTAGGGATTAGGCTACCGATTGCGATCAAGTGACACAATTAATTTCAAATTATTCGGACACATTGCGTCGTTTCAATGACATAATTTATTTAATTATTTCCCGTGGAAGTATCGTTTTAATTTCGGTAGTAGGTTTAGCGTTGAATGCAAGTCAATACTAAAGAATTACGTCAAACCCATGATCAATCTTGCATTGTCGAATGACCTTTAAATATTCTTGGATAATAGAAATCACAGTCAAATGATTAAGGTAAGTGGTAATGGAGAACGAATGATTTTATGTCTTTAACGTAAAAATATAAATAGGGAAAGCAGTATTAGTCGGGTTACACTGCAGTACTACCACCTCTAGACACCATCCTCTGCACCCTCTAACCATCGTTCCACCTCTCGTTCCCCACGACCCGCCTGATTCGCCTGGTTAATTTATTCTATTCTCCAGCGTGAAATATCCAGCGTACTCGGGGCAACGGGCCGCGATAAAAAGGGTAGAGAGTGGGGTATGAATGTCTTTAATAGTAGCACCGTCGGTTGACGCTGCGAGTTTTGACAGACAGCTCCTCGGGGCACAATGGGGGCCGGCCAGAGCACAATGCGGCCCAGCACAATCGCGCGGACTCATACATGCGCGTACGAGATCGCTTAGGTTGCCGGTACGCGGAGCATTCAACGTGTTAACGGAATAGGAATACGAAATTCGAATACAATATACGCGGTTTAACCTGCTGCCTCTCTCTCTCTCTCTCGCTCCCTCTTTTGGTACTCTTCTTCTCCCTCGCACCCTCGGTCTCCCTGTGTCACAATGAATGCACCGAACGTTCTAATGAAGATAGACACGGGCAACCCCCTCTGGCTGCCAACTCGTCTCTTTCCCTTGATTCCGTCCTTTTCTTCGCTTCTACAATCCATCCCCCTTAAGGATACCTGTCCCGTCTACTTCTCACTCTGTTTTCGTCTGTCTTTGTCCCTCTCGCTGTCTCTTTAGTCTCCTGCGACGCTCGACTCGAGAATTTTGGTAATGTCATTCGAGGGATTTCTTGAAAGACGTACGTACGGTTGGGAATTTTTTGCACGAAAACGGGTGGAGTCACGTTCAAAAATACTATTTGGGATTTTAGGGGCCATATTTCTGATATGACAGTAATTTTTTGGTTGAGAAATTATGGAGTTTGTGGAAGATACACAAAAAAATTTTGGAGATTCAAAGTTATGTTTGAGTTTATATATTCGTCTTTTATCGACTAACACTTTTTTTCTCTGCTACAAGGCTGCAGTGATGAACTCGATGTCGAAAGAATCATCTTCTTGCACGAGAACACTTTATAGAAAAACGAGATAATTCATCAAAAAGTCACGATTACAGAATTCTGTTTAATAATTCAAACGCTTCTTATAAAAAATTATCGGAAATTGATTTTCAGCTTCATTTTGAGAACATTGAAAGGTAGACGTCTGGTGAATCAGTGCACAGGTGGTAGCAAAGGGTGAAGAAGACGGGTCGTTACAGGGAGGATTCTCTTCGTGACGTGTCCTCGACGTTCTTATTATCATAGAGGAGCATTATTATTAGTGGCGCAGTGAAAGGGATGAGCGGATCGACGAGTCGAAGGGGTGTTTAACGAGTAGGAGCTGCGAAGTAACGTGATATCGGTGCAGGAAACGTCAAAGGTCCTTTTCTTCCGTGGTTCAGTCACGTCTGGGTAACGGCGGAGGAGAAGGGGCTGACTTTTGTTATGTCGGACCGTACCGACATCACAACCCTTCCGCGGTTGAATTTTAAAAATAGAGAATTCGAGAACCGCTCGCCGTAGTCGCGTTTACTTTGTTCGAACGTATCGCAGAAAATAGTCCCCGAGGGTTTTTCGATGGACAGCAACTGTGGAGACAGTTACTGGCGAGAGGGGTGACCGGTTGTCGATAGGGGATGAATTCTTTTATACGGGACACCCTTTCGGATAGAGTCGTGTTACGCTCGAAGTCAAGCAAGAATTTATCTCGATCTCTATTCTGCACGAGCGACCTTTTTAATGGCAGTCGCTGGTTGACCGAGACTTTTCAATTGAAGACTTCGTGGGGTTGGGGTAGTTAATGATGACGTTCGTAAAAATATTCATACGGAAGTTCGTTTCAAGATAAAATTCAATATTGAAAAACATGCTTTCTATCATATAATTTTCAAACAGTTATTTTTGTCGTTAAAAAATTTTTTCACCGAACCTTCATTTTATTCGAAGAAGAACGAAATTGTCAGTAAAATGAGCAAGTGACTTTTTGTTCCAATTTGTACAACTCGTTATGTTAAAATTTATATTTGTATGTTATCCGCAGGTCTACTGAACACACATTACGATTAAAACATAATGGTTAATTCGAATTGCCGGCTACTTTCTGCAAATCGTAAATTGTCACCGACCAGCAATTTTAACGTTAAATACAACAAGTTGAAATTAATAATTACAGGAAACAATCTGTAATCGAGTTAACATTTTAATCTCGTTTATTAATATGTGTTTAAATTTGCTCGACTTTATAATTAACGGGGGGAAAATACTCAGTCTGAAGCAATTGATACTTTAATTGCTTCAGTCGTCTTCATACGTGTTAAATGTAAATACAACAATTCTTCGTATCTAAATATGAAAATAAATCCATAGATATATAGAAGCAAATTATAATAACTAATAAATTATATAGGATAAATAAATTATTAGATCACGTACAGAAAAACTAAACTCAAGTGTCAAAACGTGAAAAAGACGTTTAATAAAAAGTTCGTTTGACTTTTATCTGAGAATTCTTCCCACTTCCACAGAGGCTGCAGTCGTTTCGACATTGTTAAACCGGTCTCCAAAATCAAATTTCCAGAAGAGACACTTACCCTGTAGCTAACGCAGCGTGCCGGAGTTCAAGGATGACCGATGGAGCTTGCACCGGACGAAATTCAATAAGAATAAAATCCTCAAATGTAGTAGAAGCATGAGCGCAAAGAAAGCGCGCGACTACGCGCAGAAGCCACGGAGCCGAGGGGGTGGAAAGAGGGTGGTTGGCCAACGTATCAGACGTCGCTTAGGGAGGACAGGAGACGTTTAGGTATGCGGCATGAGTGGACGGTCGCCGTTCAGGGGTATTTCTCCGGCGCAGTCACGTGTGTTTACCTGTATACGTCCGCAGGAAATGTATTCACCGGTTCGCGTAGCCTTCACCGGTGACGCCAGCTGGTTCATTTATCTTGCAGGGGACACTCTTCTCCCGAGGCCCCTTTATTTTTCACTCGGTATGACGATCTCGGACGTGCTCGCCCCCTTTATTCCCCGCGACGTCGTTCAGCTACCTCCCCTATCGACGTGACAGCGATCGGAGCTAGGTCCTTTTGTTTATTCCACATGCTCTTCCGCTGATGGCTCAATGCCCACGCGACCGTGAGAACCGATTCCCGAATTATTGGATTGGTCAACCAGTTTAGTCCTGATCCACTCATGTACAGCACTTACTTTGACCCTTCCAGATTCATCGTCACACTTTCAATCCGAGCAGCCTCCACCAGCGGGTAGGATATATTGGTGTGAATCACTACCGATCCAATTACAAACTTATTTTATTTTTAAAACAACACTAAACGTGAAAGAATAGACCGAATAACAAATTTTCGAAGGATCGCTGTGAATAATGAAAGATTCGGAAGCTATAGCAGATGGACAAAAGCTACAATGATCTACAGCTAACATAAAGTGGAGGTACAAAATGGCGACGGTGGCGTTTCTACAATTTAAAACTGCCCGCGCAGATTGGCTTCTCTGCGAGGAAGGGTAGGCCATCGGCTCGGAAAGGGTTGTCTTCGCAGCTTCTTGAAATCTATTGCAGCGGCAAGCCGGCCAGATCGATGGCCGGATAAAGCTGCCGAATTCGAGAGCCATAGCCGTCGAGCCGACGGATGAATTTTGTAATTTACTGCCGGCGCTCGACCAGTCGCAGTCGGTGGCTCCGTGCCTCGTCTATCCGTTTATCCTTCTCCCTTCCATTTGTTACCGTCTCCTTTACCCCGCGATCCGAGTGTTCCTACGCGTCGCCCTGCTCCTCCAACCCCCACAGCCCTCGATCCTCTTCAGGCCGTGTGCCGTCCTTTCATTTTCTCCACTCACTTTTCCGGCTGTTTGTCAATTTTCTGCGCCAACGGGAGGAGTCGATCTATCCACCCACGCTTTACCAACCCCTCCATCCCCGTTTCACCCCCTTGACAGCGACGGTATTCCGCTGGATGAGAATTTGATGAGGTAAACACGCCGGCGTTTTTTTCACCAGCCGCCGCCGCCTTCTTCCTTTGGCACCGAGACTCGCAAACGCTCGCCCTAACGCTGATTTATGCGAGCGGATCGCAAATTAATGTTGTCTCCGCCACGACGCTTCCTATCTCCCCGATCCCCGCTCCCAGTTTTCTTCTGTCCCCTGCAGTCCGCCACCCCCGCGTTTTAATTTCTTAGGTCCCTGCCCCCTTTCCCGACCAACGACACTTACTCCGCCAGATTTACTTTGCTCGATCGGGGTCGCAGGCATTTTTCCACGGTTCGATTTTAATTTAATCGAGAAAGATCTAACCCTTATAATCAAATAATGTCCCACTTGATTACAAGCGAATAAAGTTGTATTCGATTATAGGAACTTTCATTGAACATTCTTACCGTTAGAAACTCTGTGATGCGATGCGAATGTTCCAATTGTTAAATGATGTAGCATTTCGCTAGGGAGTAGAAGGGAGGAGATTTTGCGGACATGAACGAGGCGGCGATACGAGCGATTAATTATCAGCGGTGGCCTGAATATTTGATGGGGATCGAAGGGTTTTTCGATGGATGGCTCGGTCACTCGGCAGTAATCAGGGAATCCTCTTACGTTTGGAGAACGACGACGATGGCGGCGGCGGCGGTCCCTGTTTTGCTTCGGTCGACGATCTTCTCCCGGGGCTTGCTCGCTCGGACGGTCCACGTTTAATTATTCCACGTAAGAGGCTTACCATTAGACACGTCCTTCGGAATTGAAGCCGGCTTGGCGTCGTTCGAGTGCGTAATAACTTGCTTGTACTGTCTGCCGCGTCGTGTGCCCTCAACGCGATAGAAAATGACGCTCAGATGAATCCGTGGGGCTCCCTGTGAAACGTTTCTCCGCCACTCTCGCCGGACAAAAAGTGACCAATTTATGACTGTCGTATTCTATCTTACCACTATTGCGTAGCCCTATAAATAAATTACCGCGTTACCTGCTGGCAATGACTTGATTCGTTGTGTCGAGGCTGCAGATCATAAAAAAATAACTTTGGAAATTTTTCTTTGGAAAACTATGAAACTTTATTTAGTGAATAATTTCGCATTTGAAAAGGTAAATTTTAGAAGGTTGTCCATAATTTCTTTTATTTAAAAATTTTGATTCGTAACAATTTGTGGTTGAATTTAAAGAGGGCACGTACATCTCCCAACTGAATACAACAAAATTAATTAATCATTTGATAATATCCTCATTAGTAAATTGAAATAAACCAACAATGTATTAATTTAGTTGCAATGTAGTATACACCATCATATTCCCATGCCGAATTGCTACTACATAGTGAGACCACGAGTAAACGAGGGCAGGCCACTTGAAAATAATCGGAGCAGAACCACCTGAAAAACGTTCTCCGGTAACAAATTGCAAAAAGATGAATCACCGGAAATTCAAAATCGTAGAACGCCCTCACCCCGTCGATCCTCGACCGGAGAGGAAAGCATTGCGAGACAAAGCACAGAGAATCCGGCCGGCTCGTGACGGTTTTCATTTACCTCGGCGAAAAATTAGCGCCGTCGCGTCGGAAAGTTGAGAAATGAAAATTTCGGTCGCGTGAAGAGGAGACGAAGGGCGGCGTCTGTTAAAACGCGGTAGATTATTACGAAAGTTTCTTTCGAGTCCTTTCGGACAGGGGCCGACTACTCGCTCTCCAGATTAAGCAGTTGAAAGAACGCGGTCGCGCTACAGGTTTTTTCGCGCCTGCAAACTCAGGCACCCCTTTCTTGCTTTGCCGAGAAACTAAGGTTTTGCGCCCTGCTCTGCCCTAGCGAAAAAGTTTTCCTACGGCCACGATGGTTTTCCTATTTGCTGGGCTCTCGATGGTGCTAGGGGGTGTTCAGGGGTATTTGGGGTGCTTCGGGGGTGGGTGCGCCGGGGGTTGGTGTGTTTTTGTATCGGTGGCTTCCACGCAGCCCGTACATTTGATTGTGCCGCGACGTGACTGAAATAAAGCTCCCGGCCACCGGAGTATTTCGTATCTTGAGAATCGCGCGTACGTGTCCGAACAAAGGCTTCTTCCCTCCGGACGACCGGCTTCACCGTGGTCTCCGATGGTGTCTGATACCAGGGAATCGCGGGGGATTAGAATTTCACGTCGTCGATACCTGGGAATCAATTCTCAAGCCGCGCCACGAACGAATGGTCCCGTGGTGTCTCTCGTTTTCGTCCCTTTAGAATGGAGGATCGTGATTTCTTCTGAAGCCGTGATTATTGGAGATTTCTTCCAGGTTCGGAATCTTTAGGAAGCTAGTTTTAGTTCTGGGTTGTGAACACTAATTGTTAAAAGAAGAAACCTATGTTGTGTAAATCTAGGTGAAGATCTAATTTTTGAAAAAGATTTTTCGAACAGATTTATTGAAAATCTAGTTGTATGAGCGAATTCAACAGTACGCACACACGGATCAAGCCTGTAAATATTTCACTGGAATGTATAGTTTCCAAGATAAACGACCGAATATGGTTTACTACCCTTTGACGGATATTTTTTCAACCCCTAAACATGAGTCATACCCCTTGAAAAAATAGCTGTCGAATAATTCATTGTGTTTCACGGTATACACAAGTTTCATTAAATCACAGAGACGAGTTGGTTAACACCCTTCCCCAGAACAATTCAATGATATTTGTTTATAAATAATAATACCATAGAATAGTAACTAGTTCGATTAAAAAATTTTGCAACAATACAGAACATGAAAGGAAAATTTGCAACAGTGGAGAAACTACAAGAAAATTTATCAAAGCAAATAATGAATTATGTATCATTGATCTACAGTCTAATGCCGCGGAATATTGCTTGATAGAATGAATCGAATGGACAGGAATCACTTGAGCTTTGACTAAATTCTATTGGAAACCATCACCACCCTGTAGACACGCCATTATAAGGTAAGGGGTTAAACCCGGCACCGTTCAATGCCATCGAAACCCAGTCGTGAAATCGAGTCATCTGTGAAATTACTTCGGGACACGAACGGACCTCGCAGAATTTTTATCGCGGGAGATAAATCGGATCCGTGAGGGAGTGAGAGTCGATTTTCGATTTTCCGATCGTGGCCTTCTTTCTTAAGAGCTGCTGGCATATTTCATTATTCAGCCTTCGATACCGTGACCCAACTTCCCGACCGTTCGAACCGTAATTACTCCGTAATTTTCGATGAGCCGGTCTTCCACAGATGTCGGACCTTACGAATAATTTTGATCCCGGTTACCAAGACGCTTTGACGACTCGCGGTGCCTTGAATCGCAGAAAAAGCTCGAGGATCGGAAGCGCTGCGGTTCGAATGGTCGAGTGTCTGTCGAATCATTCGATGAGACCGGCCGAATTCGAAGTGTAATTAACGAAATGTCATTGCGCGGCCGACGGAGTTCAAAGGATTTTATCCGGTCGAGCGATCTTCTGAACGGGGGTGGAGACAATCAGATTGACAACGGGATCGTCGCTAGTGGAGACAAAGGTTCGATAGGGAGTGGCTCTCTGAAGAGGCACAAACACCCTTAAGAGAGTCTTCTAGCCCTGACCACTTAAAAAATTGATTTTACTTCCATTTCCGCACTGTTTCTCATCCCAAAGATATACCCCAGATAGCATCCAGACGTCCGATGTACGTCCAATGGACGTATGGAGGTAAGTTGGACATACAACGACGTCCGTGGTATCTGGGACATCTACTTACCATTGTAAAAACAATTCGATTATGAAAAAAGTATTGTCACCGTTACTTTAATACTTTGTATACATCTCGGAGAACACGCACTTTTCATCTGATCCACCAGCAGTCCCAAGAGAATTTTATATTTTTCCAGATGCTCAAAGTGGTCAAAATGGGAACTATGTGAAATTAGGAACAATCTCAATTTGCCGATTTAAATAATTAATTTTGCCGTTCTCGATGAAACAATGATACCTGTTCCAGTGGCACACGGTTTCCAGTGAAAAATATATCAGATCCTCCTTGGAATGTATGTTCCAAGAGTAGAAAACCGGGTAAAGTTTGTTTTCTTTTGCCAGCCGTCGATTCCAGGGTGGGTTGTCGGGCCAGGACAATCGTAGGGGTAGTTTTTGCGGTGGGATCCGCCGATTAGGGGCCGTTTACCCGGCGAGCATTAACGTACGATCGCCACTATGTTTTCCCGGCGCCCGGATCGTACACCGGAAACCATTAGAACCGCTGCGTCCCGATCTCCTCGAACAAATCTTCTTCGTGGGAGCCATCCTCGCAAACCGGCTAACGAATGGAAAGTTCACGGCCTCGAAAGACCTCGAACGAAATTTTACGGTCAGTCCGTTACTCTCGCCTCGATTTTTCAACGTGGCTCACGCCCACCAAGAAACTAATAAGGGAAGTAAACTTCTCGGCCACCGGCCATCCCCGCTTTTTCACGCGGTTCTTGAGTCGCGTTCGATTAACCCTCTCTAGGGGATAATTTTCACAAAGAATATTATTATTACAAATAAACTTTTGTAATTGGATTAGTGACACGCAGTTGAAAAGATATTCGTTTTCTTAGATCGTACAGTTCCCTACCCAGTTTATTACGGTATGTATAATAAATCATTTACCAGGTAAATAAATTCCTAGTTGGTCCCTGTGTGTTTCAACTGTATCAAACAATTTTTATTCTCCACAAAAATCTTCTAATACATGGTACACGTAAGTCAACGTTTAGTTGACAGAACACCTCCAGTCATTTCCGATACGGCGACCTCGACTAGGGTGAATTAATTGCCACGAATAAACAGAAACCGCGCAACGAAAAACCCCGAAACGCGGTCTATTCAGTTCTGGTTCACGGTACATATCCGTAGAATGCGTTTCCAACGACGGATAGAAACCGCAGTCGCGTGCGACACGGAATAAGGGTCGAAAAATTCGGTAATTTCACGGGGTTCGGTTCACTCCTACAACCAGTCGAAAAGAAAAATTTTGGGAATCAGTCACGCCAGCGCGATCACATCTGAGTAAACGCGCGCTTAATATGTAGGGGGGAGTGCATAAAAAGCTGATGGGCTGCAATCAGGGAGCCGTGTCGCGTATTAAAAGATCTACGGCCGGTCTGGCGGCGTGTCTTTGGTATTTCGAGGGCGGCAAATTGCGAGCCGGTCTTTTTTCTCGCAACGGCCTCTCGTTTTTATCCGTCCCGGTTGCTGCGCCAAATTTATTCGGCTAGCTGCTCTGAGGTAGTAATATCTTTGGAAATAAATTTTCCGCGGTGGAAAACTGGCCGGACCCCGATCCGAAGACGCGTTACCTGCAAATTGAATATTCACTGGGACAAAGGGACTCGAAGATGCTCAAAGTCGTTGCTGAGCACCGCGAATATGATTCGAGAATAAGCAATGACGCCGCCCTTAATGCAATCTCGATTCGAGAACTCCTTTCGAGGCCTGTTTGTCTTTTCTCTTGCTATGATATTTCTTGTGGTTCCCTAAATTTGCAGGCTCTTCCCGTGGAGAATTCGAAAAGATAACGGTCTCGGTTCTGATCGGTATAAAGTAAAGCGAGCTGTTCCGTAAGCAAACGAAGATGTCACTTCGTTAGTTTGCTTTTCATTGTTCGGTTACAAAAAGGTGTAATATAGGGTGTCCTAAAAATGTACTTCCTTCAAGGGGTTGATTCCTGAGTTCATTTGTAGTAGCACTTCCCTTTATAAAAATGTTATTCGAGGCTTGGTTCAGGAGTTACTACCGAAAAATGGTTTTGAGTGATCCGCGTTTTTCTTTACGAATCCCTTAACAGAGCCGCGGAGAACATTTTCGCGAAGGAAAAAGTTACTTCGAATGACTTTAGGAATCATCCGTTACAAGGAACTACAATCATTTTGGGAACACTCTGTATATGATCGTGTGCGAAAAATGCTTGCTGTTTAAAAAAAATCGTTCGCTCTCTGACGGGACGGGACGATTCGATGTCCCTGTAATTGCGTTACTTCGAGACGTTATCGACGAAGCGAAAGTATAATCCCCCGGAAGTAAAGCAGTATTTAAAACGGAATCGAGCGAAGAAACGACGGCCATTAGGACGAGAAGAGAATCCTGTAATATCGAAGCAACTTCGTCCCGGGGAAGTTACGTCCTTTAAGGACAGTGAAAACAATGGACAGAAGAAGCTTCGAAAGCCGCTTATAGGGCACTCTAATTAGCAGCAGCGTTAAGATGACAGGGGAGAAAAATTGCCAAGGAAAGAGGGAAAAGCCGGTCTGTGTGTAAAGATGTGTGTATGTGTGTCGACGGTGGCTAGTCCTTTTTCATCGTGACGAGGTGGACAGGTCGAAGCAAACGCTAGCCTCATAACATATTCTATTAACTCGAAATTGAGATCCACTTGCCTGTTTCAGAAGACCTTATTACTCGTCAATTTTTTACCCCGCTGTCGGATTCATTATTAATTGTAGTTTAATTTCGGTTAGAGGAGACTTTTTGTAATAAAGAGTGGATTAAAAATGGGGAATATAATCCTTACACGCGGTGCTGCATTTGGTGGAGAAATTGGCTTGAAAGTTCAATACGAGCGCAATAGAGTTTACTTTAAGAGGAAACGAGCAGCTATAGTCAGACACATCTATTCAGTAGCGTATCCGAAGTTTCTTATAATAACATTATATTTTGTACTTCCTGATAAATGTTTTGCTAAGGACCAAGTAATTTAATACTCTTTTATGTTTTTAGCCTTTTAAAGTAATTGATTTTTTATTGATTGATTTTTGTTAACTCATTTTTTCCATAAGTGTATCAAATCCACATTTTAAAAATATCTCTCCACAGATGAAAGTTTCAGAAAAATATTTTCAATAAACCAGTCTATTTCATTGCTAAATAAGACTACCAAATCATGACATCGAATCGAAGGACCGCAAAGGGTTAATGTTCCATCGATGATATCGATAATACCGGAGGCAGTGGCAACGGCAAAATTACTCTGTTTCCGAAACGGCCTCGAAACGATCGAGCAATCGCTTGTTTTCTGGAGCAGAAGCGGGAGAGGGGCGACTTTCGGAAATGAACGTGATCCCGACGAACCGCGGATTCAATTAACATTTATTCGGAATGAGTTTTTCTGCGCTGAAAAAACCGGAGTGAAGCGGGCACGGAAGGAAATCGAAAATGGAAGTCAATCAGCGGATTATTCTACGGGTATTCTTGTTTATTGAGCGGCATCGCAACAATTCTGCTCGCAGGCCGGGCTCGGGCCGACCCGGTGAATTATTTCGATCGGCGAACGCTTAGAATATTTGCCGGCGCAGAGGAACTCGCTGCTCGATATTCGAACGCATTCTATTCCCCAACCAGTTTTCGCGATCCCTTCTGATTTCGAATACCGCCTGGAGCCATGCATTTCGGTAATACCACCAGCGATAATCATGGGAGCACCTCTCTCTCTCCCACCCCCCCCTCTCTCTCTCTTTGTGATCGACAGTCGAACCACCGAGCACGATAAAATCGCTGCGCTCCGGGAACAAAAGTTCGAAAGTGAATAGATCGCTCTGTTCCGCTGAAAATGATTTATTTAATCGGTTGGCCGTCCCCGTTGTGCGCGATAACTATTTTCTATATATATAGAGTGAGATTTGAGCCTTGTTTAGGCAGTGATGAATGCGGCGAATGGAAGTTTGTGGAGTTTGAGTAAACTGAAAATTGAAATGTTTCTAAATATTGTTGAACCTCGTGCTATTCGATTTGTTTTAAGTTTTAATGACTAAAATTTGTTTGCATCCTTTTGTTTCCTAGACGAGAAAATAAATTTATATTCTAGTGTAACATTTTTTGTTGATTTTGACAAATGGAATTTTAATTCGATTTAAAGGACATACATAATATTCGTGTTTAAGTAATATTCTAACTTTATCGTCTTGGTAATCATTTGATTGTCATTTTGTTATCCATACATGGATGACACAGTAGTTAAAGTGTTAAGAATCATTTTTTTAGGTTGCTATCTATGAAAACACGTGACACGTTTCAATACTTGTTCCTTTGGGAACCACTTTTTGAAGAAAAATGAGCCAGTTGAATTTTCAGTTCGAATCGCTATGTGCTTCATAACAAATACAGAATATTTTAACAAGATTGACCGCGGTTTTCGCGAAATAATAACAATCTCAACTCCCGTTGAGAACCATCAAACCTTGCGCCCTCGTTCAACATTTCGCCCAGCGTATTTTCAGAATGCTGTATTTTTCGAGTGTTCGAGGATGGGTTTTAAAAAAAGATCTGTATTCAAGCTTAAAACGAACCGCAAACGAATCCATATCGGGGTCTGAGAGATTTGCGAAATTCCAGATCGGTGGTTTCTATTATTCTGGAATCTTGAATGGGAAGTGTGTCGATGCTGAATCTGTGCTGTGATGAATTTGTGAATTGAACATGTATAGAGTGTTTACCCGTGAATTACTCGAACTGTGCGACTGTCAATTTACATTGTCACGAACTTGTAGTATTACAGTGGAAACTCTGAATTGAAAGATTGTCTTTTGAGAATCGAATTTAGAAAGTATTTAAGCTACAAAGTTTTATTTTGTACAAAGATCCAGTCTACAAAAAAATTTGTTACAATCCCATTTGCTGTAGACAAAAACGATTTATGATGCTTAGTGTTTTGTTACTACAGAATACAGCACTCAGTTCAAATAAATTTGACTCGACGAAATTTTAGTGGTGGTAAACAAGAATTATTCTCTCCAGAAGAATTAATTATGTTTTCGGGAAAGATAAGCATGCACAATTTTAATCAACGTATAGATGCAAGTTTTGTGCACAGGTACCATAGATTTTATGGATGTAGGTATGCCATAGAGTATTCCAGGAGCTAGTTTTGGAGGTCCCACGAGGCTGCGGTGCTTAGGCCTATAGGATGCCGGACGCGTTCGAATTCGATCTAGCCGAGCGCGTTTATAATTGCAGCCGAACGTTCTCTCTAGTCTCGAATTACCGCTGAAAGCACTCCCGAATAATGGAGAACCGTCAGAAACGGCGGTAAGCACTCGGGTGCGGGCATATAGGCGCGCTTAATACTCCCGCCGAATTTACTCGAGTTAATGAAACCTCAAATCGGTTGCGCCGTTAGCGTGCATCGTAATTGATCGCGATCACTTATTTCCCTCCGTGGCGGGCCGATCGACCGTGCACTCGCGTTAATTATCGTCCGAGACGGTCGCGGGTCTTTCGAAAACCACGAGTCCTCCGAAAATAACATTGACAGTCCGTAATAAAAACGAGGATATTATATTCGCGACGTCAAAATTAAACAAGCTATGTATGGAAATTAAAAATTATGTCGCATGTGAATAGGAGTATTTATCTTCTTCCATAGGATTATAATTTTTTTTAATATAAATAATCTTTAAAAAATCACGATACAGAGTTTGTGTATTTACAGAATTGTGCACAGTAAAAACGTGGATATTACGTTAGTCAAAAGAACATTAAAAAGGCCAAACACAAAAATTAAAAATTTATCTCATACATGAATGGCGGTGTGCGTACTACTTCCAGGACCACTGTACAATTGTACAAATATAAACACACAACGTTGAAAAGTGTACACGACGGTGTACTAAATTTTCATTTTTTTATGTTTATCATGCATTCTTTTATTCTTCGCCCGGTGACCTGCAGGGGATGAAATTAGGCGAAGTTTCTTGTCGGAGGAAGTTTGTTAATGAACAAAGCGCAGCTGCTATGGGAGTGGCATAATTCCGCGAGGTCTGGTTGCCGGGCAATCGGACGCGCAATCCTCGCGTAACCTCTTGACGCAGATTTTACTATAGCCGGGAGTGCCAGGCGGCCTAGTTAAACGCGGTAGCTGGATGCGAAAGCTTTGAAACGGGAGATTTTGTCCGTTTATTTGTCATATCGATATCCTGGACGGGCCGTAATACACGGGCGCAGAAGCCGCCGATTCGCACTGGCTTCACAGCAAGCTGCTCTTTCTCCACCCCGCGCGCAACCCTCTGCACAACCCCCTTGTTACCCCCTCGCTCTTTTCCGGCCCAGCAATAAATCTCGCGACGCAATATTGCGGCAGCGACGCGAGCGTTCGGCTTCGAAAAAAGAGGAGACGAAGGACAACAAAAAACGAAGCAACAAGGAACGACCGGCCGAAAAAGGAGACTGCTTATACTGGGTGGTTCGTCGAATTTGCTAAAACCATTATAAATCGAATGTTCTGGCGAAATACGATTAAATCAACTTTTATATAACCACATCAAATACTTTCCTATTTTTATAAGGTGACTTAGGGAGTATCAGATTGGAAATGTATGTATGTTCAGTAACACATCCAAACAACTCCATACAACTTTAATCAATTAACTCCATACGCGTCTAAACAATTTCAAACAGCTCCAAACAATTGCAAATAGCTTCGAACGAAGAGAAATTACACAGATGTCACACTCGCAAAAAGAAAGCAGTACAATCTGCTCGTCTCCACAAGGAAGCGGTTATTAATTTCACGAACACCGTGTATAGCCATGGTAACGAGTACGGGGGAGAGCAGCAGCAATTTACATGGGGGTACAGCAGCGGGCGCACGATCGCGGGTCTCCTAAGTACGGGGCCGAATTTTTGATTGCCTCGCAACGATAACGAACGGCGACGACCACACGCGGAAGCTCGTAACGCGCGTTAATTAACCAGCGATAATTAGCTTCGGTAGCGGAGAGCGTAGTCGTCTGCGGGACCGGCTTGAAAGCCGGCTGTTGCTTCCGGGCTTCGTTTTTCCGCCGGTTTCAGCCACGGCGCGACAAGACGAGGCAGAGCGAGGCAGACCGAGGCAAATCAAGTCAGAGTAAGACAGAGCGAGGCGGAGGGAGGCTATTTTTCAGCGTCGTGTACCCGCTTTGACGGAGATACGACGCTTTGAGGGACGTCGCTCTCGATCTTGCGGTACCCGGTGAAAGGAGAAGCCGGCCGGGGCCGAAACGGGCGATAATTCCTGAGAGAGGCGAATATTTTCCGGGGGATCGAGGCTGCCTCGGCCGCAGCGGGGGTGTCTGCTTCGCTTTCACCCCCTTCGAAGCCACCGACGACGTCCTTCTCGCTCGCTCTAACAATTTTCCATTATGTCCCGCAAGATTTCCCGCATCCTCGACGGGCTCCTTGCTCAGGACCGTATGCACGCGCAAATCGCCGATGTCGTGTAAACCCTACATCGTGAGTCTCGATGATAAAATTTTCATGATTTTACATCATTTTCGAACATAATTTTGGTGGTTTGGAAACAGCGTTGAACGGTTCTACATAAAAGTCAACATCTTAGATGGATAACGATAGAATTAATGATGGATGTCTTTGTTTTAGGAATCGACGACAAATTCTCGCCGGGATAAATGAAATGTCGCCATTGCTCGTTTTGTTTCGAAGCATTTCGCGACCGTTTGGTTTATGTGTTTATTTATAATATTTATTTTCGGAATATATTTCGTCGTCAAAGCAGGGGAATATGTTTATAGATTATGAATATTATTTGGATATGCAGTTTTTCTCGTTGTCCCCTAATTATTATTCATCTTTTCCTGCATTATTTCCAGATGCATATTTCACGTTGAAATTGTTTTAATTTGTTAATACAATTTATTTATCATCCTATGCGATATAAATTATTAATTATTCCCGGGGTCATTTATCACGTTGTTTCTCCCGTGCCGTATCTTCATTATGAAATAAAGAGATAATTAATTTACTAAGAATTGCGAACATTATCACGCTAATTCGTTTCGGATCTGTTAACTAAGCTGTTTGAAATATTACATGGGTATTAATGTTTGACGGAGTTCGTTGATCTTCAGCGAACCCCAATTATTGAAATTACAGGATTGCTATAATAATGTGTTATGAACTATCAATTATCGATGCTTGAAATTATAACAGCTGTTCATCACGCTTCGACTAAGTAAGTAACAGTTGCAATTAATTAATTCGCGAGTGAAGAGCTATTATAATGAGTATCTTCCGAATCGCGTACCTTTTTAATTCTGCAATTTTTGTTTCACTCGATTGCGTAAAAAGAGCTAAAATATTCTTCGAACCGGAAAGAGTCAGCCGAATAATTCAGCTCCAATAATTTACTTCTTGATTGATCAAACTAGGAAAAATATCATCGATCCCCATTCGTTAGGGAACAGCTGTCGCCCAAGGACTACAAATATCTTAGACACCCTGACAAGCCTCTCCGCCACTAAAGCACGTTCGCAAAGACATTATGTTGTCCTGTTATCTCAGCAACGCGCGTCAAATGAATGCAAAAATACCCGTCGGTCAGTCGTTCTCGTTCTTTGGCGTCGACCGTGATCAGATAGCGTGTTAATTTATGCTAATTGCATAATACTTTCCATCGGAGCCTAATAAACCGTGGCAAAGCGACGTGAAGGACGTATCGGGAGCGGCGGATCTACAAGGACCCACTCATGCTACCGCGAGTATTATTGCAGCTGCGGCTGCTCGAATAATTGATTGCGCTGCAGAAATCTGACACAATTTATTGTACTTGAAAGTTGCTGTTTAGTCGAAATTCCTGGCTGATTGGCGGACTATGCTAATTCAGTTCGTTCTTCAGATCGACTTTCCCAGATTATATGCACCTTGCTTGTTGATGATGAGCATCTTCCATCAGATCGTGTTTTCAATGTAACTTTTTCTTTGACAGTTCTGTCAATTAAAATTTTTGTGAAGTTTCTGTTTCACATCGTCTAGTATATAATGTTAACTCCTGAAAACACAAAGATAAAACCCCAAAGAAAGTCTACCTTGCAAGGGTTAATGGCTGTGAGTTTAAGAGCAGCGTTTGTTCGGCACGTCAAGACGAATGAGGAACATTGACTGATCCTATCCCCAGCGAGTAATTAACAATAACGATGATAACTCTCTTCTTGCTAGGCCGCGTGCTAACGAGCAAGAACTTGCTCGATCAGCCGTGCTGGTGATGAACACTGCGAAAACAAATTCTCCTTGCGGCAGCTCTTCGTGTACCCTAGCGCGTTTTCTAATTTTCTTTGCTGGATATTTTTATCGCATCATCCCCTCGGTTTCTAGAAAATTGCTGATTTTTGCACAATTGCTTCAATTTTTCTTTTTTAAAATTTGTGGTTTGATTATTACAAATGTGTTTTAATCATTTATTGAGAATTTGCCAGCATGTACATAATTGTTATATGAATGTATAAAAGTAGGCACTGAAATTATTTGGTGCCAGAAAAGTTTCCAAATCAAAGGACTCGAAAGGGATTAATTTTTGGATCACTCATTCGAGGCTTGTTTCAAATCATCTCCAAATATTTCTACAAGAAAATTTCCCGAGTACGCATAGACAGTTCACAGCATGTAGACGTTCGAAGGGGTTGGCGACACGTCGTCGTAGGCGCGAGACTCGCAAATTTCATAAACTCCTACTTAAATCCATAATTATTATTAACCTCGTTAGCCGAAGGTCGCGTCGAAAATGAGAGACCTTCAGACCGTGGGGGTGGTTGATACGACGATCAAGGCAGCGAAAAGTGAGTGTGGCAGCGGGGGGTGGGTTTTCAGGGTCGCGTAGCGTCTGCCGCGTTAAACTATACGCGGGGCACCCTCTCGCCCTTTAGTTCTTTGTGCTGAGTGACAAAATTGAGCCCGGTTTCGCGCAGGCGTGCCATTAGACTACAAAAGGCGACCTTGGAGGGGGTTCGGTTGGTCCCCTTTCATCGTCTCGCGAAAAGCCGACAATTTGCGTGTTCACACCCTGCAAGGAACCCGTCGAGGATGTGCGGGAACATGACTAAATGGTATCTTACTCGCATACCTTCGGCTAGGATACGTTTACACTATAAAGAGCAGTTATATTAAACCACTCAAGTGCATTTCGCGAGAAATGAAAATGTACATGTTACCGGATACGTCTTCTAAAATTAATTACACTAGAAAATTCCTCTAAAATTAAGTTTAAAATTAAACTATTATAGCAACTGCTTTTAATAAATGGAAAACGTTAACAGTACATTATTGTTCAAAACTGTAGCAAACCGGAAATTGCGGAACTGTGATTTTTGGGTCTAAACAGATTGTATGTTTGACACCTTGGTCCGAATTATGGCAATGAGGGGCGATGGCCGCGCGCGTCGTAGACATCAGAACGTTACCCCCGAAGAGCTGCATCGCGCAAGCAGCCTCGCGTAATTTTGTAGGGCGAGTTTACACGGCATCCAGAATTCGGTATCCAATTTTCCTCTCTGTAATCTCAGACAGTTCGAATCAAAGCTCGTTGGCCCGATGCCTCTGTGCTCCTCTTAACGCGGGCGCGGCGTACAGAGATTCAGGTGCATTATCGAATTAGCCAGTAGGTATGGGTCCTTTGACCGAACCCCCGCCAGGATGATACATGAGGGCGGTACGGGGCAGATGGACAGCTTAAAAAAAGTCCACAGAAAAAGAGGAGAGAGAGGGTCGTTACATCGTCGGTGTTGTTTTACCTGTCGTACTCCTCTGGCCATTTCCCTTCTAGTTTGGTCACCGGTCGGAGACGTCGCGTCGCCCAGCGATCCTTTCATTAAGGCTCCGATCAAAGGGACTACTCCGAGCCCTTCACCCTCTGACACACCGTTCTCCCGTTGCAGGGATAATCGTTTTAAAAGTTCCCGCTCTCTCACGCAAAAGCGGGACGCGAAGAAAGCCGACCGGAAAAAAGAAACGCAAGACCACCGTGTCGCTGCGGCCTCGAACAAAAGTGACTGAGGAAAAGCGTCGCTGCAGAAATCTGCGGACACGAAAACTCTGGACACGTCCCTGCTGTCTCTCGCTAATCCAACGCGTGTATCGTGTCGTCGGACTGTAGTGACTGGTAGCTTTTACCCCAACGAACCTCGAGCTTTTCAAGATTCTTCGGCTTCCACCGAAACGAGGCCAGCCTCTCGCCTAGATTAAACTCGCGAGCTTATGCAGTAATGCATCCCACTGTCTTTCGAGATGGCCCTTCCAAAATGCGCTAAACATATGGCCCCTCGGACGATGGGTGAGGTCGTTACCTTCTTCGTGTCTTTCAGGCGACGTTGGTGCTCGGGCTTTGTTGTGCTATTGTAAAGCTATGTTCAAACTGACCTTATTGTTATTTTCACTTGAAAAAATCGCACATGTGCTTCAAACTTCAATGAACATATGTGCAAAATCCCACTGTAGAAGATTCGATAGTTTTTCTGAAGAAAATTCGTGCAAGGTCGGCCCCGAAAACTAAATACGCGGTTTAACCAATTAATCACAGTTCGCGTGGCACAAAGTATTAGCCGACAAGTGTGGAATAAGCGTAGCGAAAATTTTAATTCCTGAAAGCAGCCGTTCAAAGAGTGTAGGCGAGGTGAGGAGGCGGGCGTGTTCAAAATGTTCCGCCTGACAGGTGAAAATTGGCCGGTGCGGCGCGCGATAAAGCTCTCCGTAAAGCTGGCCACGGTCGCACAGTATGGAGATTAGTTTCGGTCCGATTGGACGGTGCCAGGTGGAATTAAACGACGCTTCCTAATCGCTAAACAAACCCGGGCCGAGCCAAGCGTAAAATGAAATTTGTAAAATTCTCCGGTTGGGGAGCGGGGCTCGATCGAGCGTGCGGAAAAGCACTCGCCCGCTTTCGTTGTGTCCCGGTTGCGATCGGGGGCGTCAAAGGAATCCGGCTTGGTGGTGCTGTGTGTCTGTATGCATGGATGTGTTACGGTCGAAAAAGCGACGAAAAATCCCCGGTGTGTTAATGGGAAACGAAACGTTAAGGAGGCGTGATGCAGGCTCGATTCGATATGGCGCGACCAATAAACCGCGAGCCTGTCGATTGCAAGCGGCGCGGGCCTCGATTGCGAAATCCGTCGCGATACGATAATCGGCACCGATATCAAAGGATCGTTCCGGCCAGGTGCAACTGCATCGGTGCATGTGCGCCGGACAGCGGTTCGCTGCCTCGCTCTTGAGCGTGCCTCTGTGCCGTTCATTACGTACGGATCGCTGCGTTCTGATGACTCTTATTCCGGACTCAGACATACAAATTCTACTGTTTCGCGATCTATAATTCGCCTTACAGTACCGTTAGTAGTTAATACCACGTGGAGAAATCCTGTAGTCATGTGAAATCAGATAGTTTACGAAATTTCAGTTGTTTGTTAAGAGATCGGTTTACACGAGACCTATAATTCCCTTAAGACTATTGTTATTCGCGATGAGTACTACAGGATGCAATGATAAAGGTGTAACCTCGGAGAACGGATCAAGGTATTGAACAATTTTGTTGTCCATTTTTTAAACAGAGCTTCAACTATCCAGAGATACAGAATCATGCTATAGTTGCTGTGACATACAGTTCTGAAACAACTTGTGCATCTCAAGGTGCATAAACATGGAAAAGTATAATAATGTTTAGAAGTAATTGAAGAGCATCTACTGACATAACAAATTTAATGCTACCTTAATAAAGATGAGTGTCAGGCACCGTCGAAGCAGCTTAAACATATCGCTATGAATTCTTTAGGTGCGTTTCCGAGCGGATAACCAAAAACGACGCCAACGATAAGGATGAGGACGATGACGATTACGCGACGCGCGGAGTCTTCAACAGGTTGCTTTTAAAGGTTTCATTGTCAAAGGCAGCACAGCAGGATCCTCCCCATCTACTTGTACTCCGGACAAACGTTTTTTCGATCGATCCTAATTCGGACCAGAGAAACCATCGTCGCGTTCCCCTCGCTGACTCTCCAGTTTCGGATTAGCTTCGGGCATTAACGGAACTGTTCTGACCATTTGCGAAACGCACGAACTTTCTCCCGATAAGTTCCTGCAATTGTCCTTAAAACAACCCGTCCCTGCGACCCTTGCGTTTGCCCTTTCTCTCTCTCTATCTTTCTCCCTCTCTTATTCTCTTTCTCTCTGTAATTCGTTGTGTACATCCACGGCGCAATTCGCACTTTGAGGTAAACAACCCCTAAAACAGGGCTCTCGAACTTTAGTGTTCTGTATACTGTGCTGTTTTGCAACTTTACTGTGTATCAGTGGTAATTAAAGGGGAAAAGATGGGCCACAGAATGAATGAGTACATTCATTTATTTCCTCGTGGTTAGAATTGTTTCTCATAATACCAATGGGCATATGTACGATTCCGTGTGTAGGACTGAATAAAACGTAGTGCGAGGCTATTTAACAGCAAAGTATTATATGATTTTAAATGAATTTTTAAAAATCATGGGCTACAACTGATTATAAAACGAGAACACAAACAACAAACGATGACATAAATTATAATTTACACGTCGTACCGGTTATTCAAATATAATTTCTATCAAATAGGAAGTACTAAAACTATAGAACATATTTTATCTGGTTCTGGATTTTACTAGGTCACTCGAGCGTTTCGAAGGGGGGGAAAGAATTCAGAACAATACAGATCGTGGAACAATTCCGCCTTCTTTCCGCGCGGGAATAAATCTTCGGCGACGTCGAACGTCGCGGGCAATTTGAACGACAAATTAATAACCTGTACGGAGCGGCGCAGCAATAACCCGAATTACGTCGACTGGCGTTCACGGAATTATCATCCGCAATAATTCTTCCGCGGGGCGAATGTCTCCCGGAGATTTTAATTCCTGCTCCCGGAACAGGAAGGTGGGGCCGCGTAAACACGGAAGTGTGTGCTCGGTAGTTCCGTCTCTCGTTGCGGTCGAAATGAATTATGAATTTGCGCGGCGTCGGTCGTCGTCGTCGGCGGCGAATGCCGCGATCTTTTCCATCGGGCGTAATGCTTTCCCGATACCGCAGAAATTTCCGCCGAATAACCGTGCACAACCGCGGATCAACGTTCCTCCACTTTCTCAAACGCGGACAAACCTCCGCCGGATGCACGCATGGTATTCGGCTACGTGCTGCAAATATTTGCCGGCACTCTGAGTATTTTTATTCGGCAAATACACGAATATTTGTTTTTCCTGTTTAGTATCGAATTTATTACTGACGGTCCAATAACCGGTATACGATTTTTTAATTTGTGGTATTGTGTAGGAGCTATTAGATGATTCTACAACCTTTCTTATTCCATAATATTAATACTATTGCACACTTTTAGGGATTCAGTTATTTCTTATTTATTGATCACTTAAAATAGTTGTATTTGATATTTAACTTAAAATTTATTAATCATGAAATTTATTATACATGTTAGCAGAATTGACGTAGTATTAATATAAATGTATATTTAATGAAATGCAATATAAATTATAATGAACGTTGACACGGCACGATAAATTCGTACAAAATGTAACAAAGACGATGGAATAAACAATAATAATTTACAATCGGCGCGGCGATACCCCGCTTTTACATTAAACATTCATTACATCGATTGTATACTTCAGCTAACAAACATAATAATACGCGTCTTTAAAAAGTATGAAGTATGAAAGATTTGACATTTTAATTGGAGTGAACACATTCTCCAAAAAAGACTTGCTCAATACATAACAGTACACTTTCTCATTACTCGATTTCTTGCATGGTTTTTCGACTTTCATCCCTAGTATTTTAGATCACCCAGTACACCCGATTCCTCAGCACCTTCCACAAAGTGTGATATCTGGAAGGTACCTGGCAATCGGCGAGGTTCGAGCTCGGGTTCCTTACGCTTCCTCTCGCTGCTGGGCGATTTCGCCGTGGAACTCGCTCAAAATATTTTTCCAGGACGGTATGCCTCCACCTCGTAGCCAACACGCTCGGTCGATGCGCGATTCAATCTCCGCGCGAACCAGCAATCTCAGTTTCTGCGATTCTCTCGACCAATTTCGTCTCAATATCAATTCGACCGCTTTTTAAGTCTCGCCCGTGGCGTTACCGCGTCGACTCGCGTCGTAATGCTTGTAACCACCCCCTTTCCAAGGTTCCTCTTTTCCTCTCCGTGGTTCCTCGTGCCGTTTCTATCCCGTAGCCGGCGGGTTCCATGGTAAATTAAGCAATTTAGCCGGCATGAACCTCATGGATCCAAGGACCGCGGGAAAGGCGCAGCGACGCGTCTCTAATGCCGTTTCATTCATGAATTAGGATTCCGAGCAAACCTTGCGTGCCACCCCTCTTCCTTTCTTGGGGGCCGATGCCTCGAACCGCAGACCGATCACCGAAGACTTATCCGAATAGTTTCCGGTTACGTATCCTTAGCGCGGCGGAGAGGAATGCGTTTTCAGCAGGAAAGTTCTGCACGAAGACAGGCGATGTATGCGTTTGGCTAGACTTCTCGATATCGATCTGATATCGAAAGTTGTTTGCTCGGTGCCTTCCGACTCGTCTGATGCGAACTTCAACTTCGCATCATAAAAAGCAGACGTTAATGTTCAAAAATGCCGATAGCCTTGAAAGTACCATCAATATGAACTTGAAAGAACTGTTTCATCATCAGATGCGTGCCTTGGAACTATTCAAAATCCATCTTCCTCGCATCTGTTTATACGTTTGATAAAAATGGAAATAATTTGGATATTCGATTCCAAATAAAAGCCTTGAATGTAAACGTCAAATTTTTCGTACCCTTCAAGCTAGGAAGAAAAATCAGGATCGATGGCCCAGAATAACAATTACGCCGGAACAACAGTGCTCAACAATCCTGCGCATACCACACGATCCTAAAAGGTGCCGGAATACGATCAAATGCGGGTAGATCGTGCGGAGCCATCGCATCGGCTAAGATCAGCTCCGTTAAGAATCCGGAAACCGTCTTTGGGCTGATCGGCTGGCCGTGGAATATCATCCTCTTAGCAACAATCTTAATCGTATTTAAAAGTTATTCGGTAACCTGTACAGCGTTGTTGGGGTGGGTTGGTTCCCGCAGCAGTTCAGGGCTGTAGACAGGGTAGCTGCGTCGGAGCGCTACAATCAACCTCTCGTCATTCTCGAAAGCAACCGCACTAAGCGCTCTTTGAAAGCTCACAAAGGAAATTAATTCCTCGAGTGAAGCTCCCCTGCGCGCAAGATTCCGGCGTGTCCGAGGAGGCTCCGCTTCGGATGCGCCGAACAAAACGACGAGATACGTTCCTCTACCCCCTGATGTTGATGGGAGATGGTTATAGACGAGGCTGGGAAGAAAAGCCGGGCTCTGGAGCCAACTGGAGCGAAAGGGATGAGAATGTTCCACAGAGAGGGGGTGTGGGAGAGACGAACCCAGGAAAACCGTGCGTCGTTTCTTTCGTAATTCGAAGCACCTCTCATTACACATCACCGACGCCACTTCCATTCCCTCGTTCAACCCCTACGCGGTTCGAGTTCCTTTGCCCTCGAACTCGCGAATCCAGTTTTTTCAGTCACTCTTTATCGACCCGCAGTTTCGTTTGTGATATCGGCTACCTGGAGGTTCATGGGAATTGTGCGTTGTGTCCTGGTTTCGAGCACTCGCGTCGTAATTCATGGGGTAGGAGTAGAACATGCCAGAATGTTCGTGCAAAATTATATTTCAAAATTTCGTTGTCCCTTATACCATACTATTTTTGTATAAACTATTTTATTCGCAAATTTGATAGAAATAAATTGAACGAAACGTATAATAGTAATATTCTTAAATTAGTATGAAACAAATCATTTAGTCATTTACCTCCTGTTTCTTGGAAACGAGCCAGGTAGTTGTCGTGTTTCATAAAGATTCTCAATCTATTTATTACAAAGACTTTGTTAGGGCGATACACAATATGTAAACGGCGTGAAATTTCGTGAAAATTGCTGGGGTAATCTGGACATAGGGAAATTAATTAACGGGCCAGAATTTGCTCGGGACAATGCAAGGCTTGGTCGGTCCTGTTTACCCGGCAAATTCTCCAAGACGACCATCTCAAGGATCTCGGGCGCAGCCTCTGTTGCGGTTTCGCGTTCCATGCGGCGCGCATCGACGCAACATTCGCAACAACCGCGAAACCATGGGGCGTTTAGCAGCGGGGTTGACGATCGATTCTAGGATCGATGGTTGCTGCGCTCTCTCGTCACGAGACCGAAACCGATCGTCTCGTCAACAATGCCGCCGGGAGTCGCCGAAAATTCCGTGGAAATACGCGACACTCCCACGAGAGAGCGTCGATTGATTTCGTTTTCACGGCGCGTATTTTCGCACGGCGAGCGTCGGAGTGGCTCGTATTTTCAAAACAGACCACGCACCTTTCCCGGAGAGAGCACACCAGTGTCCTCTACGACCCACGAGATACGGCATTTCGCTTTTAGGTCCGCGGCTAATGGCGATCATGGGGACTGATGGCCTTAACGCGTCGTGCTCGACCGGTTTTTGTATATTGTTGCTAGAAACGGGAATCTCCATTTGCGCAAAAATGGAACTTTATGAATTAATATCTTTTGGTTGACGTCACCGAACTGGCGGCGATGAGAAATTAAAATGATCAAATGAAAATTTACAATATTTTTTATTTGTGACGAAGCCAAAAATATTTTGTATGCAACTCGAATGGTATTGGTAGAGAAACATGCCCTAAAAAATACTTTTGAGCTGAAATAATTTTTTTCAATGTTCAAGATCACTGATTTTATGAAAAATTTTGGACAAATTTTTTGGGTTACTTACATAAATTGATTCTTTTAGCAAAAATTTATTAAGTGAGATATAAAAGAAGATATTATTGTGAACATTATATTTATATATGAATTTCTATGAGCATGAACCCTTAGTACAAAAATTAAAATAGTCCCTGCGTACTTATAGCGACCGTCTTATCCTATTGCTCGAGACCCAAGGATAACGATAAAGGATACATTACACACGTTGTTTCACGAGCGATGAAAACTTCGGTGTGGTTCGCACGAAGTTTCCTTGGAAGATGTTCAGGAATTCGAGTGGAGGAGAGTTTCGCAACGCGGCACACGTAATATTGAAGTTACAGGACCTTGCCAGGATAGTATTATCCTGTTCGCAGGCCCTGGGTGAGTTTGTGTTCAATTTACTGCCTGCGCTGATCTTAGATCATTTTCGATCTAACACCCTGTCTCGTTCACATTCTTCAAGTAAAACAAAAATTCTCGTGGACTTAAAAAAAGTTGTAATAAAAGAATTATACATATACTTAATCTTTACATTGTCCACGCATATATTTAAAATCTTATCATCGTTACATTATTTTATATTTGACGTTCTACGTTACGTTCAAGCTTTTTAATAAAGGGTATAGTACATTAATATTTTATAACTCTTTTAACTACACGAATAATGAATATTAAAATAATCGAATGAGTATATTACAATTTTATCTGCGATAGGGAAACTACATGGACATGTTAAAATGGACATATAACAACTTTTTCATCTACAAGAATAATATCTACATTAACATAACAAAATTAACGTGGAAAAATTGCCTCGGCCACGCGGAGAATACACGGGTTAAATAATATAATAAAAAATACTGCATTAACGTAACAAAATTAACATAGAAAAATATCTCCTATACAAAAATAAATAATACGGACATAATAAAATGGGTGTATAAAATTTTCTATTCACCTACAAAAAGATGTACTAACACAAAGTTGTCTTATTTATGAACATGAAGTTCTACTGCCTCCACGGTCTCTAAGATTTCCACAGACCCTAAACAGACTGCCTAATGCACTTAGGGTACGTCACGGTCCTGGACCTGGGGGGCGGGAGGGTGGCATCGGCCACACTAACGTCTCCTATAACGTGCACGCTCTTAGCATTTCAGGAAGATGCGTTACGGGGCCGATAACGCGGAACGGTCTCCGTCCTCATTGTCCTCTTCTACACGGATGCGTCGTTACGTAAAAATAGTCGTCGCCTCGATCCCGCCGCAAAAAGCCCGGTGTATCGAGCGTATTCCACAGCGAGCGATTTATCACGAGACGGGTCTGGCCTGTCGCTCGTGGGACGAAAGAACGTCGATGGATCCTCGATGCGCAATGATCCGTGCTCCTAACTCAGAAGAGCTTCCAGCGTCTTGCTGGTTCGAATACCCCGCTTCCAATTGTATCAAATATACCCCCGGTTACTGTTTTTACAACGCTCAAACTCTTTTATCACAAACCGTATATTTCCACTGCGTCACTCGGAGAAAGTTACTTCTCGGTTGGAAGACCTGTTTCTGCGGAAACGATTCGTACACAACAGTAAAAGCTACATTTGTGCACTGAAAATGCCCAAACATATTGGAGTCCTAATACACGAATTAAATTCAACCTTGAATATAGAATAAAATAAAAATATCACATTTATTAATAAAATCATATTAAAGTTACATTTTGTAGAAAACAATAAATTGCTACAACATTAAAATTTAAATAGAACCAAGTCACCCAAAAAGTAATTGCTTGGTTTTCTCCCCAGGCCTACCGAAGATCTACCCTATATATTTGAACATTTCAACTGCTAAGAAATTAGAATTTAAGTGGGACGATTTAAGCGAGGGTGACATAAAGGGTGATTATTTGGTTTTGCAGAAAGTGTTACTGGAAACCCAGTAGATTGCGAGGATGGTGTTCTGGTTGTTTTCGAAAGAGGATGGCTGGAAATCGGTGGCGTTCGCAGGATATTGGCGATGTCGTGATACGTCTGAAAGGATACAAGCCGGCAGCCACGTAGGCAGATGGAGTCAGGACAGCGTAAGATGCGCGTTATTCTCACCTGGCTTGGCCCATACACCGTTTCTATCGAGCCGGGGACTGGGTATACCCGTTCACCAAAAACCCCTCGACGTCTCATCTCTCGCGTCCTTCGTATCCTCGATCCTCTTCGACAGCAGCGCCCCTCTGTCCTCTTGAGGATCACGGACGATGCATCTTCGGGGGATTGCGCAGCCACGATATTACGTAATTGGATTCTCGCGGTGGATTCCCTCCCTCTAAAGGGCCAGGAGACGAAGAGAGATAGACAGACCGATCGAGATAGAAAAGGACGAATGTTCCATTGACACGGGACCGATTCGAGGATAATTCGAAGGGGTTCGAGAGCCTCCAGATGCCGACTCGCGACTCCAAGAGAGGATACCTGCCTTCCGCGAACGCCACAAAGGCCAAGAGGATATGGCCCTTGTTCGGGACAAGTTGTCGAAGGGCTCGTCGTACCCTGCCCGCGAATTAAACGGAGCTTAATTCATAGATTAATAATAAGGACCCCCGAGAGAGGCTGAAGCCACTCGTGCCCGAACGGAGACGATCCTCTTCGGTCCGATTAGCTAGCCAGCTCTCTACACCCCCACCTCGTCTAAGTGATTCGATTTGCCGATTCGAGGAACCATTCTCTTTGCCACTGCCTACACTTTCACCATCACCGACCACCGGCTAAGTAGGATGTCGCGAGATTGCGAGATCAATCCACCCCTCGCTGCCACTTTTACCCCGAGTGCTTTCGGCTGGAGATGAAGCGGGCCGGAATCGGGATTATGAGGACTCTGCTAGAACATCGATTTCCCGTAATTCAGCTGAATTAACTCATTAACGCACAGTTACATTTTATTGGACCTGCTCGTTACCTGCTCAGAGAAGTACATTTTGATTGTTTGCGAATAACCAACAAATTCGAGAAAAAAATCTGGACAATGTCTCTTCTACTATGCAGAAAAATACTCGACCAAACATTCCGTCAAGCCAATAAACAAATTAGTACCCTCACAATGGACTTGCTAACCATTCTCCCCAACCTATCTCTAAGTTACAAACAGTTACCGAAAGAGACCCCATACTAGGATCTTCCGACACATTAGACGCCGCACAAGTGTATCCCATCGAGCCGGTCCGCGACCGCACAAAGGTGTCCTCACCTTTGTAGCTGTCCGGCGAAAGAAAGTTAATTCTATTGATCTGGACGCGCGCTTCTGAAACGCAACGTATACAAACGTGAGCACGCCGTTTGGAAAGGAAGAGGATCGGTTCTTTGAGGCGTCGACAGGACACCTGGCCGGCTCGATAATGGCGTTCCACAGGCCGGTCCGATCCAGTTCCATCTCGACAGCCAGGTCCGTCGTACAATTATAAGCTTCCGCTCGGTCGCGTACGCTTTACCCACCTTCCCGTTCCCTGCATTCTCTCTTCTTAAATTCGCCCTCCTCCTCAGGAACGATTCCTCTTCCGCGGGACACTCTGGGCGGAGCTCTCACGATCATGCTAGAATGGAGACCACGGAGCTATGATTGTTGGGAACAGTTGCTATGTTTGTTACAGAGAGAAGCCGAACCAGGAATGGCTGCGCCAGGAATTTCGGCAAGGCTCCTTCGCTGGCCGCGACATTTCATAAAAGCGGTTACTGGTATAATGGCTCTTCGGTCTGCGACGCAGCGACGGTTTTATTGAGACGCGAGAGCTGTCCCCTTTTGTCGGCCGGACGCGACGACAGGCCGTTTTCAGGCTGCCGCGAATTTTCCAATCCTCCTTTTGTCGATCCTTCACGGCTACCCGCCGCGACTCTTCACTCTAGTGCCACTTAATGGCCGAGAGAGTGTGGAAATATTTGTCTCGCCTTTCACCAGCTAACCGCGCTGACATGGAACCCCGCAGCTTTTCTCTGTCCCCTTTACCGGCAACCAAGCTGACGACAAGCTACCGATTATTTCGTCTTGGCTGTTTTAGCCATCGTCGCACTGCTCCGGGATGGGGAATTGTTTTGAGATGATTCTGTTGTCTGAACTCGAGCTTCTTATAGCATTTCAATCCTTATGCTTACAGGATTGTATCCTATGAGACACTTTTCGAGACGATGTAAGAGTTGGATTTCTTCGAAGTACCTGATATGATTGAAAGTTTGCAAGGTTTTCGTATACAGGGTGTAAAGAAATCCTATTCGCGATTATCATAGAGTCATTCTATCAGAATTGATTAAGGAAGCAAAGTCAATGTCAATGCGAAAAGTAGAAAATTTACAAGAGAAAGAATGACAAGGATAAAAAGTGCAATGGAAACGATCGGTCAAACCCAACCGTTCTTTGAAAAAATTATGAGAAAGTTTCTTGACCTTAAAACTCTTTTTATATGACATTTACCATGCAACAGTTTCGTTAGACCCACCCTGTACATTTCCTGAACGCTGTCTGAAATCTTTGTCACGGGACCACTTGGGTATTGCACGATTCCGACGGTCACTTAGCCTTCGAAGTGGAACGCCCTTAAGAGGGTTGGCATCGCCTTCCCCGGAATGGTGGCCGCTGGACATTCCAGCAATTTGGGCGACCTCTTTATTTATCGCGGGTGCAGGGAATGACTCGCACGCGTTCCCCAAATGGCATGCAATAATTTACGCGACCACCCCTTGAATCGGGGCGTCAGGAGAGCCATTCTCTTCCTTTTCATTTAGCCCCCGTCCCTCGCGGCTCTGGAAGAAAGAGCGTCGCCACACATCGCAGAGCACCGAGCCACCGAAAGGAAGCTGGCCCGGGGAAGATGATGCCACAATTTGTGAGACGACGGTACGCGACCGCATCAGCTTCCGGTGAACGTTAGAGTTCACGGTCCGATGGCGCTCCTCGTGTAAGGCAACTTCAAAGGGACCGGAGGACACCGCCAAACCCCGGGATATCTACACGGGCTCTCGCGGGCCTAGCACGGACAAACATAGATGCAAGCACGGACAAGCACAGACACCAGCAGAGATCATACACGACGAAAACACGTGGTTTCGGCTTCGTTGAGCCCGAACAGGGATCCAGGCTCTGCTATCGATACAATGACTGCCGCCACGCTTCACGGGCTTCAACCTAGCACCGTTGACCGAATTCGGGAAATTGCTCCCGACGGTGATTTACCTGGATGTTCTCGCATCGAGCACCAGAACTACCCTCTCTCTCACTCGCTTTGCTTCCATGCCGGACATGTTTGGATTGTAACGTGAATCGAGCCCAGTGTCATTCATCGCCGCGATTCCGTTCTGCCCGCCACGACCCAACGATAGTCACTGCCAATTCCTCGATGCTAACCCTTCACAGTGATGTGTAGCTTTGAAGTTCGACACACGTTTTGAAATTTTACTTGCGGGTTTTTGCGCGTTTTAATTGGTTTGTTCTGGCTCACCTGGTGGCCGGAAAATTGTGATTCACAATTTTTTACTATTTCCTTGCAAAAAGAAATCAATTTAAAAAATTGTTTGATTCGAACCACACTAGAGAGGTAGATTATTTCCTGTATCAAATGTCAATAACAGACATACAAACACGTTTTAGAACACAGCGAAAGAAATGATTTTTAACAGAAGCTTGAATCACCTTCCTGAAAGACCGCTCAAGAAACCAATCAGCTTCGATATTGGCCAACAATGAAAATTAGTATTCGCAAACAGATCCTCGGTCCAGTTGCTAACATCGAAACGATTCAGGGTACAAGGTGAGAGTCTCAGCGCCGAAGCTCATTACTCTCGAATCACCGGAGAACTGAATCTGCGTGTGTACAAAATGGACCGATCCTGTTTCCACAGTATTTGAAATGGAAATCAGGGTCAGGGTCCGTCGAAGTTCACGGACAACCGAGCCCACAAAGGATTTTATCGATCGTTCGAGATCCCGATGGACGTCGAGATTCACCCCAAGTCGAGCGACAAACCGGCGGATTACCAATCCCGGCTAAACCAGGAGCAAAAATCCGTAGACATTGTCGGGGAATCCCTGACTCATTCAACAACGAATCTTCGATGATCCACGTTGAAAAACATTCGCCAATTTGCTGGCTTAGATTCCCGACGAACCGAACCGTGTCTGTCCGAGGCCACGCGGAAGAAATCTCATCTTTGCACCTGCACCCTTCGACAAGGGATATCCAACTCCTATGAATCATTAATGACAAGGACGCTCGTTACAGGACCTAGCCTAGCGTGATCGAATCGGTGAATACCGAAGAGCAGACAATGCTCCGAAGATGGGGGAGCGAAGAAACAGGGGTACGTTCCCGAAACGCGACACCTGGCTGTCTAATTACCAGGACATCGGCTTATGCTCGTTAAAAAGGATGGCCCAGTTCCGTAACTGACTCGGACGGATGCATCATCCAAGGACTGTGGGGTAATTCGTCCGGCGCAGTAATTAATTCACAGCGTCCGGTAAAATGGAGCGGTTCGTCAGAGGGGGATGAAACTGATCCTGGAATCAGCTTGGAATTTTCCCATTTATTAGCTGTGCAAATAAATTCGGTGCTTCTTTTAGTGATATTTAGCGTTCGTTCATGAAGAACGTATACTGGAAAATAAAAAGCGTTCAATTGAAATTTAAAAAAACAGCGTGAATAGAAACTTCTATCAATTGCATTGGATACTTCAATGCACTATTATATTACTTATGAAACACAGTACATTTTTTCCCATTCCATTTTTACTAGCATTTGCCGTTTGTGAGAAAAACATGGGAGTTAAGTCGTAAACACGCTGTATTTCAAATTTGAAAAATGGAAGTAGCAAAGTTTCAGGTTAATTGTTCTACAGATGGCGGAATAACATCATCCTCTCCGTGAAAAACGAGCGAAATCGGGACAATAGCGAATGAAGGTTTAAACTTATTGCATAGCTAATATTTCGGGTGGGGGAAGAATCTTCGCTAAGGAAGACGTCGGATCCGGCCCGTTCGGTTTCCCGACGAAATATTCCGTCGGGGAAGCTTCTCGCTGTCTGACAATGCAGGCGCGCCCTATTTTTCGCGTTGCAGAGCGGCGCGGAGCGTTTCACTCCCAATTTCCGTCTCGCCGGCGCATTCTCCCATTTTTCCGGGATTCTTCGTGGTCTGAAATAAACCGGGGGCCCTGGCGAACGGCGAGGGAAAGCGCGGCGGCCGGATGAAAGCGGCGAAAAAGAGGGCCGAGGAGAAATTAGTCGAACGCCGGGGCTACCCGTAGGACAATGAGACCGAGCCGAGCACGTATCTGGCCTGGTTCACGGACGCGATAGCGCTTCCTGAAGGGCTAATCAATTTTTTCCCCTGTCCTCGATCGCTCTGCTCACTCGTTCTCTGTTCGTCTTTGTCTTTTTCAAGTTTCTCTCGCTCTCTCTTCCTCGCTCTCTCTTTTTCACTTTTTCGCGAAAACCCTTCGGCGAGCCACGGCGACACGAGGGTCGAACACAGAGGAACCATTCATCCATCGAAATGACCCCAGAGGCGCCAATCAAACGCGTCGCCTCACCCTGAATACTCAATGGAGATATAGAGATACTGCAGCCGGTACGTCAATATTAATAGGAGGATGCACCGTCCACTCGATTCCTCTTCGATCCAACCTTCAGCCTCCAACCAGCCTCTAGATTTCTATTTTCCCGCGACTAGCTCGCGCGTCCCTCCTACTCGTCCCCGCCGATTGCGATCATAACTTTAGATACACGGAAATATTGTTTTCTTCCGAGGATTGTTGCTGAGGCCCGAAGTAATGCTATTACTTTTGGTGAACTCTAAAATCAGAAGACTATACATAGTATTCGGTTGCTGGAAATGAAATACCCGATTCTGATCAGGGAATACGGTAGTCTTGATCTAAGAAAAACGCTTGGGACCGCGCTCTTTCTTAAATCGTGTAGTGCTACCATTTTTCTTTTTATGTCAGGTAAATAGACATGATTCGTTCATTTATTTATTCAAAGAATAAAAAAAGCATTATGCAAGAATGAAGGGAACGTTATCGCGATGCATTCTCTACAGAGAATGGATACAGGATACGCTCTGCATCGATATCGATAATGTTAATATTTCCTGTGGTGCTTCCGGTGACATGATTATTTACGTCTGCTGTTAAAGATAGGTTTCCAGTAACCTGGAAGTCGGATCAGGCTCATTAAGGATTCAACAGTATTTAATAATTCAATCTCGGCAGGATAGTGGCTGGTAATTCAACCGAACCATATCGTTGCCGCGGCGTCGTTCGATACGTTCCATTGCGTTCTCCATGATCCTGAACGTACTCACGCAACGCGCCATGTTACAGAATCCTGCCCTGTGAATTGTCGTAAAAAATAGTGATCTTCAATTTTTTTCTGAACAAGTTATTAGACTCTTTTTAAAAACACATACACTACGTTTGCATTATATTCTTTCTAAAAATGGTAAAAAGAATTTGTTTTAAAAAATTCATCAATTTTTCCAGAAAAAATGCTTAATCCGAAGCTCGCATTAGCAACAAAAGGCAGCGATTTTCAATTTGCCCTTTCTTTTCGCGATTTGTATGAGGTCGAATGTTAATATTCCCGTTAATATTGGAATTTCCCCTTTCCCGCGGAATATTAAAATCGCGCTCCGGGGGGAAACGAGGCAGCCGATCCCGAAATTAAAAATGTGGATGGCCAGAGGCAGTTATTGATTATCCAACAATAACGACGATGGCTCCGGTTTCATATGCGAAACGTTATATAATAGGGAAGCCTCAATAAGATTGGTGCTAACCCCAATTTTATTCGAAATAAATTAATTAATACTGGTCAGTGACTCCGATGTTGCCGAACGTGGTATTTTCGATTGACTGCAGCTTTATCCCCACTCTTTCGGATGAAACAAAAATTTTGCAGTTGTTCACAATTTTGGTGATTACAAGTTTCTTCGGCTACTATTTTCAAAATAATTTTTCAGAAAGTATTAACATTTTATTTTCTTGTTTTTCGGAGCATCACTTTTTGAATCCCTATTGTCATTTCGTAATTTCAGGAGTAGTTTAGGAAATATTTAATCGAAATAAAAATTGTTTGTGCCAATTGTAACTGTTGCAACTCGATGAAAATGAAATTAGCCGAGGTTGAGGAAATTGCCTCCGGTAATATATTTTCCCAATTTATGTCAAACAGTATTTCCATCAGCAAATACTACTTTATTCTTGTCCAAAGAGGCTGTCCCATGAACCAACATATCCTCTGGGAGACTACGACTCGATCTGACAGCGCTTCTCTGCCCATTGGCCATGCAATAGCCGATGTACGCCCTACCCGAATGATATCGCATTATGCAGCGTCTAGTGCTTCTATTATGGCTGTAATATAAACGATACTTGGGGTGTTATGTTTCTCGGAATGGTCTCCAAGTGATGCATCGAGCTGAAAGATGGCTCCCGTGTCCTTGACTCTTAACTTCACAATGGGGATTCTGATGTACGAGTTTTATGTGGTGAAATTTTCATGTTTTCGAGGAAAATTGTTTGCAAAAAATGGAAATAATGAAATCAACGTGTCATATTAAACGAGTCCAGAGGAAACATAGAGATTGTATTATATAATATAGATCAGTGCAATGAACTCTTGATTTAAAAGAATGAAATTCCAACTGTAAGTGGAAGGCGTCAGAGAAACGAATTTCCCGACGAATGAAAACGGTAATAATGGCGCGTTCGCAGTTCGAGGGGCCAATTTCCATCGTTGTTTAACGTCGCATTGAGTAGCAAAGAGATCCGATACGTGACGGGACGCGCGGAAACGAGAATTCTTTGTCACCCGCGTGCGATTCCTCGCGGATTTCCTATTCGATCCACGAGCACTCGGATACTTCCGGTTGCTCGCCGTTCGTTAGAGTCGCTTTCGCGACACCGGCGTCGTCGGGGAAATTGTCACCGTTCGTTCACCGGTCGCTTGACTTCTTGAATGTTCGAGTGGACTTCCAATAAGCGGACAGAGACATTTGTATCACTCCCGAGCAAAATTGAGAATGATTCTCAACAATTCCTCGATGACTCGACGGAGTAACACTTGGGATTGGCACATGTGTTTGCGGAAATGCTGCACCGTGAATTTAACTTCCAATCTTTCTTCTTGGAAATCTTTAAGGAAGGTCTTAAATCAATTATTATTTTACTGTATATTTAAATAGCTTTTCGATCGAAAAATTGATAATAAATGTAAGATGATTTTATTGTGTTTGTAATAATAAAATTTAGAGTATGTATTCATATTTGTCTTCAAATGATTATGAACGTTGGAAATTAATTAATTAATCAATTATTTATTGTAGAAATAATTTTTCTAAATTATTTTATAAACTGCATTTATGTGTATTTATTTTCAAATTTTTTGGACCGAAGACTGTTGGATGGTCACGGAAAAATTAATTACTGGACTTTGACTTCATGCTTGTTTATGTTTATGCAGTTTATAAATTATGTAATATATAGTGAATTTTATTTAATCATCATCACCAGGTTTCAAATTTGATGAATATATGAAAAAACTTTAAAAATACTGTTGCTCCTACATTTTTCAGTGCCGACAATTTTTATCATCACTGTTCGAAACCAAAGGTTTTGTGAACTTTGACACTCTTCATTGCAAAAAAATGGCCTCTTTTAATACGCAAAAATAAATCATTTGCCGCAAAACGCGAAGTACCGTAACGAAACGCGAAAATTCGTGACAAGACAATGGGAACGACAACAAAATGAAGCAGCGAAGTAAAATGAAGAAAACAATACACTGGTTACACGAGCGCGGGGAGACATCTATTGTATCGTGCAGCTCGAGGTCTCGTCTTCCAAAAAGCAGGCCATAAATATAAAGCTAGAATAACATCCTAAAACTGCATTTTTAATACGTTTTCTTCTAGTTGACTTAAAGTGGTCACCCCTGCAAAAATCCAGGAGACCCTTTCTCAAGATCGTTGAACAGAGAAATGGCACATCTTCATTGCATCTCTGGCAGTATTACCAAAACCGTGATCGGGCATCCGTAAAGCCCCGTAACACGGTGCTACACCATGAAATTTTTGTTTATCAATTCTCCCCGTAAAGAATCTGCGCGTCGTCGAAACAAGAAGCTGCGGGGCGGGAACGATAGCGGAAAATGGCTCGTTATCGGGTCAGAATTGGCCATTAGGCGTGTTCGTCGAGACCGGGCTTGCTTTAAGCTGCTACTTTTTATCATCCGGTAAGGCTAAAAGCAACGGGAAAAATAGTGGGGCAATTAGCTAATAAATAGATCTGACCGTGATGGCGAGCAACTGGGAACACAGAGTTGCTATACGCGCTGAAACGCCGTGCCGCACCGCGCGCGCCTCGTCGCCTGTTTATATCGGCCTGTTTGCCAACGACTGCCTCTATGTGATGACGATAACGTTAAATAACTCGTTACGAGCGAGCTTCCACCGGCTTCCACGATAATGCGGGAAACCGGCCCCGGGAAATCGCTTTCTATGGCTCGTTCTAGGTAACGCGCGGCTACGTGCCTGTCGCGTCGCGACGCCCCATAACTGTGCATAATGCCGGCGGGCTTCAATTAATGCCCGTATCGACGACCGAACCAGACCCCGGTGACGTTTCCACCTAGGTTTACGCCGTCACGATACCAACTCAACGCCATGCTTGATTAGGTGTGCGGATTAGTCACGCGTTCGTGATTTTTGAACGTATGCAAATTGTTCGGAGAAGAGCCGTATCGTAGGTACGGTGATCATAGATTCTTTGCGTCCCATGGAAATCACCAACACAAATTTCCCTGACACGGTTCTCACCGACTCCAGATATGACCGACAATAACTTTGGCCGATAACACCTTTAACCGATAACGACTTTGATCGACGATTTTGACCGGCAACGAATTTGACCGACACCAGATTTCGCAGACAATAAATTTGGCTAACTGAAGTGGTCGTCTCAAGTCGTTGTCGGTCAAATTTGTTGTCGGTGAAATCTGGAGTCGGTGAAATGTTGTCGGAGACCTTATTTCCATGGGACCCAAATTCTTTATACAGACTATTTGCAGATTAACTGTCCAACGACCATAAATGGTAAGTGCTGAGGAACTGAAGGTGACTATCCATTTTTTAAATGGAATTCTACGCATTTATTTACTATACAAGCGACATTTTTGGAAAGGGAAATGTCGCTTGAAATGTTGAAGAAATTTTGGGACACCCTGTATATTGAAACCCGTATGAAAGCGTATTCAATGATGTATTGATTCAATGACCTTCACCCACCCTCGAAGTGAGAAAAGGGCGAAACATTTCATCGCAAAATAAGTATCACGCGCATTATATGGAAGCGCGCGTGAAAACGAATTCACCGATGTATCATTCGAAAACGAAATATTTTCTTGGAAAATAAGTATCACGCGCATTGCTGAAGCTGTTTAACTACTTCGAACGCGTAAAGAGGCGTGCAGCAATCTAATCGTTACACCTGAAGCAACTACTTACAGTTGCCTTTGGGTAAGACAGCTTGTACATTAGACCGATTACAGAGGGCCCGACGCCGCTTTGATGTCTGGCAATCTATTCATCGAGCTGAATCGAACAGTGTCTGCGGTGCTTCGGCGGATAGTTCTATAAGATCAAGACACTAATTCTTCGAGCTCGCACCGAGAGAGGCAGAGAGAGAGAGAGAGATAGAGAGAGGCACCTCTGGGGCGGGCTATTAATCGAGCCGCGCGCGGAAGAAGTGCGGCAACCTTTGCACCTCGCTGGTTCCTTTTTCTCGGAAAAGAAGAAGAAGCAGGGTCGCCGACGAAGGAAAAGAGGGAGTGCTTCTGAAAGGTGGGAAATGCCCCGGGATCGTAAAAGAGAAGAGTCATCGAGATTCGCCCGGCAAAAGGCGGCCGCATTTTCCCACGCCGCACCGCACAGACGGACTACTTTTCCTCATCGAATACGTTCGGTCGAATATTGATTGCGTGTCACCTCGACGGCGGCGTACCTCCGCAGCAAGTTTTGACTAAGGCTCAGCTCGACTTAGAGCGTCTCATCCGAGCTCTTATGATTTTCATGAGGGAAGAAAGAGCTCCGGTAATTCAACCGTTTCCACGGAAGCCGCCATCGGTTAGTGTCTTTCTTCTTGATGTACCCATTGATCTAGTTTTTTATTTCACTCACAAAACACAGACGTTCTTTTTATGGTTCTTCCATGAAATAATTTTTCAAAAAATGATAGCATGATCCAGCAAAGATCGACCACACACTCATAACAGTATCACTGAAACGAAAACAAGACTAGTTGAAAAGAGATCTAAAGAATGCAGTAGGATTAAAATCGTTAACGCAAAAACTTCTACATGCTCGCTATCCGACCAGATCCTCCACGCTCTAATCCGGTATCGATGACACTCAACGGTCAGTGAGATACCGTTTCCCTAGATCCTTAAAACATCCCCCACCAATTCACCTGATCCCCATTGATCGCACTCTCGTTACACCTGTTAGCGGCCCCTCAGAAGTCTGTTGGCACAGTTTAGGCGACAATTGGAGCCCAAGCAACGTGAGAATCATCCCCTTCGCTTCCTGCTACGTTTGTCGGCGGTTTCAGCCTAAGAAACGACACAAAAGCAGGTCGGCGTGTTCTCTGATGTCACCGACGAGTCATCCGCTGCCCTCGCAGCGGCCGCATTCTCGCGTGAAAACCCCCGCGGTGAAAAACGCACCCCCGCAGTGTCATGGACACACTCTACACCCCATTTTCTCTCCTTTATCCCCCTTTTTTCATCTCCATCGATGGAAACACGAGCGGATACCTGCGGTCGGCCGCACAGGGACGTTGCGTTTCAACCTGGAATCCACCCCCGCGCGAAACCCACCCCCGACATGTTTGTCCCGTTTGTTCCATGGCCTTTCTTCTTCTGTGCCTGTGTCCCACCATTTACGAGCTCCACACTGTCGATTCCGGCTCCTTTGAGGTCGACCATCCCCGTGCTCGGGAGATGGAGTCGGTGAAAGATTGATTCTAGCCACCCTCGACATCCCCGCGTTGCCACCCATTCGCATGGCAGTCAATACTCCGCGCTTCCGAAGTGTTTGGTTGCTGTTAAACAACGGAAGTTGATTATACTGTTCTTCCGAAGAGTGGGATCAGGAGTTTTTCTAGTCTCGGGGGTGAGAAATTTATTTTATGAATATATCCTTGAATAATTTAATTTACAGTTCGCTTCAAAAAAGAACAAAGTGCAGCAACTGATTTTTGCAATTGAACAGTAACGCACCAGAGTCAGGGGCGCTTATTTCTGTCTTCAAATGAATGATTATGGGCGATCGTGTTTAGCTTCCCGGCAATTTTTCACACTGTCGCCTTTTCATGAGCATCAATAAACGCGAAATAAACTGATTTCAGGGAGCGTACAAACGTGTACGTTTAAATAGAGCTGTGACTCTCTATCGTTTATTAGCAACGAACAAACACTGCAGGAATAACGGTTGTTTACTCGGCTGACGTGCAACCTGGAAATATTATGTATAACCGGAGAATGGACGGGAACCGGCTAATAATACCTGGAATATAATTACCCACCATTCGTTCACACTCGCGCGGCCTCCGATATTTCTGTTTGCTGGACCCTAGTTAATTTCCCAGCGTTCTCGAGACTATAATGGCATTTTTATTTTTGATTGTGAAACTTGATTTGTGGATCATTCGTTATTTTTACTAATTCTGCTGAAGCTGTACATCATACGAAATTGTCAATCTTCATTCCTGGGACCATTGCGCAGATGATTATTTTTAAATAGCCGGTAAAACGTCGGTTATTTTCTATTTGCCTTCGTGTTCTGGATTTTTAGTTGTCGCAACTTCAACGACTGACGTGTAGATTAGCAAGGTTAGTCGACAAAATTCACTTCATGAAAATGTCAATTTTAGGCTACTATGTCTAAAAACACTTTTTAACATAAACTTTTAAAACTGTAAAAATATTATACATAAATACTTATTAAATCAGTTGCAACGAATAAATTCAAAAAATTCCACTTTCTTTGGTATACAAGATTTTAATGTTCTTCGTCACCGCGTATCGCTCGAGTCCTCAGTACGGCGGTGAAGTTCGAGGCACTGGAAATTGGTCTGAAATAATTTCTTTTTGGACGGCATTTTCTTGGACAATGATCTTCTTCAGAATGTTGAAAAACTCGAGGAATTTTGTATAGCAACTCCTCTCACTTCAACGCCTTTGGAGACAAGAACTAGTAAACGCGATAGTTACGTCTTGCTCGAACAGTTTCGAAGAAGCGTCCGAAGCAACTAGATAATTAAGGGTGGCAGGTCGTTAAAAACTAATGTTAGAGTGTTAATGGTGTCTTCGGCGAGCAAACCCGGTCACCACGAAGAGGCAGCTGTTCGGCAGGTTTGGCTGCGGCGCGCGACGTCGAGCCCGAAGATTAGATAATCCTTCGCTCGGTAATGGCGCGAGGTTATTAGGGGCAGAGGGATGCTTGCCAAACAAATAAGCGGCTCGCCGAATGACAACTTTGCATGCCGCGTACACCAAGTGCCGTTTAGAGGGAGAGGTTGGCTCTGTTTCGGGGCAAGTTTCGGCGTGCAGAAGTTCGCTCATCCGCGCGCGGCGCGCCGGTTCACGAGCCCTTATCTTTCCGAGCTCGTTGCAAGATAGTCCCGACCGACGACTAACGACCGCGGAACTACGTAAACTTTGCATCCGTTCGCCAAGTCGGCCGCCCTATACCCCCGTTTTCGTCCTCAGCTTCTGCTTCAGCTTCTGCTTCTATTTCTGCCGCGTCGTCGCCACGATCGGCGGGGAAGCTTTTAACCCGGAACACTCGCCGAAGCTTGTTCTCGCGCGACACCGGCTTAGGCGACCGATCGTCCCGAGAAAATCCAGGCCGCAAACTCCACTATGCCAAAGCTCTGCTCCTGGAGCATGGAACTAGACACCGCCAAGTTACCCGATGACGCGTTCTTCATCAGCCATTCAACCTAGAAATCGTCAGAACAAACATCTCATTTTAGCCTTCCTCCTATTCTCGATGTGGACGTGGTCTAGAAAGCGACGTGACCAACTTGGTGAAAATGTTTATGCCTCGACTGATGGCGAATACTCGTGTTCCCCTCAAAATAGCTCCCCTATATTTTTATTTGGCGAGTAGCAATCCTTCGGTGACAGCGTCGGGATGGTGTCTTTAAAAATTCTAAAACGGTAAAATATTCGTCGTTGTTTCTTTAATCGAGAGTGAAAAAAAAAGAATACAAATGGACGGACAGAACGTGGGACGGTGCCTGCTAGTCACTTAAGGGGTTAAGGTATTAACAGCGCCGCTTCAATTTGTGTGTAATGGCGCTGGGATCGTCTCAGCAGTACTTTTTGGTGGATTTCAAGAAGTTCGTGTCGTAATCGGCGGCGCGATGCTCGGGTTTGAAATGGGAAAGAAATTCGAGGCTCGAGCATCAGCCGGAGGTACAGCAGGTTCCAGGCATTAGCGTTGCGCGCCGCGTGCGCCACGGATTCGACAATTAAGGACACCTTTCCGCAGCATCGTAATTACATTTGTCGGCGGTGGTTGGCCGCGGTTCAAAACTCCTTTCACGGAGAAACTGGCTACTTCCTGTTCCACCTTCCGGGATCGTGACGGCCCGCAGCTGCGGTAGGATGACAAGAAAATAGAACGACGAGCCTGTCCCTTGTGTGGCTAATACCGATGGTTCGTCAAACCTAAAACATTTCACCTTCGTTAAAGCTCCTGTTTGGAGATCGTGCCTGCATACGCTGCACCAGACAATCATTTTCATATTATTACAACTAGACTGCGGATTTTTGTGCAATGTACAAATTAATATAAATGCGATATAAATAAATTGAATCCTGTAATCCTCACGAATCGTCACACAATAATTATCTGCGTAAGATGTCCTCCTTTTACCGCAGTGATTAACTCGGAGAAAAAGTTAACGAACGTCTCCGGCCCAGCCCGGCTCGGCTCGATAAAAAGGAATTGGTGTGTATTTAAAGCGCGGCCAGCCTAGGCAAGCGAGCATTCAAACGGACAGGAACTAATTTACGGATTCAAAAGTTCATTTCGTGGTCGACTTAATTCCTGGCGGCGACCAGTCGGCTAATTGCCGAGCAAACTTTTGCCGGGTCTTGGTCGCGACACGTGAGTCGCCTGGTTCGCAGCGATCGTTGCCGGTTCTCGCCAGGTGAGCGATCGTCACGCGAGACATCCACCTGGTGATCATCCCCGACGCCAGTCTTTCGCGGGAAAATCCGAAAGCGTGACTGCCCGTAATCGTGGGTGCGGAAGTTTTCGGAAAAGGGCCGACGATCGGCAACAACCCCGCTTCTTCTGGTTCGCGGAACCGCGAAACGAGCACGCGATCGAGCGTGATTTACTTAGGCCAGGCTGCGGTCACGTCATTACCCTCCCTCCCAGGTATACGAAGAAGGAATTTCGATTCTTTAACCCCCGTACATTCTTTTATTACCTGTGAACGACACGAATCATTTTACTTTAAATTTAGCGCATTCTACCTGAAGTTTTCGTAGTTGAAGAAGCAATTTAGAAGTTCATTATTTAGCTTACCGTCTTATTGATTTTTTACTTGGGCCTCGCTGCGGTCTCGTCAGTATCTTCTCAGTTTTCAACTGTTACAAGTAGGTACACTTATTAGAACATAACAGGGTATACCGGATAAAATGGTGAAAAATGTCCTTGAACCAAATCAAAAGCCTAATGAACCATTCGATAGAGCATCGATAAAGAACACATTGCGAACAATTTTAAGGATAAGCCATTGAAGCAGTAAAATAAAATCATAAGAAAGCGAATGCTTATTGCAAAATCACTCACCTGTCGTCCCGAAGGCTAATTCACGGAATGAGAGTCGCGAAACAAACACGAGCCCCTGGACGAAAACGCACCTCGAAGACTGCGACAAACAGGGAGCTGATGAGTAAGAATAAAAAGGGGTTCGGTTTGGGGGGGGGGGCAGAACGAAGCTACCGGGTTGGTTCGACCGGGGTAAGACGCGGGATTGCATTTTAATAGGGGTATTACGACCAGGTTGCCGAGAGCGTCCTCGGCCCCCGAGCTCGTTGCTCTTCTTGGTCGAAGTTCTTCAGCAACAGTGCGGTGTAGGTAGGTACGTTGTGTCGTCTTACGCGGCGGTGGATCCCCTAATAAAGTCAAGAAGAGAAGGCAACCCGAGGCTCGATGGCCGTGATGAGAGTGCCACGAAAATGCGAGGACTGGTGACGTCGCGGTATTCATTACACGAAACTGCAACGAGTCCGAAGGAACTGGCGGGATGAAGGACGTAGGTACCGCGAAACTGTAATCGGCAGCCGGGCGCGCCGGTGATTTTAAGCCCCGGGACCGCGAGGTTTAATAAGACCGTTCGAAGGAAGCTTTAATTACGACCGGGATGAATTTCATCCTGTGCAAATTTCAGAACGCCTCGCTTTGAGACGCGGAGCTGCGTCTTAGACCATGTTGGTGCCGTCCGCCGCTTTCGAAAGCTATCGATGTGGAAAACAAATTGCGAATCGCATGGGTTTAGAACAGATATTAACAGATCTGGTTGTCCGAAAGAACATTTTGCTGAAAAGAAGTTTCCACATGCTTTTCACGACTTTAATTTAACAAAATGCTAGTGTCCTCTATTAAATGCTACCCAGCGCAACGTTTGCAAGTATCTACGTACAATTTTTGTTTCGAATTTCTGAAAGAAGGGGATCATTTTCTCCGATGAATGGAGGGGACAGAGGTGCAGCGGTTCTCTAAACGACTCATCCGGTGAGTGGAAATGTGCATCGCGTTACCAAGTCCTGAGAAGGGGGCGCGGTAATTAAAAGGGCACGCGGGCACGCGGGTTGGCCCGTTTTGCGTCGCTAATGGGACCGTTTATAGAGGACCAAGACCTCGTACGCTTTCAAATCTACTCTTTCTATTTCTCCTCGCATCAGCGTTTTTTCCCTAGATCACAAAATGTTTCGACTTTCCACCAGAAGGAGCGGATTGCTTTTTGTTGCTCGTTGAAATTCTAACGAGCCGCCTCCGTCGGAGCCAAGGACGGTTTTCCGTTTAATTAATTCGCTTAATTAAAGGAGGACGACGCTAAAACAACTTACCGCGCCGGGTTTGATGGATACACCTCTCTCGCTTCTCTCTCCTCACTCTCTCTCTCGCTCTCTTTATGTCATTTCTCAGAGTCTCGAACGTTTGTCTGTTGCTAATGAGAAGCGATTTCCGTTTTCGTGGACGTACCGCCGCCGTAAATTGGGAGTCGCGAACGACCGATACCTGTTTTCTAATTGCTGCAGCAGGTAATAAGCGTGACGGAGAGTGCTTGAATTAGGCGAAAGCACTTTTTCGCGTGCTACACGCGATTAACGCGTTACCGCCAACAGGACGCCGCGCCGGCGGATCGCACTAGAGGCTATGATTAAAAATCACAGGGTCAGCTGGAAAACTAATAAAACATCTTCTGGATTGTGTCTGCTAGAACTGGCTGGTGTGAGTCATATTTTTGCCGATGAACGATTTATACTCTTTGGATTTTAAATATTAAGTAACGTTTTGCACGAGGCCCCTGCCCCTAATTGGCGAAATTCATTTCGCAAAAAGTCATTCCGCCGCGATATCGAGTCCGTTAATCACCGATAACTGCGCCGTGCTCCCTCGGGGGCAACGTATCGTCGTCGAGCATATTCTGGCAAGGATTCCACCGTTACGTGATTTAAAAGCGAAACACAGGGGACAAAAGGTGGGACGAAGGCTTGGCCGAGGGCCGAACGGCCGAAAGAGGCTGGCTGCTCGCCGCAAGAAACGCGTGACGAGAGCTTAAAGCTCTAGCTACGAAGGCTCTCGCGATACGTGCGGCATTTTCAACGAACCGAACGTCGCAACCTGGTTTCTTCCTTCTCTGGATCTCGTTTCATTCCGTTTTGTCCCCACGCGCAGTCATTCGAGACCTCCTCTGCAACGTTTGCCATTCGTAATATCACCCATCTTTGGAGCAACCTTGCTGAACCTGTTTTTGTTAAAGTGTTTATAGATACCAACGTTTAATTTGTATTTGTATGCATATATTTTGGAACAATTCGTACACTTTTGACGAGTGAAATTATTTTGAAATCCGACCTGTATCTACAGTCGATTACCAAACATAATATGGTAAAATGGAGTCCGCCGTGCAAATATGAACCGCGGTCGTTCCGGAAATAGCGAGGAAAAATAGTTCGAAGCGACATCGAATAAACACCGGCCAGATAACAGGCCAGGCGAACGATTTTCGGCGTGCCCGGTGATTGATCGGCGCATTCGCGCGAAATTCGGCCGGGCATTTATCAAATGCTGCCTTTAAAAATGAATTTGTTACAGCAGCGGTGATCGTCACGGCGAGGCAGCAACAGCATAATTCATCTTGCACCGTAAACCGTGCCGTGCTTAATTGCACGTAACGCAACCGGTTAACGATTTAATGACGCTGTACCGATGGAACCTGGCCCGTTTCGCGTTCGGTTTCGATCCGGACCACTCGCTCGACAAACGAACTCTTGGAAATGGAGGAACACCTATCGTACGCTCCTCCCTGTAGGACACCCTCAGAAATCGATAACAGGACTCGACGGATCGACAGCCAGTGGAATAAGACTCGAAATCGTTGGCTCCGCGACAAACGAATCACGTTTACCTACCAACGGAATCAAATCACACCGGGGACGAATGGAACTCTCTTGCGAACTGTAAATAGCAAATATTCCATTCTTATTCAAATCGGTAGTACCATGCTCACAATATTATAAAAAGTTTTCAGAGCGCTTTCAGTTTTCAGTTTGGTTATTTTGACCGCATGTTTCGTTGCACACTGTTGCTGGAAATTGAATAATGGCAAAATTAACTTTGACCTTGAATTTCAAAGTCGAAAAGTCAAACTATTTTTATATGTAAAATAAAAATTTTATTTTATTTGTAAAATTTAAGTGTAAAATAAACCGTCGATCTAATCTAAATCGTTATCATAAAACATGATGATAAAGTTTCTTCATTGACAAACTGATTTTATTTGTATACGTTCTTTCAGTTTGCTTCTTATTTAACAATTTTAAATGTTTAAAATTACCATGGTTGAAAGTACAGTGTTGCGATATTTTGGTTTTTGTACCAGGCTGCACAAACAACAATCAACAAAATTATTTTATTTGTTCTTTGGGTTTGTTGTCTATACAATAAGAAACAATTTTATCCATACAGCCATTTCCATTTCCAACTCTGCCAGCTTGGACGGAAGGCTTTCAGGTTTTTTCAGTGTCTCGGTTCGTTTTGTGGATCACGATCTCGTTAAATCGAAATCAGCGAGTAATCGATTTACCGACGGAGAAAGGCAGAAAAAGAGAGCGAAATGTAGGAAAAGTGGATCGAAGGGCGAGAAATCTGGTCAGAGAAAGGAGAAATAGAGAGAGAGTCTAAGGGCATCGTAGCGAGAAGACGTTGCCAGGCGGTGGAATATTAAGAAGATAGGAAAATGGTAACGAGGAGACTCGATTACCTTGAGAAGGCTGCGAAGAGAGACAAAGTCTGACCTGCTTGGGCTCGGTTCTTCGGTTCGTTGCACCTTCTGTCGTCGACCCTTCGTCTTCCCGGTGGTTGGAAGTAGGTTTGTCGTGGGAGCAGTCTCCGAGATACAAATGTTATTTCCCTGTTCCGAGAGGAAACGTTGATTTCAAACGTTGCTCGATCGATGTCCAAGCGTTTCTTTTCCTCTGAGACAGCTGGTTCGATTTAGCAGCGCCATTCTCCGGAGCTCATTCTCATTCTATGAATCTGTTCCTCCGGCGCTGGCAGAAAGGCGCTGCCATTCCCGGATCCCGAAATCGTCGCCGAAGATTGACGCGCTCTTTCCTGAATACTTCCTTCCGGTTTTAACATGTTATTAGACCGAATTCTCGCACCCTTCCTGGCACCGTCGAGGACGTAATTCATTCGTGAATTGGCGTGGCTCGTTCGTCGAGGAACGATCGAGATGCAACAGATCCGGAAATTCGTTCTTGAAAATATTCGATGGAATGCATTCTCTTCGTGCGAAATACATATATTCTCTCCCACGGAAATTCGAAATCCGGCCGCGTCAGCCGACCGGGTCACGCTTCTCTTTTCGAAACACGTGAACTATCAATTCCGACGTCTGTCACGGTAAAAGCTTCTGTGACGGTCTCTGGGACGATGGAGAACGCGATGGATTGCTGCTAGAGTTTTCGCAAAATGTTCCGTTTGAATGGCAGTGTTTCGGAAAAATAGGTTTTCGCAGTTTTGCAGTGCAAAAGGGGGTATGGTTGGCAGAGAAAAAATGCATTTGAGGGACTGCGAAAAAGTCGGTCGAAAAGAAATATATTCTAGGAATGATTAAACGAATAACGTTCCTCATTAAGAGAGTGTATTTTTACACGTTTTCAGATTGCGGATTTTTGATTGTAACGTACTAGAGCCACATGAAGATTCGTGTGAAGAGTGCAGAGAATTTGTCTAGGGTCACGAAGGCTTCAAGGCACCGCGGCAGGATCAAGTATGAAAATTGGACTTTGAAAAATGGACAGTGCGTTTTGGTATGTCCAACGCTCGCCGGTATCAATGGCAGATGCAACGATTTCCCCATCATCCGCGACTGACACATATAGAGACGAGTCGCGGTCATGGCATTGGCACTCGTGCCCAGGACAAAGAGCTCATCAGACCGTTGGCAGGCGAATGGAACCCGTTGCGCCGCAGGCTGGGCCAGAAGAGGGATCGTAAAAAATAAAAAAGAAGGAGCGATCAGGTCATGCGTAGCCCGCGACACATCGGTTGCGTCGATTTCGGGATAAAACGCGCGTACCGTAGCCCTTTTTCTTCCTTTTTTTCCCTTCAGCGTTGCGCGGCCACCTCGGCAGGGTCGTTTCGTTCGTATTCACATAACGCACGTTCTACCTGTGGCCGCAAAAAAGGATTCAGGTGTAAAAGCTGGCTTGTGCGGTTCAAAAGAGTTCTTTCAACCCTAAATCGCTAGGCTGTTGTGCGAGCCACGTTATTACGTGAAATTTTGAAAAAATGATGACAAAGAGAAGCATAATTAGACAGCGACTCTTTTTGAAAAATAAGAATCGTAGAAGTCAATTTTAGAGAACAAAAATTAATAAATCCCCATTGATTCATGGAAATCCATTTTTGTTTCTCAATCTTAAGAAACTAAAGTAAGATTATTCCCATCGTTCGCAAAGAATTCAGAATCAGAGAAAAACGTATTAAGCTACATTTACACTAAAGCAACATCGAGCACCTTTTTGTTACCTTTTCTTGCCTTCTTCTTTTTTAAAAGAAGAAGACAACAAAAAGTAGTTTGATGTTGCTTCGGTATGGGCACCGCTTAAAGATTGAATTAATACAAAAGGACAATTTGCCAGAAGCATTGCCATCTCGTATCATCTAAATTCCTCGCGCCATAAAGAACCAGTAAAACCACGGCTTCCAACGTCTTTTAGTAGAGATCCGCGAAGAACAACTCGGACAATCTACGAACGTATTCAAAGCAGTAGAACCGTGCCAAGAAAATCGCATCAACATGACGCCGGCCTTTAACCACAGTCACCAAACACCGAGCACAGTGCATTTATCACCGCGCACGTCCCCTTATTCTCAGCCAGCTTTTATTTCAGTTTCAAACATTTATTCGAACCGTTTCCTCGTGTTTGCGCAAATCAACATCCGTATACCTCGGAAAGTTGTGTATTTACGAGCACCGAAGACATGCGCAAACAGCGTCAAACTTCGCCGGAACTTCGAATCAGCTGGAAAAATAGAAACGACGGTGGAGGAGACGTCTTCTCGCGAAGGAGGAAGGACCCGGCGAACGCTTTTAGGGTCAGCAGGCACTGTCGGGTACGATCCATACTCTTTTATAACGGTCGCGAAATTTACTTTCCGCGCGCCCTTCCGCGGGCGAAGTTTACGGCGTTTTAAAACTTTCGCCATTTTTTTGGCACGCTGCTTCGTGGCTTTTTAAGCTCCTGGGTCCCCGGAGGCACCAGTCGGACTGTTATTTATTTATTTCACTTGGTTCAAGAACGGGCTTAAACATACGACGTTTATTAGAATGGATAACATGAATTGGTTGGAGTTTTGAATCCTTTGGGTTCACTGTATCAACATTTATTAAGTGTAATGCAATCAATTAAAAAATTCCAAATAAAGAAGACAATTTTTATTTTGGACAAAATCCTATAAATAATTTATTGTCTTGCAAAAGAACTCGCAATACGATAAATAACGATAAGTTTACTGAAAAGATTGTTAAAAAATCCCTCAGTGTAATAATTTCTATTATAACTATTTCAGAAAGGATTTCAAATTTTTTTTAAGTGGAAGAAAGATTTTAATTAATTATTCTGCGCCAAGAAATTCCAGACTCGCCGGCCTTTCCGATTGGAAGTTATAAACGCGCAAAGAATGCATTGGGTCCAAATGGACCCAATAAGCGTAGCCGGGTTAAAAATGTTTCGAAGTGCTATGCAACCACTACCGTGCAGACCGGAAGTTCCCAGAGCTTTTATCATAGCTGCACGCGGTTCGACACCGCGAGCGATATATCGCGCGATGTCCCGTAACTTTTGCGACCCGCGAAAAAGGGCACGAGCCATTTACCCGCTGGATCGAGGTCCCTTTGTTGCCGACGGAACTTTGATCCACCGTGCGAGGACCATAAAACGGCTCCTGGTCTGGAATCTTTCGTTGAGCGAAGGGAACAGATTCGCAAAAGAAGTTTGTGGGGTATAAGAGCAGCTGTGTTCCGCGACTTACGGTCGCCGATTTCGTCCCCGCTGATTTACTGTTGCCCAGTGTCTTCTCGTCGCGAAAAATTCCGTAGCGGCGCGATACTCGGCTCCGATGACCGGGAAGAGGAATGCGATTGATTTGAAAAAGCCGTTTTATTACTGTGCAGGAAGGTAACGGTCGTCGGAGATCTATGGTCGGAGAAATTACGTTTCCGGATGCGGTCATGGTCGACAATGGAATTTTTGGGCGTTCAAGGGATTGGTGACCGGTTGCAGAGAAAGGGAGTAGTTCCAAGGGAACAGAAGAAAGTGTGAGATGGAAAAAAAGAAAAAAGTAATTTAATCTTTATGTTGACAATGTGCTTGAGGACACGAATGGTATAATTTCTGTAACAATTTTCTACGTAGAGGGGTCAAGGAGATATGAAGGTCAATTCTGCTTTCTTTAAATGGATTTGGTATTTGCACGTTGATAGTGCGTTTCGTATCGAGTTCAGCTAGGTGACCCCGTTTTCCTTCACTAAATCGTCGACCGTTTTCGCGTTGCAAAAACGACGGTTAAATTGAGAGGCCGAAAAGGGCAAAGGGGCGGGGCAAGGGATCGAGGAAAAGGACGACGACGTAACCTGCAAACCGGAAATTGCCGCTCAGGAATCCAATTAATGTTTGCGCAACGTTCGTCTTTCGCTGCGTTTCTTCTATCCGTGTCCCGTACCTCGACGTTGTTGCACCAGAAAATGCATCTATCAGAATGGAACAGCAACCTGCGATTGCGAGGGATTGACAGTTTAAGTGTCTTCAGAGGAGTCACAATTGAATTTCAATCAACGGGTCACAGTACCCTGACCATATGAGATCCTTGGGTTAAAGTTCATACGATTAATTAACTACAAAATGTATGCATTTATTCCAAAAATGAGTGGGTACAGAGAGCCGGCATGGAGTTGATTTAAAATCAACAAAAGAAATAAATTTCCATTTGGCTCGCGTTGCATAAAAATCGCCGATCCAGTGTTAACCATAAAATCATTGCAAATTCTCGGCTTCCGAAGCAAATACACGCGCCAACCTATAAGCCATTCGAAGCCATTGAATTTTTCGGAACAAAATTGTAGTTGTCCAGCTTTTACGGTTTTAAAGTCGAGCAGAGTGGAACAGCCTGTAGCCAAAGAGGCGAGGTACGCGCAAATATTATACGTTCACCGATAAAAGTCCATTATTGATTTATTCGGTCGGTGTTTGACCGGTTTAATGGGATTATTGATGGCGCGAGCGGCATTCTTGCTGCCGGTGCACGCCTCGGATCCCACCCCCTCGCAGGATCGCCGATCTTCCTTCATCTTCGGGCCGATTCCCTGAACAGAACCAGCGGTAGGATCCGAGGAAAGTAAAACACTGCGTCAATATTATTTTATCCCTCCTTAGCTTTCTCCAGCGGTCGGTTACTGGTTGCCATGGGTTTGGCAAGGGTGAGGGCGACGCAGAAAGGGATTGTTTTCATAATCAGAGACTAAGAGTAGGATCTCCTTCCATGAAATCTCCTTACAACGTCGAGGCTTTTCCCCAAGCTACATGGATCCCGTGAATCCACCCCTGCAACCCTCCTGGATCAAGGAAAACGGGATAACTACCCCCTCCCCCCGCGAACTAATTCAATCGTGTAATTTTCGCCTCGCGGATTTTTTTATCTTGCTCGAAGAAAACAGGAATTCAACGGGTTACGATAGTTATTTTGAATTTCAGATTTAGTGATCCGTTCATTCCGATTATTGTCAACATATCTTTGGAATACAATTGTATATAAACAAACAAGAATGACCTTTACCATCTCAAGGTCGTCGAAATCGCGGTCGACAATATCCACAATTACCGAGAGATCATCGGATAAAGGATAAACGTTTATCAAGGTGAGCTTAGGGGTTGGTCCGGCAAATGAGATCGGCTGCAATTGATTTCGAGTCGGCCGCGGGACTGGATATTGCTCTGGCTGCTCGAGGAATGCAAAATTTCTATGGTCGAAGGAATTCTCGCGTTCTCCACCCCTTCGGGCTTCCAACCCCCTGTGCCTCTCTGTCTCTCTTTATCCCGTTGTGTCCGATAGAACTCGATAGAACAGAATTGCAACCGTGGCCACCGAGGAATGCCCGGTTCGACGATTCCTGGAACTTCCTCGGAACTAACGTTTCCAGCCTATTCCGGGACAGGAATGCAGATGGACGCGGCCGAGCGGTTGCAAATGCGCGTCTGGATCAACCGGAATAATCGTGAAATCGAGGATCATCGAAAATGAAAAATTATATTTCGTGATCTTCGTTTTTGGAAGAGGTGTTTATAAGAACCGGTTCTGAAGTTGCTGAAAGAGTCGATTGGACCAGATAAGGGATGCTGGGGGAAATGTCAACTTGAAAGTCAGGATAATGGAAGACTAACAATTATATTTCGTGGCCTTCGTTTTTCCAAGATGCGTTTATGCGAAACAGCTCCGAAGTTGCTTGAATTTGGGTCGAATGGACCAGATAGTAGATGCTGACCGAGGGAAAACGTTGACTGTGCAGCAAAGTAGCGTCGCTAGCGTTTACCTGCGAGCGTCTCGGGAGAACAAGTTTAAAGTGGTCACTTAGATGCTTCGACCCGCGCGAACATCGTAACCAGACGCGACTACAGTTTCATTACAATCAAGTGGTTGCTCGGGGTTAACTTCGCCAGCCTTTGCCCTGCCGCCTTTCGTTGTTGCTGCCAACTTATTTTGCGACACGAAAGCGTTCGAGAGACAGTGTGCATCGCGATTTTATTCTATTGTCCTCTAAACTTCCCTATCTCTAGATAGCAATTAGTAAACTGTGGAAACTTGTGCAAATTTTAGAATTTGAAGAAACAGTACTAGTACTATACATATAATTACTAGTCATTTCTGTATTATATATTGATATATAAAAAAAGAGTGTCTGAATGATTTTATTGGAGTTAAAAATGAAAGAGAATGTCCGAAACTGTTTGAAAGATCAGTTAAAGGTCATAAACCATTTTTCAAAATAGCCTAATATAATTGCAATTTTCAGATAATGTTAAACTAAATAAACTATTACACATACAGCTAAAAACAATCTCCCGTCGTCACATCAAATATAAATTACCGCACTTCTAATTAGAATAAAAGAATTATTTTCGCATCACCGTCAAGAAGGGATGATGGATTACCGGAACGGACAGAAATACCTTGAAATTAAAAATCATACGTGCTCAGTCTGCAACCGCGGATATATTGGACCGAAGTCTGTCACCGTGTGCAAAAAATTGTCAAAAAACATCAATCCTATTTGTCAAACAATGTACAGTAATCCGTGAGTGTACTTTGGTCACCGGCTTTTATTATCGACGCTCGTTTAGCGTGGAATCGTCGAAGGGTCAGTGTTAGCAGGAATTAATCGTAAACGAGCGATTCACGCTGTCTCCAGTCCGGGAATCGTATCCATCTGCGGTCTCGACTTACAGATACACCGGGAACGAAGCTATTACCGGTGTGACTGCAGCGGAATTCATATTAGCATCCGCGGTCGAAGGTGATCGATGCATCTGACGTGCCGCAAATGCTCCGTGCCCAGCGATCCCTGGCGAAACGTTATGAAACCATCGATCAAGGAAGCGGTGCTGAACGTTGTCACCTGTCCACTGATCGGAAGAAACATCTGCCGCGATCGTGTGGGAGATTAAAAAATATTTGGAGCATTATACGTGTCGGGAATTGGCACCTTTATCACTGTTATTCAGATTAATAATTGAGACTGCAACATGCAGTTTATAGAAATGATTAAAGTGCTTTTATTCGGTTAGAAAAATTATACACTGCTAGACAGTGTTCGGTTAAACAATATTTATATAATTTTAATAAATCGTTTAAATAAATGGTCTCATTTTTTCCCTGTTTTTATCGCTTTCTATTTTATCTACCTATATTTGTAATGCACAAAAATGCATTTTGGAATCCACAAAACCTGCAGTCTAGACTTATTAATTTTTCTGTATAATATAGTAGGAACGACATCCTGTAATTGCATATGTGCTACGAAATGTACAAGTCTAAAAAAGCAGTGCACCACCAGATCCAAGTGTCCATAATACTATTTAATTCAAACGTCCTCCGGGATTACTAAAATTAATTAGACGTCCTTTCTGATGCGGCGAATGTTTAAGCACGTCGCCAGAGCCGCCATGGCAAATAATTGATTGAATAATGGCTGTTACGATTATTCCGGTCCTTCGTTTTACGTTATTTATTAAAAGGCGTCTTCTTTTCCCGATACAATCAATTACAGGAGTTCCTCCGTTGTACCGTAGTTCTGTTGATCAGTCATCGTTAAAAAATCTCGTCTCTGCTCTCACGCTCTCTCGCTATTTCTCTCTCCTGTTGTTTTTTCTCGGTCCGAGGGATGAACGGGCTGAAAACCGGAGTCGGAATTTAATCCCGTTTACTTTATTAAAGCTTTAACCGCAAGAGCAGAGAACGCCTGTCTTTTGTGCCAATCTTCTGATAGATTTACCGCGGCTCGTCTGTATCGTACCCGGAGATTTCCGATAACTCGTTTCCCGGTGAATCACAGCGATTGCCATTTCCTGCGGCGGCTGCCGAACGAGTTGCTCCAAATTTCTTCGACGTATTAAGAAATCAAACGCCCGAATATTTTTTCGTCGCGTATGCTCAACACCTCCACTCAGGAACCCGAGAATTCTCATAGAGAACAGAAGTCTTGGACAGCCAATTAAATTACGGTGGACGAAATATAGTAGATGAAAACGTGAACAGTTTTTAAAAAATTATTTGTTATTCGTGTAGAACAGTTCCGCAGACATTGAAAACATTCGAAAAATATAAAATAGTTTGTGAACGGTGTTCTTTTAATTTTTGAGTGGTGTTTTGATTAATTTTGTATTTCGTTGCAAGAAAAATAGAAAATGAATCAGAAAGAGGATTAAAACCAGAGCCGAGAGGAAATTGAAAGCCAAAAATTGTAAAGTTTTGCAGTTTGCAGTTTGGTATACAGAATCAGTAGTTCGGGCTGTTACAGAGTTCCCACAGGTTCCCGGATAAATTATTCGTAGCAGCAGTAAACAGGAAAAATAACGAAATTGACTTCAGAGGAAAGGTGGTTTCCAGAAAAGCTGATACAGCGGTCTGTAGAATTGCAATCACAAACAATTTTCTACATTTGCAGCAACAGAACAGGCTCTCTCTTGCTATTACCGCTAGAGAAGTATTCAACGACTAGTGATTTCCTAATGCTGGCAATATATGATTACAGACACGAAAGCTGAATTGATATCAGGAAACATGGTGCGGATAAGTTCCCTTTATATTCAAGATTCGAAGTAAAAGATAATAATATTATTTCACTCGTTTAACGTTACACATGTTCTCTGTTTTTCGAGTTTAATATCTGATATTACACTGCGGGACATGAAAATGCTTCTAAACTCACCTCGGGAACGCTGCCCAGATAATTGTTGCATTCGAGCTTTGTGCTCTAAATTGCGTCGGAGTGGTCAGCAACCCACAATTAGAAGAGAAAACTTTTAACTCGACTGCGTAAAATGAATCACAGTGCAAGGTGGTAGTAAGAGAGACATTTCAGCGTTACCGTTCGAAAGATCTGTATTGATAAACTTGCAGAGTCGCGAGGAAATTTCGCGGTGCCCGTCGAACCGTGGTGCTCATTATTTTTCGGTCAGCGGCGGAATAAAACAATCGGAGCGGAAACTCGCGAGGAGGAAACCAATTGGCCGTCGTCGATAGGAATCGGGGGTAACGATTCCGTTAACGGTGGAGCCAAATCGATCTGTCGCCGAGCCAATTAAAGTTTCCCTGGGCCGGGGAACAATGCGACAGGCCGGGGCCCGGGGCCGAAGAGGAGCCACGTCAAACGGACGCGAGAATCGGCCAGAAAAAGTAGTCGAACGACAGTGGCGAAATTAAGAGGTGGCCGAGGAACGGGGCGAAAACAATCGAAACGTACTCGGAGAGCGAAGCCGCGACGGCGATCGTCGGATTCCAAAGCGATTCTTTTCCACCCACGAGCAGGTTTGCGGCGCATTCCATCGTCGCATGCAGATGCGCCGCGGAATCGGAGGAACTCGTGTGAACCGTGGTCTATTAGGTTCCTGAGTAAGTGCACGTGTCTCTCTAGAATGCAAGCGCGTTCCCACCCTCCGGCGCCGCGCTTTGTACACCAGGGGATTCCTGTTAGGCTTCTGATCGGCCATGGTGTTCCGGAGGAATCTCCTCTGTCTTATGGTTCCTCTTGATTTAGATACCTCGCCTCCAATTTTCTGCCGTTCACGCCGGTACTTACTCCAGCGAAGTAGCCATTTGTAGGTTTGTCGGAACATTTTTTGAATCACATTCTCATTCTGTACTCTGTATAGCAACAAGTGTACTGGTTTTTGCTATGGTACTTTATTTTTCTGAGTGTCAATCACTGTATTTGCTTCTACCTCCACGGAAAATATTTTCCATGTCCATTATGTGCATAATTATTAAGGCAGACGTTCAATTGACACGACCAGATATTTTTTGCGTGTTGAAGTACACGTAGCTGGCGTCCGATGTGCAATATTGTAATCCACAGATTTTTATTGAGACGCAACTCCTGACAAATCAGTTACAGGCATGTTTCTTTTATATACTACTTAAACAAATAAATATATAATTTCGTCTAAAAAGCCCACAGACCACAGTTCGATAAAATTATACAATTAATTATGATATTTATGCAATTGTATAAATAACTTTTCAAAAAGTGGGAACAAGCATAATTCATTAAAATATCAATTTTTGGAAATCTTTTATCAAAAAATTAGTGTACGCTACGAATCACCAAGATTTGCAAATAATCAAACACTCGACTACAAGGGCACCCGATCGGTACGCCGTAACAGCAACTCTGGTCGGAGCAATTATTTACAAGAAGGGAAATGAAGGTGGAGAACAGACTGAATCTTAACCAGGAATATCCGGACGGAAGAGCTCGAGAAGACTCCTCATTGAACGATCTTCTTTGAAGTTGAAGGAATTAGTACTTGGAGTTCAAACTTTCGCGAAGAAGATTTTACTCCAAACGAAGCCGGCCAGATAGAGTTACCCTTTCTGTTCGGGAAGCTGGTTTCCCTCTTTCGTCTCTTGCCGGAATTCGGTGAAGTTAGCATCAATCCCTAGACAAGTTACACCTGTAGCCGCTGATTAGAATTCGTTTTGGTCTGACGCTGAACCTTCGATGTTGATTCATACTTCATAAAATAGTTAAAATTTGTATACCTTATTTTAACACCGTTTGGTCCAGTACGTTCGCTGGAACAAATGAGCGCGACGTGTTCGAATTGATACCTTCAGAAGAACGAGGGTGAAACTTTGAAAGAGTACACTGCGCATGCAGGTGAAAAGCTAATTTCCGCGACTTTCGCAGCAGGTGAACGCTCAAGGGAACGAAAGTCCGCGTGGACAGAGAAAGCGGCGTGTCATCAGGAGGCGGCGCGGCGCAAGTATGGTTCAATGGCAGGCCACGCATCTCCTTGTCCACACGCACTTCCTGGCGGGGTTGGATAGGCGCAGATGGGAGAGGGCCGATTAGAGGCTAAGAGCCGTGCGAACTCGAGATACGATAGAGGAGCCGCGTGTTGTAATAACATGCCGTGCGCGTCTAACGGGCCCTTACGCGTGTACATCGGCGTGTATATCTAACCGTACAGTCTCTCCTCACTATCGGCCTTTCACCCCGGGGCCGGGCCCCTCTTGTCCTTACGCCGCACTCCATTACGCTCGTTGATTATTCGGCATTGTCCACCTGTAAACGGCGCGCATATCGATGCGTCCGTTGCCGATCCAAGTCCTCTACCTCTCTCTCTCGCTCTCCATCACCGAGTAGCATCTCCTGTTAGGGGAGAAGTTATGGACAAGCGCAGAACCTGCTTGTACCTCCTATCATTTATCTACGGGCCCCTCGGCTCATAGACCGTCTCCTGGGGAACCGCTACAGGACACCGCAGCGAACGCTGGAACCGGCTCAGCCAGGCTGAGAGGATGCGGACCAGCTCCACGGAAGCTGAAACCTCGACGATGCCTTTGCTGCGGCTATCCGATAGCCAGCTACCATAGCTCCGATCCTTTCGCTGATAAGCACCAAAAAACCCATCTCGGAACTGTATACTTATTGATGATTACTGGGACCAGCGTAAGCTCGCGTTTGAGGTCATGTATGATTCATCCTGGCTCTTCTTCTTCGTGTGCCACTGCAATTTCTATTGAGACGTAACCAATCTCTTCAGGACAAATCTGTCCATCGGAAGTTGTTTTTCTGCGAGGTTTGGACACCTGTTGATTGATGTTTGTCAAAGGATTAACTTGATAATCACGTGATTAAAAATACAAGTATTATAACTAAATACTACAAAGTACACATTAAATGATCAAAAATAAATATCGCACGAATCACGTACTCTCCAGCAGCATCCTAATTGGACTTATCAAAAGTTCGCCAAAATCCCCAGCATCTTATCGAATACTATCCCACAGGTTCGCGCGAGTGTTTACCTAGTTGCTTGTTTATCCAGCGTTTATAGAAGGCGTGTGCCAGCTGTTTGCCCGTGAAATTGCACGGGGACCCATAAGAATCGTTGCGCCCTAGTCCCATGAAGAGTCACGGTGGAAGAAAACGTGGTCCGGTTCCGCGACGTGACATGGTTAACGGCCAAAAGCTTTCGGCGTCGCCTAACTCTCCTCGTGTGTACACTTGAGACCGCCAATCATGCTGATTGTCCTGATTGTATCCCTGAGCCGTTTGCTCGCCGTGGCCTACGCGCAATAATTATATTAGCTTTGATGGCCGGGATTTCGGGTCGTCCTATATCCCGGTCCGGGTCCTCCCGTCCTTCATCGCGGTTCATCGGCCCCGGACGACTCATTAGCGATACTCCGGGCAAACAGAAGGGACTGGACGTCGATTGGCAGGATCGAGCCTTCCAATCCGTGCTGGATCCCCGATCTACAATCTGCGGTTACCTTGGGGGACGCGATCAAAGACGCTTCCACGCGTTTTCATTTGTTCCTCTCCCGTGCTGTTCATTTTTCATCCTAGAGACTCGATTGATCTTCCGAATTTCCCGCCAGGATTGCCCAGGAGCCATCGTAAAAATAGTTTCGATAGAAGCGAATCGAGGTTGGACCCGGCCCGGCCCGAGGATAACACGGGCCAGCGTAATTCAGCAATTTAGCGGACGAGCTCGGCCGTGTTACGCGGCGGTGTTAATCAAACGCAGGTGGCAAATGGCATCGATCGCGGACCGCCGGTTCCCATGCTAAGGAAATTATTCCCTTGTATGGCAAATCCCATTAACCGTCCCTTCGATTAGGCGCACGACGGATGGATCGATCAGTGCAAATATGCCGCGTAAACAAGCCTCGGATTTACTCTCAGGGCATCTCCAGAATCCCTTTGCGATGTACATCGCTGATCAGCGATCCGATCCTGCTCCGACGACAGGATCAAATTTCTCCGCGAGCTGAGGAGAGAGAGAGGGAAGAGAGGAGCGTATGCACCATGCGTGCATCCACCCGATGAAAGACAACTCATCCCCTCTCGATTCGTTAGCCTCGCGGTCTCTCATTAGCGTCAACAAGTCGTGGCTCGCTGTTTGCGGCTATTATTCCCATGTCGTGGCTCTCCCCTGTTCTACCGCGTCTCACCTACGTACACACGCTGCACTCTCGCGGATCCTTTAACTGGGAAAAGTGCACGTCTCGAGTGATCCATCGGCGTTTCCGCGTACCAGCGAACCCTCATTGATCTACTTCAGTTTCTAGGACAAGGAGATGCTGCGAGATCCTACTAGATGCACCGCGGAATACCGATTTTAATTACGGTACGCCAGAGTCGCTAGATTCTCGCAAGTAACAATCGAAAGACTAAAAATGAATTTAACAAGTACATGACTTTTGCTGAACAAATGTTTTGAGCAAACAAGCAATCTTTGTACAATATTCCAAGAAGTGCAGTCGACCCTCTCTTCTTGTTGCGTGTTTCAAATCGTGTAAACTAGCACACGATAGCTCAATATCATGAATATTTGAAAATCAAGTGGCATCAGACCATAAAAATTTGGTGTACGCGTAGAATTAAATTATATAATGCCGTAACAGGATTTGAAGCGAAAGAGAGACATTTTTGTCTTCGGAGATTTAACTTCTGACGCACGTATATAAATGGGTATTCTGTGACCCAGGTTTTTAATCAGAAATAATGTGTCATTCACCGTTCACGCGATTATCTCGGAAATTCGGAATAGCGTCGAATAAGCTCGTGGCTCGCGCGATTTTCACGACGCGAGCGCACCGACGTGAATTTTTCAACGCGCTCCATTCACTTCGGGAACCCGGTCACAAGGGGATGAAAACGATGAAATTTCGAAAGTTCTTCTTGCCACGTATTTCCCGGGCCACGCCGGCCCCCGGAAGCGGTGCTTGAATTTTTGACAAGCCACTTCGGCAGCGTTCGTTGTCCTCCTACCACTACCGTGTACGGGCCGTGTTCAGACTTTTTGCCGGCGGTACCGGGGCGACAATGCCCGAATCAGTGGCCGTTTCCGTGCGTCAGCTCCCCATTCAGATTGAATATCACGGGCTATTCGAGAGCCAAACGCTTCTCCAAAAAGATCCCGGGGAATTCGACGCGTTTGTTAAAATCTTGCGCCGCTGTTTTGCTGTTCGATTAAACACTGCGCCCGGTCAAAAAGCCCGACTGTTGCCATCTACGTTCTACGGTACTAGTGGCTCAATTCTACATAGTTACCCACTCGTCATTTCCGTTCTACAATATTCTCTCCGTAACTGAAGAGGCACTACATTCTTTGTGTATAGTGTGTGCCGAGAAGGATGGCGATTGAAGAAGAAAGGACTACGAGAGTGGAATTCAAATTCAAAATTCTTGTTTTTCCACAACGAAACTTTTACCATCGTATTAGTCTTGTTTTCCTGATTAAAATGACACCAAACACGATATACTTATGATCATAATTACTTGTGTAACAAGCGGTTAAGTGTATCTCTACCGTAAATGTCAATTAGTAATTATATCGCGTTTGGTGTCATTTTAATCAGAAGATGAAACATTAGAAAAGTTGCAATTTTCAGCTTCGCTCGTATTTGTGTGAGTCGTTCTACATCGAATATCCACACGAAACCTACCTCCTCACTTCCGACTTTCTCAAAGTGCGATTTCTCACTGTTATCGTCGTTGGTACTCTTATCTTCCAGATTTGCAAAGTGGTCCAAAGATCATTGCTTTCCTGAAGTCTAAGTTTCCCGGTTTTTAGCGATCCCAAGGAAGTCGACGAGGCACGGTGGATCGTTAATTTATTATCGCGATGAAACTCCGAGTCCCGTTGAAGCGTGCAGCAGTAAACCCTGCGGAATACCTAATCGGCGAGAGCGACGTCGATTCGCAACGCTCCACTTCGCGAATCGGGAAACGAAGCCTGGAGGATCTATCGGGCGTATCTATCAGGGCTCTCGTGGATCGTTTATCCTGAGACGCGAGTCGAACTTGTAAAGAGGGCGGGTTTAAGGGCTGGCAGTGCTTAAGTAGCTGGCGTAGGTGGACGAGACCGAGTAGACGAAGAGGAATCCAGTGGCCTGGAAGTGCCGATAACCACGTGCCGTGTTCAATGGCCGAATCCGAAATTTCGTCTATCGTGGATGACAATATCGTTGGATTCGCGACACTCAAATAGACAATTCGTTGATTGTGCATGAAACAACAATTTCTTTTCGTTATTTATCTTGCACAAACCGTTTATAATTAATTTCTTGAGTCTTTGGGGTTAGGTGGATTAAAAACGGCTCCACCTTTTAGCTTTCTGCGCATAGTGGGATATATCTTAATCCACTTCGAAAAGTTGAAGTTACGTTGACATTAAAAAGAATTCTGTGCAACTTGGTTTCCTACTCTCTTTAAAATCGTGTGCCTCAATGAGTTAAGTCAGTGCAAGTATAGATAGATGACAATTTCGTCTGTGATACTCGAAACCCGGGACAACCAACCGGTTCCTCCGGGGGCCAAGACGGTCACGTATCCGCGACACGATTTTTAAGGACGACAACGAGAAATTGCCCGGCTTTGAGTAGCCAATTCGTGGATCCTCCACGCTGTGCCCCCGATCGCTTCCGGTTAATACTACGGCCGGAGTCATTTATGGCGCACCGGTGATTGGAGGCCAGCGAACCGCAAGAAATACAGTGGCATGGCCGAGCTGCAAGAATCGAGAGCTCGGTCTATCAATTTCGCACAGACGGAGCTCCCCGGGACGTACGTGCCGGAAACTCTGCCCCAACGTTCCTTTATTCGCTCCGCGACCCTTGAATTACTTGCTTTTGGACACTTGTGGAACCTGCTCCGAGCAGACCTTGTTTTTATTGGGTTTGACGCTTTGTGTTTTTCTTCTTAGTCTGTCGATGAATGCTGTGTATGTGTGGTAGGACGCGGTGGGATGGAACAGACAATATTTATGTTTTATTTATTTCGAATCGATAGAAAACATGTTTTCCTTTTTCTTTTGAAGAATGCCGAAATGTTAGTGAATGGCACTGTGTCGTAATAGAAATCATGGTACTATTAATGATAAGATGTTGTCCAAAATTTACATAAGAAAAATGGTAAAAAATTGTAAGTACACAAAGTTATAAAACAAATGATCGACCGAGATGATCAATGTTGAAAGTTCCTAGGCACGTAAAATGTTGAAAGTAATTTCAGTCAACGCGAACACCCAAAATAAATTATGCCTGTCACGCAAGATTAACAGGATGCAAACTTGCCGGACTTTCATCCGCAAAATATTAATGTAACGATCGCAACAATGCGCAAAGAGAAACAAGTAAAACTGGGACGCACAGAAGACTGCAACAATGGCGGAGAGTGGCGGAATATTATGTAACCTCCACCCTCTGGAAGACAAATAGTCCGATGCCATTCCGTGACGTGCTGAAAAACGCAACTTATTGTTCTCGCCAATGGACCGACGTTTAAACGCGAGCCACGCTCCGTTGACGTTCAACAAACCTGAAACGCGGCGGTTTCGGACGCGCGATTAACGCTGCTGAATGTAGATAACGCTGTCCTCGCTGTTGAGGATTCCAGGTGTGACCTCAAGTTTAACCTTTAGGCTAAAAATATCGCAACGTGAAATTGCAATTCATCGTTTATTCATCAAATTAAAAAGAACTGTATTGACAAAATGAACCGAACGCTTCGATCTCTTGGGGCTCAAGTATACAGTGATTAATGATGTCTTATACGCAAACTGGAGGGTTGAATAATCTTGTATACTGACTCAGTGGATAATACAACAATAATATTAAATAATTATTACGGTTGAATTGTTTGCATTCCACAGACATACTTCAAAGTAAAACATCCTAATCGGAGTAAATAGGCCACACAGAGCATCACCGTGATCGCATCGATTCAGGGCAGGGCGATCGTCGTGGATTCTTTTAATTTACGATCGCGTCGGCATCTGCTGGAAACGGCGGAAAAACTAAATAATGGTTCGAAAACGAGCGAAGGGAGAGAGGGCAGCTGTGGAAATGAACAAAACGAAACAGGAAATCGTGTTCGGCGACGAATAGGGAGAACGTTTCACGGTCGGGTTTTCCATTAAAGAGACCGAGAGAGAGTCTCCGCGGCGAATCTCTACGCCTTTCCGCGATTTTACGGTGCGGACCATGCCGCGATTTGGCCTTCGTGACCGTGAGGGGAGGTGTCGGACACGGGGCGCGAATTTTCAATACGATTAACGCCTTCCTTTTTGCCTCCCCTGCCTTCCTTATACGTTCCTTTCCGTTCCTTTCGTGGAGGACAATGCTGGCCCCGTATTATGCACGCTCTTTTCGGCACGACAAGCCGACTATCCTCTCGCCACGCTGTTTCGTTTCGTTGCGTTGCGTTCGGTTGCATTGCGTTGCTGTCTCTCTCTCCGATACAGGGTCCTCGCTCGGGACGATCCGAAATCTTTCGCTGCGATCTACCACGATGGATCTACTACCTGCCGTGTTCGAGGTGCCGAACCGGAGAGGGTGTCGAGGTGAGTTTAACCATTCTCGTATACATTCTTTTTTGTGCCCTACCCTTTCACAAGATAAAAGTCTTTAAACAACAGCTTTTCCTTCGACAGAGTCAAGGAAGTCATGGTTGGTTGGCAATCTGAGAAAACGTTACTTATAGGAATTTTTTTTTTTATTTAATTGAGTCCTTTTTTAGACGAGTGGCTTCTTTGAACGTACATATATTGTACATCTTCCATTTTTACTGCAACATGTTAAGAAATGGTTGAGTAACAGTCTCTCTTAGATATGGTTCTTCTAAATTCATTTTATTAAAAATTAAAATAGGATGAGATATAATATATATAATCTAATATATGGTATAATAATATATTCTAAATATACATATAATATAATGAGATGCATACAAGTATACATGATGTGCACGGATATGTATACCAATATATAACACGTACAAAAAATGATGGATAAAATATTTAGAGATTTTTGCAACATGGATACACACTTTAAAAATTGAGATATGCAGATACATGAGTGAGACAGTCTTGCTACGAACATTTAATTTCTCAGCAAGAAACTTACTAGTGTGAGAGACCAATAAATGTCTGTTTCCCTTCCCGCTTCGTCATCGAGCCTCCCTAAGCATCTGAAAAGGAGAAACAGAAATTAGCAGATATGAAGACAAATCGTGGCGTCTCCCATGATGTACAGCCCTGCGTCCATTGGATACCGGAGCTCTCCTACCGCGAGAGTGGCAAGTCACTGCCTTTAAAGGGTCGAGAGGCGATAGAATGGAAAGTTCAATAAAAGGACCTGAACGTTGGGATCTAGCGATCTCCGAGAGATCGATTCACAAATATGCCGCAAGTGTTTCTCCCGCAAAGAAGAAAATCGGTTTTACAATATTCAGAAAGTCAAATTTCCTAAGAAATGGTAATACTTATATGCAAAATAGAAATTGGATTAGTAGCGTGATACGGGATCTACGTCAACATTTATTTCTTTCCATAGTAATTTTATATAATCGGTTAAAAAATAATACAATATTATCTAAATTCTTTGAATTTGTTTAATGTTCTCGATCTACCTATTTTTGTCCGAAACGTAAATTATACTAGCGCTTAAATGTATTAATCTTACTTTCGTCTCGTTTCAAAAAATAAATTTGCCATAATTGTCGTTAAGATGTCCTCGATATCAATGCCAGGACGATTCGTCGAGGTAATAACGATTAACGGTGCAGGTTTCCGGGTAACGATACAAAGCGGTACGAAATGAAAATACGTCTTTGTGGAACGACGTCGCGGGAATATCGCGGTCCAGGGAGATCCTTTGTCGCCGTGGGCCCCGTTATGAATTCACGTTCCCGCTCCAAGAGACGAAAACATTCTGAAATTTTAATTAACATCGCCGCCCGTCCGGACCGATCTTCATTGTTGCCCGTACAATGGGTGCATCGGGAAACCACCTCGTCCGCGGAGGCTTGAAGAGGGTACCGGACGCGAGGAACTACTGGCCCGTACTCCTTTTACTTGTATAAGTCTCGAATTTCGGGGTACCTGAAGCTTAGCCTTTCGACGTGCTGGCTGTTAAGTTAGAGTTGATAAGGATCGTATAGAACCGAAGCGATTTGTTCGGGCGACTTGAAGTTTCGAGCTTCTGACGTGGCGAATGTTGAGTTGGGTTCAACGGGGAATTCTGTGGAGGCGAGGCAATTTGTTTGACACTTAACACTTTGGCTACTTGATGCGTTTTTAACATTAAATCTACGAAGTCTGACAAAATAGGTTTATCATTTTTCACTTGTTGGAATTAAAAATTGCTAAATATCTTGGTTAATATATTCTTGTCCATTTTATAAATCTACTGTAATCGAGAGAAGCTCAAACTTCGGTTTTATATAACAATCGATTACAAAATTATTTCTTACACTGATTGATAAGAAAAACTGTTACAGCCTTTTATTTGGTGTCTTTGATTTAATCGAATCCTGTCTCCCAAACGTGTAACAAATTCGCAGTTAGTGTCATTTAGTTCGGACCTATGTATAGCTGTAGATATCAATGGATTACCAAGACGTATGTGTCTAAACCCCAGAGGTTGGGGTGCAATTCATCACCACCAAGGGTTGTACACGAAGCCTACTACATCAGTTTCCGTGGAATCGGGGAGTTCACCCTTAGACGGCTCTGCCCCGGTCCATTTTTATCCACTTTTTCATGGTCTGTGTCTAAGTACTTAGTCTTCACACTGAGCTTCAACCCCGACCCTGGGAACATGTCAATCTTTGTAATTGTAGAATCATTACTGAAGCCAGGAGGAAATCTGACTAAATCATTGCAGATAGGAACCTATCATTCAATGAAAATCAGATCTTTTCTCTTAGTTATTATAAATTTAATGCATAAATTAAATGCAAGTATTGACAAGTGCGTGCATAAAATGTGAGTTGCATCGTTTCGTAGGAAATCCTGAAGTACAAGAATACAGATTGGGTCTCAATTGGTCAAACAAGGAGCAAGATCAAAATCGTTCCAGAATTCAAAATGCAGCAGAGCCAATTTGCATAACGCGCGAGCGTAACACAGCAAGACAATTACTAGCGAAAATCTGCAACTGCAATCCACAGGTGAGATCGCGAGGATGTCCGATAAGGCAGCATGGGTTCAAGCATCAGCGGTGAGCAGGAAGAAGGCTCCCTAGGCCTTGGGTGAATGGCAGAGCGCGGCCAGGTACCCCGCGGGGCTGCCGGGTGCATAATGACCGATACGCGGCGGCGGTTGTCTGAAAATTAGTGTGGTTTTCATACGGGATGCCGGACGTTCCAATTTGTTCAGACCGAGGAGAAGAAAGAGGGAAAGAAAAGGATGAACAAAGAGAGAGGAGCCACAGCTGGAGGACGCGGCGGGCGGTAACGGTGCTCGTCTGTCTACGATAACGCTTATCCTCCTTTTTCACCGTGGCTACGGACCACGTGTTCACCTGGAAGAGATCCAGGGGGGTACATAGGAGCATTGTGCGCCCCCCACAACGCGAGGGCAACCGTAATACAGGCGTACGAACAGGAGAAATCAAACGCTTCCGCCACCGGGGGAGATCTTCCTAAGAGAAAGAGAGAAAGAGAAGGATTCCTCGAAGCGCAAGTCACGATGCTATCGGTCCACCTACGGTGCCCCATGCCGCTGCCCATGCCGGGCCATCAGCTTCCCTCTCGTCCCCCCCCAGATTCTCTCGTATTGTAGCGGTTCTACACCCTTTCCGACACCTGCAAGAATTCGCACGGTAGGTGGCTCCCGTATGTGTAATGCATACGCCAGGACCTGCTGAATATATGTATGTATTGCAGTTGCATACATGCATATTAGATCGCGGCCGACCAACGCGACGCGCGGCTAGCGATGGGAACGAGACCTTGCCGAATTCGCGAGAACGCTTCGGAAATCGTCTGACCATTCCGTCGGATTGCAAAATTTTATCTTATCGTGGCTAATCAGGTGACTGTAATCTGATTTTTTCAAGAGAATTGAAATTACTGTCCACTTAAGTTCTATTCTATCAGATTGTCGCAATGTAGGACTCTGCAGAATTTTGATGTGTTTTGACACTAGTCTGTAACATTTTAAAGCGTACACACTGAAAATTGGCAGCGTCAATAATTGTCCAGTTCGACTAGCAACGCGGAAGCCCAGTCAACTTCCACGATCGAAAAGAAGCCTCGATTTCGTTGATACAAAAAAGGATTTAATGATGCAGGCAGGCGGAACGTCGAGTTCGTGAGACTGATTTCAATTGGCGGGCAGCAGAGAACAAGGGGATGAGAGAGGGGACGAGTGGAGTGGCGATCGAATCCGTGGCATTGTTGCGGATCGTTTACCTCCCAATTTCGGTCGGCCGCGCTCGATTATGGGTATCGTGATACTTCATATCTTGCGGTCGCGTATTTTGATCCTCCATGTCGGAGGAACCGGGCAGGAAAGAGTCATCGCAGAAAATTAGAGTGGTTTTGCGAACGGGTTCCTTTCGACAGGGATTCACTGGTCGTCGTGCTCCATCGGCCCACCTGCTTTTCGTTTTGCAAACAACCGATGATGCCTGAACTTGTTAAGGTAACGTTTAGGCTTACCTCAGGGCTTCTGATAGCCCGTTTTTTATTGTGCTCGCGGTTTCAGAATCGAATCCGTTGCTGATTGGCTGTCACGTTTTGAATTTTTCTAGAGAATTTTCTGCCAAAAGAAATTGCGATGTTTTCACTGATGCTGATATTAAAATGGTTTTAATATAGGGGAACTAAGACTTGTTTTGTTACTTATGGCTGGGATCAATAGTTAACAAGAACGTTCACTTGGGTAGCATGTGTTTTTCATGTTTACAGTGCCGTATCTTCAGCATCGGCGTTCCCGGTTCGATCAAAGGCGAAGGGTAGCAGATGATATTTCATCTACGATTATGTCGAGATTCGTCGAGGTTCCATGGAACAGTCGGCTCGAAGTTTAGAGAGCATCACCGCCGTTTCTTTTGCTTTCCTTTTATGTCTCTGCTCTCTGGCCTGCCCCCACCCCGAACGAAGAAGCTAGAGAATTTTTTAGCTTCTACGGCTGCGCCTCGGTGCACTCAATCTTCTAGATGAACGCTTGTTTCGCCGATGAATCGATAAGGGAAAGATCGCCCCGCGACGAGCAAGCAACTCCTCCAGCACTTGGAAAACTCTCCTCGGTAGACGACGTTGCCCGAAGAGGATCCGAGAGCAACTGGTACACAACGAGGGTCCTTGCCTAGAGTTATCCTTCCGCGAACGTTTAATTGCTGCAGTGACCGAACAAAGGCTCCTGGAAAATATTATTCGCCTCCGGGAGCTTGCGTTCAAATACTTTTCTATGACGCAACTGTGCCCCGATTGTACCTTTTGCCTTTTCAGAACTTGTTTACTGTTCTGTGTTTCCGCGGAAACAATTAACAAATTTGTAAGACCAGGAGCTCTTCAAGGCGGTTGGAGATTGTTTAAATCAATTTGTAACGAGGTAGGAGTTCTGACAATTTTTATAAGGTGGTTGAATGGAGGGTATTCAGACAATGCGTACACAGATTGCATTTAGGGAAGTAGTGGTAAGATTTTTATTCATAATGAAACTGCTTAATCTTTGTATGATGGAATTTGTTTTATAACTACATAATTGATGATAGGACTAACTACCGCTTTATTCATCAATTTTTTAAAATGGTATTCTGATTGGTAGAATCTAACGACTTTTATCGTACAAGGTATTGAATTTTGACTACGTAGACTCTACGTTCAACGTAGACTGTGCGTCTACATATTTTGAGCCAGTTGAAGGAGAACCATTGAGCATATCACAAGAATTGTAATTTTCCTTAATTCCACATCTATCGATTCGATGATCAGATAGCACAGAGCACCACTTTGTACCTCGACGCATTTTACCATTCCTACAAACTCGTGACAAAGGAAACGACCGTCACGAGGGTCCCGATAATCTCGTTGGATCGCGATGTCTTCCAGGATTTCGTCCAAATATTCGTCAGATCGTCCTGGAAGATAGCAAGACACAGTCACGCAAGCTGAACTGACCGCACGACCGTCCAAGTGGAAAAGCCAAGGAACAGGCGGCCTTTATTCGCCTCAATATCCAGTCGCAACGCGTTTCGCAAATCCCGGCATTGTGGCCCGGTTAAAAACGCTTCGGGGACCATACTGGCCCGAGTTCCCCATGCCTTGATCACGGTGACACAATGCCGGGAATCGGGCTGTTTACATAACCCAGCATCTGTCACAACTGTTTATACCGTGCGGGCCTAGATTCGTTTCTAAGGCGGTCTTAAGCCCTCGTCGCTTTTGTACACCGACTGTCGCTCAATGTCCTGGCAAAGTAGTCACGCTCGAGTGCCATGGATCCGCAAACATATCCTCGGTTTGGTCCTTGCGAGCCTGGGCCCTGTTTCGTTGAGATCTTAGCTGGAATACTTCAAGGAACAAATTCCGTTGGGACGATATGATTTACAAATTGAGTGTTCATCGGGTGTTATGGGGTCTCATGGGTTAGACAGGGGCCATTGTGATAGTATGTAACGACAGGGTTTAATAATATGGCAGTGTTCTAACCTCTTGAAAACGCGGTTAACAACGATCAACTCTACTCGTGTATAACTTTTGAATGAGTGAAGAACACCTCCCAGTTGAAAATCCGGAAGTGCGACCGACGATAAGCAGAATCTAAACGCCGATGTCTTGATCGCGGAACGGAGATACCGGTCGACCGGTACCGTTCGAGCGAAGTGCATCGTGTTCCCGGTGCACATATATTTTATTCGGCCCGCTGCCGTCGGCCCCGGAGTTTATCATTCGAGTTATGTGTCATTGTCCGTGGCATTTCTTTGTGCGGCGCGACAGTCGGCTCGACGACATAATGCCACGCTGCTACGATATAATGAAGCCCCGTGAAGGCGTAGCATTGTATCGGTTAGGTACCATGTAACTCGTTCCCTCGTTCTGCACGCGGCCAACGATATATGGGATTGCTTGGTCTGTAATTTGACCCGCAATCCGTCCGTCCGCTGTCTGCCATTTGCTTTCCTAAAGCCAACCGTGAATCAAGACGGCCGCGCACTTACGTGCCCGAACGACGACAGCCGACCAGTTCCTACTTTTCAACTCCGGCAGATTTGTCGCGCTCGATTGCTTCGCGATCACCGTTAATCACTTTGTGGTTCGTGCTGGACCAGCTGGAGCAGTCGTCAGTTAGGCTACCTAACAGATACTACAAAGTTACGATTTATTATTCAGACATGTGCCTCGGTTTCGCTCGAGTTCAATGTCTATGAGAAATGTACATCTTGCGGAATTTATTATGTTCTTTTTAATTAGTAATAAAATCGAAATAAATAAAACTAACTGGTCATTATTACGTTTGGGGGAGGCAGCTCCGATGACCTTCACCTTGACATATGTTGTCGAGGACAACATTATGAACAACTTTTGTCTTGATTTCCGAGATAATTGCAAAAAACTATTGCTAATATTAAATTCAATTTTCTGTATTCGTGCACGCTCCGTGGCAACGTATGCCTGCTTCGGCGCGGCTTTGAACTACTAATGGAAAAATTATGCGAACAGAGTGTGTAGTGGTTAGGTTGTGGAAGGGGGCGATGAGAACCAGGCCACGCATACGAAAATCAAGTAGTAGTCTCTCAAAATTGAAAGATTATCTCATATATGTATGACCAGAGTGAGACCTTGTTTTCTTTCTGATCTCCACAACGTGTTTACAAAAACAGTAAACAGACGCCGGAAGGTCAATATAGTATTAGCAATAGTTTTTTGCAAATATCTCGAAATTTGTATTTGACTGGATAGAAATAATGACAAAAGTTGTTAAAAATGTCCTTGACAACATATGTCAAGGTGAAGGTCAACGGAGCTGCCTCCTCTAAATCTATTTAATAGGAAGAGTTTTGGTGATCCCAGCCCAGTTAGTTTCCCCGATCGATTCAGCGTGGATACCAGACAGGCCACTATCTGGATCGATTTCCGATGACGGAACTCGCATAACTTCCGGCAGTAAGTTGAACGAGCCTAGTAAATACGAGTTACCCGGACGAGTGCATTAGCGTTTCCGCGTGGTGCGTGCATCGCGGTCGCCGTCCTCCATTACGTTTTCGCGAGAGGAACAGCCCGTTTTATTTTATACGAGTGTTTCGCGTGTTCCCACGGCGAGCGTAAATACCAATACGAGAAAAATAACGCCGTGCGCGGCAACTTATTACGCCGAATATTGCGCCCGGCTAATAAGGAGCCGGTGCCCCGGCGCTGTTCCTCGTTTTTTCATAATCACCAGACCTGTTTCTCGCGCGATCCTCTTTCTCCTTTCGCCCCACCTTTTCTCCTTCTTTTTGCTACAGTCCGTTTCTCTCAGCGTTTCTCTCTTTCCCGGGAACGGGGTCCTCCGAGTCGGGCCGAGAAACGCGATCTCGTCATTTGCAAGGGTAATTGGAATAGAATAAACGAGGCTGGTTTGCAGTCGGCGTTATTGGATTGTCGAGAGGAGCGACGTGGAATTCCCGGCGCACCGAATTGTCGGTGATCGACGCCTCGCTCGATGAAATAATTCCGATTCTTGGAGCCGGTGACAAGAACCGACCAAGCAGCAGCTGATTGGTAATGAGGTTTTGACAGAGACGTTACCCAGACCAGTGGAATACCCGGGTTTGCCAGATTACCTATAACCGAATTGTTTGCTGACGCCTAATGGGACACATTAGCCGAGAAACAAATGGCTCATCTTCGTGCGTTTACACTTAAGTGGATAACGTACACGAGAGAAGTTTTCGGTTCGGTGATTCCGCGAACTAGAAGTTCGAGTTCGATGAGCACTTTGATGATCGAGCGAAGTTTAGCCCAACAAATACTTTTCGGAATAAAAATGCCCAAATACAGAAAATTAAGATGTCATATTTTGTAGTCGAATACGAAATTAGCGAAACGATGACTAAGACTCCCACTATTTCCTTGATCGCAAACTCTCCAACACAGACGTCCAGAAATGATAAATTCCGCTTTATGCGATTTCCAATAATAATGTATGATTTTAAAGTCTAGAAAAATAAAAACTCCGAGCACGTCAAAGGATGAAGAGTCCGGGCGTGTCCTGTGCACGTCCTCTTAAAGTCCGCGATGCGAAACCGAATTAGCAAGATCCGTCGTGCGGTAGGAGGCCAGACGAATGCTCGCCGTTTCAACCCTTTGACCCTCGTCCTCCCGCGGCCGCCGGGATTGAATTATATTTCTTTCTCCGAGGGTTGCTGGCTGTCGCGTGAAAAAAACTGCTTCCCCCAAGCAAATGGGTCCAGACCCGCGAACCGAGGCGGAGCTGGAATGTTTTCGAGTGTCGCGACGCGTGGAGTAATTCAATATTCGAGCTGTCTCCGTCTTCAGCAACCGGACAGGTCCTTTCCGATGGAAATTCGGGATTTTTTCGCGACAGACCGTCGTTCGCTAATTCGCTTCTCTTTGTTGGTCTTCATCCTATTTTCAAATTTAAGGCAACACCATTAGACTCCTTCCTTTCTCCTTTTACACTTTTATACTAGTTTCAAAAAGGGAGGATCTTCTGTTTCGTTTCATTATTACCAGACTGCAAATTGTAAAGCATTTATGCACACATTCGGTGGGCGTAATTAAAAACAGAACTCGAGGATGTTGATACTACAATATTTCTATTTAGCTTCTGTTTCTTGCAATTGATACACGCGTTTTTTAGGAAAACAAAACGCAGAGAATAAATCAGAGGAGCAATATTCGATGAAATACGTCTCCACAGTTGTAATGAAAGAACATCAAGTTGATGTCCCTTTGATATTAGTATCTACAGAGCCTGCGGGAGTACAAGAGTCTCCTTTTTGCGCGATGAAAATACTCGGCGCTGCGCCGGTAATAAATATCAGAGTACAATGCGGAAGGATTCACTGTGTGCGAGAATGGCCTGCCAGACTGTTTTGCTGTTTTTCTATGTAACGTGTACGCTTAGAAGTTGTGCCCAATTACATCGTATTGATAATATCTCATTGCAGAACATTATGATGATGCAGCCAAAACTGTATGACGCGAAAAGCGACAATTTCCGATGTTGCCCTGCACCCCTTGCGCTGGAATGACATACCACTTACGTAAAAAATTAATTTTCTCGGTATCCGCAATTTTTTATTTCTTATAAAATAATTTTTCTACTGTTCACGGTTCGGTGTGCGAGAGGTTAATTTGCACATGTAATAATAGCAGAAGCGACGTACTCGCTTCAGCAAGAATAGCAACCCCGAAAAGAACCACTGGAAAAATAACTAACAAGTCGAGCTCCGTAGCAGAGCCTCCCTAAAACACTGGCAGCGTTTGACTTCCTCTCGCATAAAATTCGCGCCTAGCCGGTCGAATCTCGCGGCAGTAAATCTGTCGGCAAAGTTAATGAGACTCTTCGTTTTGTGCAGTGTGCACAGCGCATTCCAAAAATGATCGAGCCCTCTTCTAGATCATCCTGTACACGCCCAGCGCTCTTTAGCGCCCGGGGCACACCTTCCGGTCGGTACATACATAATTCACGGGGATTAAAAAACGCGAAAAAGTTAATCAGTCGACTGCACCCGCCCCCTGGACCCCCTGGACTCCACTGGCGAGATGTGCTCCACCTGCTGACCGTTCCCTATCCTTTCTTCCTGTTTCTTCCTCTCGTCTCGTTTCTCTATCTCTCTTTCTTTCTCTTTCTTCGCTGAACATCGACTCGGCCCGCTCCGGTTTTTTGCCTCGCGAATTCACTTTCACCTTCTCTCCGGCAGCCTTGGACTCCCTATTAGCGGCCGGGAGCCCTCAGCTCTTGTTATTTATCGGGCCGGCGTCGGGACGTCTAATTAACGGGCTGCTGGGAGCGGCCCAGTCTGTCGTGAGATTAGGATTTACAACGCCGGGATCCTCTCCGCCGAGGAGCGAGTGATCGGCCCGCGAATCGTACCTTCCTCCCTTTTCCTTCGGTTCGACGGCCCTTTTCGGCTGAATTTATCGAGAGCGTTCTCCTTTTTCTGCGTCTCCGACAAACTCTGATCGGGGATGTTCATCCTGCCTTTGGACAGGTACAAGGTATTAACTAGAGGTATGCGAAAACTCGAATATATCGGGCCGGGACGCCACAGTGGTCGGCAAGTACAAAAACTGCATTAAAAATGAAAAAAAATAATTTTAGAAATTGAAAATCGTTGTATAATTTAATTAATTATTATTATCCAATGTTAATTTTAGTGATTAATTTGTGATATGCACATATTGCAAGTCATTTCTCGATTCAGTTGGATTCTCTGAATTTTTTCAAGAGGTTTCAGGGCAGCTGCTTTTAGAGCACGCCGCTTGTATCTCGATGGTGTTCTATATGTGTAAGCGATCATGTAAATTGGATTGCCTTACATAGACTAATGGTAATCTCGAGCGTCTCTTCGTGGCACAGTGAAAGAAATTTCGAAGTGATCTCCGGCTGAATAACAGAGTACAGGGAACCGAGTATCTCTCGAGGATCGGATAGAGAGAGAGAGAGGGAGCGAGAAAGAGCAGGGACGCCGCGCCGGCTGCATTTTTCTTTTCTTAAACGACCACTTTGCATGTAGCAAACAATGACGAACCCAATCTCCGACGAGATCCAACCACGGAGAGACACAGAAGAGGCGTGGACGAGAGGAAGGTCGCGAGTCCGGAACGAGTGAGAGTTCAACGCATTGTAAAACCAGACTTTTTCCCTTGCGACCCGGATCAATTATACGCCCATCGGAATCCATCGAATGGAATGGTTCCGCGATCTTGAGTTGCTCATCGATTCGCTGGGAATAATAAACTCTTCCTCCTTCCACATCTGCGTGTCGCTTTCCATTTAATACTATGTGCGGACGGTGACATTTTATGCACTTATGACGTGCGTGACGTCAGCAAGCTGCGAGAAATATCTGCAGCAGCGCATTATCATAAATTCGCACCGTCCTTTCGAAGTACTATTTTATTATATATTGTTTGAATACATAGAATGTCTGCAATTTATTTTCACAGTTAAATTATATGTTATAAAAGATACAATTTTTGCATGTAAATCTGTCCACCTAGTTGCTGTATTTTCGAAGATATTCAACTAAGTATGTTTCTCATCCCCTAATTTTACAATGGGTGCCACCCCAATAGCGATAGCTCAAAAATGAGATGCCTATCAAATATTTTATAGATTATTATTAATCAACAATATTAGACACCTTTCCACAAATTAAATGGAATGGTTATGAAAATCAGTCACTTCGGAATTCTTCTTCATAATCACTGCGTTTCACAGATTTGGCAAAGGGATCCGAGCATAGTGAAGCCGCCCGTTCTCAGAGGGCAGTAGCTCTCCGGCGCCAAAGTTCCGTCTGGCGACAAGTGGTTGTTCCAGGGGGAGAACTTGGAATCCTGGGGACGTTTCAACGCGAAGAAAACCGTAAATCGTGACGTGATTTCGTTTCGAGAAACTTTCCCGTGATCGCTGGACTACGATAGCGCAGTGAAACGGCTCGGGTTTCACGCGATCAGCAAACCGAGTGGCGGTAATTGCTTGTAAGTGGAGTTGCCAACGATTAACGGGGCTGGCTCATGAAAAGATCCAACGCCTTTTGCACATTTATTTTATAAAGGAATCGATTTTGCACCGGGCTTACTATTTCTTCATCGTGGTATCAATAAAAAACTACGATATCAAAATACTTCGATAAATAAAATTAATTAGAATCGTCAGAATAGTAAAATTACGTACTCAACAAAGTGCAGAATTGAAAAATTAAATTGTGTTAAAAAATGAACAGTCTATATAAATTTTTCTACATCATCCAAGTCTCTAAAAAGAAATTTTGACAGCATTAGTTGCTAATTGTAAGTAGAAGTTCGTTAAGAAAATTCATCCCACGGCCGTCTAACGGAGCCTCGTAAAAGGGGACCGAGTGAAGAATGGTTAAGACGGTAATGAATACAAATTTCATTTTTCCTCGGCCGACTAGGAGATTCAACCCCTAATCTGTCGAGAAACGAGGACACTGCAGACGAGTGCAATCTGCATTAAGCGGGCCGGCGATCCCATTGTCCTCGCGGACACGCAACAAATCCCTGACGAAATCAAAAGGTCATTCGAAATGAAAGAAAAAGGCTGATGCCGGGATAGGCTGCGGCGAGAAAAGGAGACGGGAGAGTACGAGAAAGGAGACAGACCACGGCCAATTACTTCCGCTCAGTTACACTCGACGTAATCTCTGTTAAACTGTTTGTCGAATCATATTGAATTACCTACCTCAGGGCTCCGATCCTTTGTGCCAGAGGCCTGAGGGATCGCCGGCAAGATTAGATTAATTCGGCTGATTTTATTAGGACGTTTCCAGCGGCTTGGTGCAGCATGCCCGATGGTAAAGGGGCAGATCCCCCTCCTCCTTCTCTTCAGAGACTTCTTCTTCCTCTTGTTCCTCCTTCGCCTTGATCTCTTCGCCTCCTCTTCATCCCCCTACGCCCCACCCTCCTCTTTTCCCTTTCCCTAGGATCCCAGGACACTGTCTCCTTCTCCCTTTCTTCGGGGCGACCAGGTGCTCCGGAGTTTGTTCTTTATCTTAAGGACACGGTGACATTCCCTTCGAGGAAATCTCATTTCGGTCTCCATACAGAGACTCTCTTTTAGCCTCCCGGTTTAAACCTCGGGAAATTAGTACCGCTTTACGGTTGCTTGCGCGTCACCGGGATGTACGGGGTGAGTCTCTTCGAATGGGAACAAATGTTCGGATTATTCGGTGAACGGAAATTTTTGTCAAGGCTAGTTCCGAGTTCTTTGTGGAACCATTGATGGATTAAATCTGTTCTGAAGATCGTTTCTTGATGAGAAATAAAACGACGGAGGTGGAGGGGTATTACAATTTTGATTTTGAAAACGGTTACTAACGGATGGATGATAGTGTATTTTTTTCTGGATATAATAGATTCAGTCTAACCCAGAAAAAATTGCAAACTGAAAACAAAGAGTACAGGTCCTAAGAAAAATTATTAAACATACATACCCGTTCAAACATTGTGGCCAAATAAAAATTGAATGGAGAACATTGTCTGCCAATAAGTATGCCTGCTAAATATTAAAAACTTATTCCGACCATGGATGACGTAGCTACATTCGAATGTTCCCTTTTCGACCACCTTGTATATTCCATGGCCGTCGATCTGTATTCACCTCGAATAGAGTATCCAGCGCGCGGGTGCGCGTCCTTTTCACGGTATCCGTGTAAAGGCAGGTATGCGAGAGAGACGACCACGATCTCCAGGGACCTCGGATCCTCTTTATTCCGCGTTTATCCCGCGACAATGCACAAAGCATCCCTCGGTTGCACCGGTGCGGCCACGTTAGTCGCGCTCGGACCCGTGCACCCCTGAAAACGAAACGGTACCGAAAAAAAGGTGACGCGCGATTTCCACACGGTATCCGTGACGAATAATTTTTCCGGCGATTTCGTGGCTGGCTTCTACAAAATCGCCAGATGCGTCCGTAGATCCTGGTGTACACTGCTGCGGGCTAGACAACTGTAAATGTCGTTTTCTGCAACCGCGGGCCATTTAAAAGGGTTGCTCAACCCTGTCACCGACAACTCCCGATATTTGCGAACCGTTTATAATTGCCGCTTTCGACAGCCCCTTCACCCTTACCCCCGTAGTCGGTTATTTGATTCCCGGGTCTCCTCCTTTTCGATCGAGTCGATCCGCACGATCTATTTCACTCGTCAGAGAGTGTTCGCTCCGGGCGCGCCTACCGCCCTTTGATGAAGCAACGATCGCCCGGAGACTGTTGGCGCACAATGATGCGCTGCCTCTGTGGCTCGCGGTTTATTCAATTTGTTGAAACAATTAATAGGTTCGAGCCCGAAAAATAGCGCGTCTTTCTGGGAACTTGATCAAACGACCGATCACTTCCCTTCCTTCGGATCCAGCAAACTCTTCCACTCCCGTGATCGTAGAACAAGATCCTGAGCGATCAGAGTCACACGAGGAAACTTCATTTTTGTAGCTGTGACAGTGAGAACCATAATTGAAAACTGAAACGTTCTCGTGAAAATTGACGTTGGAGTCCAAGAAACACATATAACTTTGTTTGATTTTTTCTTTCCCATTATAAATCCATAAAATCAGCAGTCATCCGAATCATAGGGTGCGTGCGGAATATCTGAAGCTTCACCGTTTTATTATTTCCTAGATCTTACGCGCGCGAGTAAACAGGAGAAGGTCCAGCTTCTCGCAGATTAGAGAAACGACGAAATTTTCTGGATTAACAATTCCGGGAGTCGTTTCGAGCATAGCGTTTCTAGATGGACGCGGATAAAAGACCGGGCCGGAGTTATCGGCGAGGTCGGCGGAGATTAGCTCAGCAGCGGGGCATCGGTGCCGGGGTAGAAGCGGACTGCGCTTTAAATCTTACATGAGGGACGTAATGTCAGGGAAATTCAGAGATGTGATCCATTAGCAACAACGGCGGGCGGCCAACGAAACGAGGGGGCGCGTGTCCCACGAGAAATAACCGTAATCGCTATCTCCGACCCTCTTTCCCGCGCCTCTCGAGGCTTTCTCGCCTTCGTGCACCTACCCCCGAAGCGCACCACGTCCGTTTCACCTCGAGCAAGATGAAGATGGCGGGTCGAACGTGCATGTTTTGCCTCCAACAGCTCTTTCCAAATTCAGGCGGATGATTCCCTGGCACAGGGCTGGTCGAGTAGGCTGTTGGCTGAAGACCTTAATTTTATTGTGAATTTGGTTGAAACAAATCGCGGACAAAAATTTCTTTCTGTGGCTTTTTATGCATTTATGAAGAATACTGTTAGCTTGTTTCCAACATATTGGAACTGCTAAGAGGTGACATCAATTTTTATGAAATCCCTTTGTGAATATCAGTACGTCCAAATCAGCTAGCAGCAATTTTCAATTCACAATTTTTGAGATTTTAAAGATTCGTACGGTTCAACAAATTTATTTCGATGGACATATGTTATGATAAAAATGGCTTAAATCTAAATAAATATATTCTCCGTTGCACCTCGAGAAGATGAAGATGGCGGGTCGAACGTGCATGTTTTGCCTCCAACAGCTCTTTCCAAATTCAGGCGGATGATTCCCTGGCACAGGGCTGGTCGAGTAGGCTGTTGGCTGAAGACCTTAATTTTATTGTGAATTTGGTTGAAACAAATCGCGGACAAAAATTTCTTTCTGTGGCTTTTTATGCATTTATGAAGAATGCTGTTAGCTTGTTTCCAACATATTGCAACTGCTAAGAGGTGACATCAATTTTTATGAAATCCCTTTGTGAATATCAGTACGTCCAAATCAGCTAGCAGCAATTTTCAATTCACAATTTTTGAGATTTTAAAGATTCGTGCGGTTCAACAAATTTATTTCGATGGACATATGTTATGATAAAAATGGCTTAAATCTAAATAAATATATTCTTCGTTGCACCTCGAGAAGATGAAGATGGCGGGTCGAACGTGCATGTTTTGCCTCCAACAGCTCTTTCCATATTCAGGGGGATGGATTCCCAGCGCGGGGGTGGACGTCGTAAGCTGTCGGCTACTTTCAGTCGGTCCTCCTGCCACTTCCGAGCTCCCATCGCTGAAAAGAGAGGTCTTTGAAGATATCCGATCCTCGGAATACATAAGCGGCTCCGCATTTTCCCGTCGTAGACGATCGATTCGCTTCCTACGATTCGTCATTTTGAACGCTGATTTGGCGCGCGGCCTAGTCTTACTAAATTATCTGTCTTGCTGACGAATTTCAATGATCGATAATCGGAGACTTGGTGATAAATATTTTAACGAATGTTGCAGACGATGATCTACGCTCAATATTTAGTGAACTTGAAGAGCCTGTGATCGTTTCAGGGTTAATGTTCCTCCATTTCTCGTGGAACTTTCATTTTTCGAGAGACCAACCAACGATAGAACGCGGTTTGGAAACAAGGAAACGTGAGTGGCGAGGTTGGCTGTTGGAGGGCGAGAGGAGAAGGTCGCGAAGGAGGGAAAGATCTTACGCTTTATGAACGATCGGAATTTAAATTGCTTTTCCACCTACCTACGCTTTGCTCTCCTCTTCCAGCGTCTCGCTACCGAAGTTTTCGTTCCTCCTTATAAATCCCAATACTCTTTGCCATCGGTGTGGAGTAAGGGAGACATAGAATGGGAGCGGACGGAAAAAGTGGCAGTCGCGAATGGAATATGAAAATATTTGGCAGGAGGACCGGAACCAGGCGTGTTTCGCCGCTTTGTAGTTCGCCCGGCGCTGTGAACACGCGCTAAATTGTGTTCCGGCTGTCGGTTGTGGCCGTATCAAAGATCGTCAAGGCGATGGGGAACAGTTTTTTTGTCTCTTTGATCTTCTCTTCCTGTTGGGAAGGCTGCTGGGGGCAGGAACTCTTTCAGGAAGAATCACTGGGAAATAGAAAAATCGTTCTACAACCCCTTAGACCACCGGCACGGGACGCATTTGTCCCGTGAAGTTCCGTCGTGTTTACTGTTTCTTGATTACGGTGCCGCTGGGACTTTATAAATCCCTGCTGGAACGACTTGTTAGGTGTGCCATGCTGAAATGGAATCGCGTGTCTTCTAAATTCTTTGTTTGTGATTTGCGGTAGTGGATTTGAACCTCATAAATTAATTAATTTTTCACAAAAGTAATGTCACCTTCAATGGCAGTACACTACTATTCTTTCCTATGACAATTGAGATAATAAAAAATATCCAAAACCTCAAGCACAATTTCGCTAAAAACTGATCATGCCGAGTGTTCGCACCAATCCCCAATTCGTTGCAAACAATTTACACACCCCTTACTTATTTTATTCCCCGAAGCTACAATTTTCAATCCTGCCCCCGTTTCCACCGAAAACAGTCCAAGGCAACAGCTCGTTCGCAAACGCCAGGGGGCGTCGAATTAAAAGCGAGCCTCGGAGAGGGTGGAATTACGGATTCCGCGGGATTGATATTCATAAATTCATCCGGCAATCCAGAGAATCGAATTGAGGCGGACGTTAATTTTCCCGATCCCGCGGTTGCGTCTTAATATTTCAGGGGAGGGGTGGCACTGTGTTGTGAAGATGGTGGAAATGGGTTGTAGAATGGGTGGAGAATACCGAATGATCGAAGACAAAGAAATTAGCTAGATGGATAGGAGAACGAGGAAGAGGTTTCTCTTCCCGAAGGCCAAGGGTTACTGGTTGTCGGATTTTCGGTTCTCCCGAGGGAAACCGGAACAGTACGAAGTCCGGGACGAGTCCGGGACTGAGTTGCTGGTCCGGGACGAGTTTCTAGCACTTTGCAGCTCAGCGTCTGTTGAATATTTGATCGCGAACCATCCCGTGTGCTTCTGACTGACGTTGAACGCGTCTTACTGACGATAACCTGCAAGAAGCCGGTCATCCTTGTTCAGGTGCGACAAAACGCTGCGCTAAGACGCACAAAGGAGATCCCACCTTTAGTGCATCGTTAATCGGGACCCTGCGATATGTCCGAACCTTTTATACCAAAAACAGAAATAATTTATATTTTTAGCGCCGATATCATTCAACAATTGTGTTTAACGATAATACGATCGATATAAGTAAGTTTATTTAATCAGCAACTTATTCTAAAACGGATTTTCGCTCGCTATAAATTACGGTACACGGACGAGCAGGAAACAAGCCTGGTTTACCAAAAGATTTCCCGAAGCCCCATCCCAAATGATTAGGTTTCGAAGACGGCGTTCCCGATGGGAGTAGCCTTGTGCCAATTTTCTGGTTCGCACGAAAATTTTCGGGAAAAAAATGTCGCTGCCGGGTCGAACAGAAGCGGTGGCCGGATCGTGAGATCGGAATTTATCGACGAGGACAGAGCTGGAAATCGTTCGTGTCGGGCGATTTTCGAGCGGCAGCCTTACGATCCTCGAGCGCCGTTTCAATTTCAGACTCATCCCCGTCTGATCGCCTGACTTGGCGGTTTTCGCGGAACAGAGATCTCGGCTCCACTTTTCCCGCTGCGCGAATCGGGATTAAGAAAATTGCCCTGGCACGGTGCGAGGGAAAGAGATAGAGGGGAGGAAAGAAGGAAAAGAGAGAGACCTGAGTGGTCGGGATTCGGTATTTGGTTACGTCTCAAGTTCGCGGAGAAGTTGCAACGTTGGTTCGACACTCTGGCTCGCTCTTGTTTTATTCAACGAGGTCGCTTGGATAGAGAGAACGAACCTGTGTCTTTCAATGAAACAGCAGGCGCTGCTAATTCTTTCGCAAACAAACAAGTTATGGTAAGGAGCTTGGCGCTTACAAAAATTCTGAGGGAATCTGCGCCAAATTCTATTGTATTCAATTTTATTCTGTGACTCGAGAGTCCTTCTAATCTTCTATGCTTGATTGACTCCACCCTTGATGAAGACGTGCACTATTTAATACCGATGCTCTTCACTCGTTTATAAATTGTAGACGATCTGTCTAAAAATGCCAAAGAACGCTCGCATCACTGAAACTCTCAATCTCAACCGCGAATCTGACAAAAACCGCAAACACTTACCACGGATAAAAGCAGCCAACCGTCGACTTATTTTCCCCATAAAGAACCACCCTCGATTACGGGGGACAGTCAGCACGAAGTCAAACACAGTAAAGAAGAAATGGAGTAACGGGACAAATTATATTCCGAGTAGGAATTCACTTACGTTCCAGACACGAGGAAAACGAGCAGACAAGGAGAGACGCGGTGACGCGTCATGGTTGAAACAGAGAAAGGGAAAGAAAGAAAGAAAGAGAGGTGGTAACCCGGAGGTTAGACGGTAGACAGAGGGAATCGTTCCGTGGCTGCGCCGTTAATGAGGCCCGTTGTCGCGTGTCTGCACACTTACTGAGAACGACTACTATGAGAGATAGAAAGAGAGAGAGTCAGCCCGGTCTCGCAGACCTCTCTCGTCGAGGTCCGCCAAGTAGATGAAGTACGTATGCGATCCGCCCTCACTCCAGACGTCCGCGAGACTACTTTGTAACCGTCTCGCGTACAAAGTTCCAGCCTCTGGTCGACCTATTCATCGTGCCTTTAACCTCGGAATGTCTTTCTCGAGGACTTAGCCCGTGGGAGCGGGTCACAGGCTCTTGTTTTTTCTCCCCTGGTTCTTCTCAACGCCGACCCAACCCTCGATCGAGCTCCATCCCTTGCCGAAATTAAGGCGTCCTCCCGCTTTACCGGCTTGCGAAAAGTGAATTACAGCTGGATTTTGTGTAGCCGGATTTCTAAGAAGCGAATAGGTTACTCGCGCGAGACAAACGTGATTTTCGGAAATGTTTTCAGTAGAAAGTGTATGCGCGTGGTACTACTTGTAGGTATTTTTACGGAATATGAAAAATGGAAAATTTAAACGTTCAAATAATCTATTTGTTATTGCTATGTGTCTCGTTAGAAATGAATTTGTTTAGACTGCCTACCAAAACTGACACTCTCTCCTCCGATTTAAGAAGACAGTTCTTAATTTCACTTTCCAAGTCCTCGGCAAAAACGCAAAAACAGTAAAAGAATCCCTGTCGCAGTTCTTATGCCCCACAGCTTCAAATTCGCGGACAATGTTCCCGGAGTCCATTGGAAATCTCTCGGACAGGTTAAAACTGGGGGAGCCATCGCGAGAAACAAAGACGCGGTTCTTCTCGCGGAAACTTGTTCGTCGGGGGTTGAAGGTGAGCCCCTCTAACGACCACCGCCACGTGCAGAACGTCTATTCTGGAACTGCTCTAGAACTGGTTCTCTCCCTGTGGAATCGGTCCGCGGGGACGGCGGCTGTTCGATAATAGAGGCGGCATTTCGGCTCGATCGAAAACTTTTTTCATCTCGGCCTGCTCGAGGGGGGTGGGACTCCCGTCCGTCAGGGCGGTGGAAAGCCATTATTCGAGAGTATCGACGGGCGTAAGTGTTGACAGATAAGTGAAAGAGGCTCCGGGACCAGCGTCGCCGGTAAACGGAATCAATGGTGAAAGGAAAACGCCGAACTCCCGCGGCGTTTTAATCAATCTCCTTCTCGCGCGCGCTCGTTCGACCACCCCCTCAGTCTGTGCATCCCAGCCCCGCGTTCCTCTGTCCTCTGATAGCATTTATCGGCTCCCCGACGATCCCTCTGTGCCCCTCTAACCACCCCCGCTGACCGCATCCCTCAATTTCCGTCTCCGATTCAGCGAGAAAGCGGCCCGTTTCGAGTCTATCTCCAGCTCCAGAACGACTCGAGACCGGGCCGACCACGCGATACGGAGGTGGACGGGGGTTGAAACCCCGTATCTCTCTGAGAGATTCACCGACTAGCAGTTTGTACAGTTTCATTGATCTTGATGCGACGTGTTAGGGTCCACCGGACACAGAGAGCAGGATGAGTATCTGATAGGTTCCGGCGATGCATCCTCCGCGAGGAACAGTCGATGGGGGTGGCTTCTCTGCACCGTGTGGCCGAATCTCGATGGCGCGTGTAGTCCGATTTGGTTCGGCTAATGGACTCTATCATCTTCGAGATGATCTCGGCGAGACTCGATTGCGGAGACAGTGGTTGCCAACTTTCACGTGGTCCCGGACGAAAATCAGTCCCTGGAAAAAGAAACTTATTGAGAAAGAAACCAAATTTCTATTTCGCTCGAGAAAATTATTATTTTGCAGAAAAACCTGTCTACCTATCAGCATCAAACTTTACGTTGGAATCGAAATATCGCAATTCTCGGCACCGTTTTGTAAGAATGAAGAAAATAGAATGACCGAAGCCTTTGATAGGACCCGTGAGGGTAGATCGCCTGCTGAAAATGAAATTGGGTCAGAAGATGTCCGACTAACGAGGGAGAGACTCGTTCTGGCGGCAGGCCAGGCACGTTTGCTCACGCTGAAAAATTACTGCGGCTATGACAAGTTTCCTTTTACTGCCCTCCGGCCAAGTCGAGTTATTTTCCTGGGGAGGGGAGTGGTAGTGGCGGGTAAGTTTACGTCGGGTGTTGATCGATCGGGCCCGCGAAACACGGGGACCGGTCGATGTTTCTAGGAAGAATGACTCGGTTGAATATTTATCAGCGAGGCTCGCCTGTCCGCGGACACATTGTGACCGGGGTATCGCTTTCCCTCCGCATAAAACATCCCATTATCCGACGTGAAAGCCAGTCTTCCAGCCCCTGTGACCCTCCTACTTCCTTCCCCCTTTTCTGCCCTCGTTTCGCGGATGTCCTGACAAAAGGACGCTCCTGCCTCACGCCTCCTGAAAGCCGCGTCCACCAAATAAAAGACGGTAATCTTGCCCGAGACGACTATCGGGGAATCTTGGTCGTTTTTTAGTGATAAGCGGTGGTTCCACTCGGAGTTAAGTACATAAAGTTAGGTAAACGAAGCGAAAACAGAAGTATTCGATAAAAATTTTATTGATATTAAAAACAATACATTTTTTTACTATCTGAGCGACAGCATCATGCACAAATGGCCACTTTATCTGAAACGTCCCAGTGTAGGTACAAACAACATACTCGATATCGTGCGACGAAATAAACGTTTCCAGCAGCGTAGTTATTAAGTGAATTTTCTGGGTCACGAGCAACGTGAAGTTCACTCGAGGGACCCGGCGCGGCACGGCGGCGCCCGTTATCACCTGGTCCGCGAATTTTACGAATTACTTAAAAGATAATAATTTGTTGGTGGAGGGCTGACGATAAAAAGCGAGGCAACGCGGGGCTCGCTCCGCACGCGTCTCGACGTCCGCGCTTTTCAGCGTCGCGTCCGAAACTTCTTAAAAGCAATTAATTCAGCCCCTCGGGGGAAGAACGCCGCTGACTAATTTCAGATAACTCCGGGGGCTGCCTCGCGAAACGGTAACGAAGTTACGATTCCCCGAAGTTCCCGCTGCCGCCATGCCACGCGAACTCTCTCGTAACGGGAACGGCCGCCGCACACCAACGTCGCGTTGCGTTCGTTGCCATAACTTCGAACGTCCGCTGGGAAAATGGGAACGGGCCGCGAAAAATCTTCCGCGGGAGTTCCCTCAAAGCCGCGACACGTTGTTTGCGAATTTCCTGGTTAACTCGCCGCCAGACCGTGAACCAGCATCATCCCTTAACGTCGCGTGAATCCGCTTTCGAAGATTCGTTCCCGTCGATCGAAGATTCATCTGAAAAAACCTGTCGAGAATTTGGCGAAGGGAACGAGGCAAAAAATGGTACATAAAATGTAGAATTCAAAAGCTCGTGTCCGACTTATTAGCAGGAGCGACGGCAGGCGTTCGGGATTATTAATTTTGAGTTCTGTTTTCACCGTATCAATCTAAACGATGGTCGATAAAAGGAAATGTGTGTCGAATATTTTTCTAAGTCATTCTATTACATTTAATAATTGCTTACTCAACTTCCGTAGGAACGGAAGTGCCAGGAGCTTAAGGATTTTCTTGCGGAAATTACTTGACCGTCGGAAACACCGATAATCCGTGCGAACACATTTTCCGATGATTCCGCTGTCCCGGACAGATGGTCCGCGTCTAAATTATTCGACCGCGAGCGGAATAACTTATCTATCCGGTAGAATTAATGGGGTCAAATTCCTATCCTGTAGAAGTTTCTTATGCAGCTCCCTTATTGGATCGCCGTGGAACGTCTTAACTGGTTCATCGTGATATCTGCTTTTGACTATCGCTGTTTTTGGACCGTACATCAAAACATCCTAGCTAATTTATCGCGACGTCTTCGTCGGGGTTCGAACATCTGGTAACGGCCTCTTCTATTGGATTTTAGGTTAAATGACCTTGCTTAATCTATTGGCGAAAGTGTCGGCTGCTTGGACAAGTTGGGAAAGAGATTTTAAGGCGTTTGGAATAGGAAGCTCCAAGAATACGGAATAGTTTCCAATTACATTAAAACATCTTTCTTGATTTAGTAAATAATGAACAGTCTAAGGGAGAATTTGACAGTCTTGGATAAATGGTTCAACTTAATTTAGAATAATGCTATTTCCTCACTGATTAATTTTGTGGGATCGTTCCTGAATTTTACAATTCGGTTAAAAGATCATGATTTCTTTATCATATGTATTCCAAGGATCGGTAATCTGAGAAAGTGCAGGATTTAAATTTCACGTCCATTTTATAGCTGGACAATTTCACAAGGAGGTTCTTAAATCATAGATTATATAATTTCGGTTAATTTATTGTCCTATCCACTGATTGAAAAATATGGATTTGTGGATCTCAGATAAAAATAATCATAAACCAGACGTTTTGCTTTCTCATATGTATAAGACATGCAAATTACCAGTCCATTTGAAAGATTTTAGTTAAATACCAAAGTACTCTAAACTTTATACATTTCAGTATAAGATACTAGTCATGAACATGTGCCAAATATTTTTCTAAAGTCAATTCTTGGCAGTTTCGTTAAAATCAGCTAGTGCAACTTGAACACGTTTCTTTGTGAATTCTGTAATCTGAACACGCTCGGATTGTTTGCGACGGTGAAGAAATTTCAACAAGGAAACCGGACGCTAGAGAAAGCCGATGTTATGCGTGAGATAAAGCTGAAGCTGCGAGTGAAACGGTACGCAGGAGAGGACAGTATCTCCGAACAAGATCGGACACGGACTGTCCCCGGGCCGAGAACCGCAAGTCCTGCTGACACGTGAAATCAGATGGATACGCGGCTGGAGCAGTCGTCGGCTTCCATTTTCACTGTCGCGTTCGCACCTTCCCCTCTACCGTGATACCCGGCCCTTATCTCCTCGCACCATCTAGCCTAAGTTATTGCCAGTTTTGCCCGGCCCGAATCGCTGAATCGCAACTTCGCCGACGATCTCCGTCAAACGCCTGACAGACGCGGTTGACCGCAAATTTCCATATCTGGGATAAGTTCTAGCATCTATCGGTTTTTTGGAATACTAGAATTGCTACTATCGAAGCGCTATTTCCGTTCCATGTTAATTTTAATTTCTTTTAGTAGGAGCATTTGGGTGAAAAATATTTTTTAAAAAATTTGTACATAACGATTTCAATGAAATTTAGTTTCCATTTTGCATAAAGATCATTCTTTGTACGAAGAAAAAGTTGGAACAATTCGATTAAAAAAGAACAATCTTGTTAGTACACAAAGCAAAGTTAAGGGTTGATGTACTCTTATATCAGGTCTTATAATCTTCTCGAAAAATAATTTGATGTTTGTATGCAAACTTGTATGCATCTCGTACGTATCTTCGTATCTATCCACTGTGTGCATCTTGAATCTATGTTGCAACTTTAGAATATTCATTTGTCTTCGTCCTATAAAATTTATGTATAAAATTCTAATTAGTTTGCTGAAGAATTTGTAGTAACTATGAGGTTGCGGAGCTTCGAATTAATTTTTAGAATTGATCATTTGGCTAGTTCGAGGAAGATTTTGTGTACAGGTACACAAGGTTTACGAGTTCTGGAGATTAGTTTTTGGACGAAGCGCGCATTGCGCGACCAGTTTTCCCAGCAAACCTGTGTCACGGACACGGTCCAAGAACAAAACGAGCGTTCTTTCGTCACGTAGACCGCGGAGACGTGTCCTATCTGAGCATCTCGCGCGTCAGGACCTCGTGTAAGAGGTATTAATTCGCTGGCACGTAATTCATCTCGAATCGGCCAGGATCTTTGTGACTCATAGCTCGGTATATCCTCCATCTCGGTTTCGTTTCTTCTCTTCCCACGAGAACATGGTCGACCAATAACTCGAATCGTTTCAGCTTCAGAATCTCTTCTCGATGAATCTTTTGGTCGTTGACCCTTAATCGCGATGGCCGGGTCTGGTCCGACCCACGTTTCCAATGTAAGTGATACCTAATCGCGGATATTTACGCAATTCAAAAATTATTGCCATCTATTGCAAGAAGTAATTCTTTAATTAGTAACTCTTCTTTAATAATATCGATACTTACAAGAGACCCACATTGCCACCTCTTCTAAACACAAAATAAAGTAGGCATGGAATGTCCCAACGGTAATGGGAATAATCAAGTATCGGAGGGATCCGGTGTGCGTTAACTCGCGTAATTCCCGGCGCACGTATTCAAAATTACGGCGTTACAGAGATTTCGCTCGTCGAGCGACGCCGCGCCGTGGAAACCGCGGATTTTGCGCGAGCGCGTCTTTATTAATGACGAAGCGGGCGAGATCGCTGCATTTGGCGCAGCTATTACTCATCGAGAGTTCCGCCGTCGCTGTTCGCCGGGGACGCGGGGTAAAGAACGGGACGAGACCGAGATCCCGCCGGAAAATGTGTTCCGACAGTGGATACGTAATTTCCAGTCGCATTAGCGGCCGCGTGCACGCTCATTACCCCGCGCGCAATCGTATTATTAGAGGACCAAGCATGAACGAGGCCCATTCACCCTTTCGTTTCTCTGGATGATGAATGGCTGACGCGGGAACCATCGACTTTCCCGTAATGCACCCGCTGACGTTCCACTGTTTTCCTTCTAATCGTGCTTTCTCTGACCCATCCGATACCACGCTGAACTTTTTTCACTCTGTGTCTGATGAATCCACTCAAAACTTCCTCGAACACTTTATTCAACCTGCTGATCCTGCAATTTTTCTAATATTTCATCCCGACGCAGATAATTCGTATTTTATTCTATAAGCCTTTCTTAGAAATTGCAAGTCTACTTTAATTAAACAATCTTGCAAATTCTTGTCAGATTCCTGTATTCATCTCGTTATTCGAACTTCGTGCGGTATGTAAATGAATGAAGAATTCAGTACAGATTTCATCAATAATAGCTTTTCAATCACCTGTACAGCGACATTATTATCAAAACATTCGAGAAATATAGTATTGATATTCATGCAGTATATTTTCCCTGGCAGCTCTCAATGGAATTATTGGATCTTTAAGTACGTTATTATATATGTATTAAGATGCATTATTAAGATAAACACGTATGTTATGAACACTCGAGCTTTCAATACGTATTGGTTCTTTTACTATAATATAGTATTATTAAAATAACTAAATATATATTACCAGCATTTGTACTTCCATTATTGGTTCTTTTTGTACATTATTATGTTACAGGAATGTTTTGTCAGCACTCGTGCTTTCAGTAATTATTGGATCATTTTACACATTAATATAAATGCGTATAAGCACTTCCAGTAATTATTGGCTGTTTTTATGAATGATTATTAACAATCATAAACACATTATCAATATTCGAACTTCGAATAAATACCATACATCCCTTTTTTTAATATCATTATTGAAATTAATAGGTAGGAAGTGAACAAATTAATTCGTGGTGATTACAATTAATCAATTGCAACTGTGTCTGAAATTGAAATTTATTACTGGGTAAAATCATCATTTATAAATAATGAAGATTACTTTTAAGACTTGTAAGATGATATAAAGGTATTGAAAGTGACGGGGAATGATTTTCATTATTAGAGCAAAAGTTTTTGGTTGTCTGCAAATGAACAACCAAATCATAAAAGTTATTAGAAAATCACCAATTTCCACCAATATTCAATTTTTCGATTTTCATTCACGAATTTTCTTGTCCCAAAGTGCACCTCGACGTTCACGAATGCTCGGAGGAAGGGACGAATCGTTTTTCAGTTCTTAAAAAGGGCTTCGGCGATCGGGGTTGGCCGAGTTTATCGAAAATGGAGGCGCGCTGTTCAATTTCCGCGAACAAGCGACGGAAAAATACTGGAACATAAAAGTTCCGTCGTCGGCTACGCAGCGATTGGCTTCGAGCATTCATGAGATACTCGCCAGCTGCAATCGAATCGGTCGAACGCACCCACGTTCGCCATCTCCTCGGTTTATCTTGGACGCCCACGCGCAAAGATCGTCCGGGACGTTGTTACGCGTAAATCAAATTTCGCGGGCTCGCTCCGGATCTCCAGGCGTTCGCAAAAGAAAAAGGGGAAGAGACTGCGCCTTGATTCGGTGGAGCACGAAATTGAACTCGAAAGTTTTCGGAATTTATCATTCCACGGGCTTCTTTACTCTGCTTGCCTCTGAAGAACCGAGACGACGTTCTTCTGACGGTCACTTTATCTTTCATAGATTCTCGTGGACCCGGTCCTCCGATCTCTAACATTTTATCTACCGGAAGTATAGCGATGAGCTTTGGAATGATTATGGTGTATCAAAAAAATGCTTACATCGTGTTCTTTTGTGTAATAATAGTGGAAGGAGTTGTCGAGTTACTTAGATCGTGTAGTTCAAGATCGGAATTTTACATATAACGTCCTGCTACATCGGTATCTTTAAATTTCACCCGGTACTTTTACCGATAATTGGATAAAATCTGCAGTCTAGTAATGATTATAATTTTATCCACTTTTCTATCTTTCCACACCGTATCGAACTTTTCACTGATTTCACCGCGAGTCAGGCTCGTATCGAGCGATCACGGTGCCAGTTCCTTCTCTATTCCGTGATGTCCGGTGCAGCGTTATCGGGGATCAGGCGATAGGGGCGAGATGGCGGGCGTCAATTAACTGCTCGGCGTCTCCGTATCAAACGAGCGACGCCGGCCTAACAAGGTTTTTCGTTGGCCGTGGTCCCGTCTCGTCGCTCGCCGTCGTCCATGGTAGCCGGGTCTGATTTAAATAAACCATTACCGGGTGGTATCTTTCATCGGCGGGTCCCCACACCTTCCTCGGCTTCTGACACTCGGTCTCCTCGGCCTTAGCCGACGACGCGACGGTATGAGCGAGAATAAGAATAAAGCCGAGGACAGGCCCGGATGAAGGGAGAGTGGAGTAGTCGGTTAAGAAGAAAACGAATCCGAAAGCTAGGGGTCCGGGGAGGATCGGCGGGAAAAGGGGAGGCGAAAAATCGACGAAACAGACGCGAGAAGAGAGGAGCCGGTCAGGGAGGGTTGAAGAAGAAGGAACGGGGAGGCCAGCCAGCGAAGAGCACCTGCGACTGCGAAACCGACTCTCGCTCGACATCCTTGGAAGCTGCTGCTCGCGAACGGGGGCTCTCTCTGCCAACTGCGACATAAACGCTAACGACTGATCGCCTGGCCCTGATAGAGCCTGTTAGCCAAACGCCATGCTCCTTATAGAAAACGAATATGTTCGCGGTTCGACCCTGTTAACGCTGTTGCCCCGCTCTACCAGAGACCCGCTCTTCTCTCTCACTCTCCTTGCTCGCTTGCTGATATCTGTGTTCGTCCCGAACCCGAGCCTCTACGCCAGCCACCTCCTCTCGGTTATAGGTGGTACACACGTCGTGTAACGTCGGATATTCATCGTACGTGGCCTTTGTTCGTCCCAGCATTGTTCAACGGCCGTGCACCCACACCCGGGAATTTCGCTGGAACCGTACAACGGATCGACGCCACCGATACCGCTTCCCCTGTCAATTTAGGGAACGTTTTATGGGACACGCGTGACGCGGCCTTGTCTCCTGTCCGCTAGACCCTGTCCTCGTGATCCCCGGTCTTTCTCGCCGACCAAACCGAGGACGACGTATGGGCTTGCTCTCCGTGATCCTAGCGCATGGAAAATAGACCGTGACGCTTCGCGGGAACGAGACGCCTCTAACACGATCGCTTCGGTGATCCTTAAGAGGTCAGATGCTACCTTCGTTTTTAGAAAGCCACGGTGTTCCCACATGGAATGGCACTAAGTTCGCGACAAAGTACGCAGTTATTCGATTTCACTTCGGTGGGTGATGTTTGATCAAATAATGGTGACTTCTGGGGACCGAATTGTATTGTTTCGGATTCTTAGTTCGAATTGTACCTTCCTCCTACCTTGGGTATGGGTTAGGTAATTACAGATTTTTCTTTATCGGTAGGTACTATTTCAATAATATAGATTCTACATTTTTCTACACTACACTAAGTTCTACATTTTCTACAGTCATGTTTGTCATGTTTCTACAATGTTACGTTTCTGAAATGTACAAGTCACATCTCATCGAACTTATTCTCTTTCTTGTGAACCTCTCTGACCCGAAAAGATCGATAAACACATGTTACTCTACACCCTTTAATACTACTACAAACCCATTCGCGCATCGATGCTACAATATTAATCAGTATCATTTCGTTCTCCGGAATACGTAGAATAATTCTGTATAAAAAGCACCTGCATAGCAATTTATTTATTCATGGAATTTTCGATCCGCGAATGCCAGTCCTTCGAGTGCATCAGCGAGCGGAAACGTATCTTGCTGCCTCGCGCAACAGGAACATTTCGTTATTTTTGTTACAAACTCCCTGAATTTTTCTAGAATTAAGCTAAAACAATACAAACTATATATTAAATGAAAGCAACAGAATCAGGAAAATCAGTCACAATCTGTTTCGATCCTGCAAAGAATTTTTGGAACTCGCCTTTCAGTTACAAAATTGCAGTTTACCTATTATAGATAAAGTGCAGTCTCAATCAATTTTTGTTGACAAATTTAAAGGTGTCTCCGGACACCTTTTGTAGAAATAGTGTTCAGTGAAGTATAGTGTAGTGTAAACTAAATTAAGTTCATCCGATGGTATAAAATTTTCTTTTAATATTATTTTTCACATCTTTCCGTTGCCCAAGAAAACGCGTTTTGTTTTGGTCTACCGTGCGACGACGTCTCGCGATATGAACAAGTGATGAAGGCAGCCGGTAGTCCAGGTCGTGAGGAACGCGTCGCTGAACAAACTTTGGGCGTAACCTGGCCGCGTATAAATCCCGCGTGCGTGAAACCCGACGAGATCGGGTGCGTGTACATAGTTCCATCGCGTATATTATAACCGAGCTGGATACGCGGCGGGCGTGTTGTTGTTGCGTGCCACGTGATTTAGTGACGGCCCCGGGGTCTGATGGATCATCCATTGAATGGTAATCGTCGTAGCCCCGAGGCCCGGCTCCGAGAGAGACTCGTCCCGTTCGTTCCTGCGTTTGTTCGGGCTGTCCGCGCGATCCTCGATGACGTCGCCGTCGAATTTGCACGCGGACAGGGTCGGATCCTCTTCCGCGAACTCTTTGGGCCCCTTGCACTGCACGATCCATTGTGCTCGGATCTCCGGATAAAAATAAAACTTGAAGCTGATCTTCTATCCAAAATTTATTACAACTATACATACACTTCTTAAAAATGTATAACTTTCTAAAAAATGAATTTCCATTTTTTTCAAGAATTAAGAAGAATTAATTTACAAATTGAGGAATACGAAAAATTCAATACAGTATTAGCAATAGTTTTTTGCGAATATCTCGAAAACTAAAAGCGACCCCCCTATATTGGAGAAGGAAAAAGTTGTTCAGAATGTGTTGCTGCATAACATATTAAAATTTCATCAAAATCGGAGTAGGCAGACCTTTTCTATATTACTACCATTGTAAGAATTGTAATCGAACCATAAGATAAGTTTCAATATAGCTCGGAGGCTCCTGAAATATTTAAGAGTTAACGGTTTCTCAGTTATCGTCGGCCATAATTCATACGACTGTTGTTGATCGGCATTGGATTTCGTCGGGATTCGATAGCCGAGCATCAGACGGCGAGGTATTAATTACAATCGAAGGGGCGAGGGAAGCCCTCGCGGGTTTCGACGGCAGCCGATTCCCGGTGAAAATTTCGGGTTTACCGTGACGATCCTCCACGCCTTCGAAATTTCGAATTCGGGATTCCGCCCCTTCGAAACGAGCGCGCGCGTTCACTCGCATTGACTTACGGCCAGCTGCGTCACTCGGGGCGATCTATTCCCCTAATTACAAGCTGCGCGTCCCCGAACGCCGGCTAATATTTATAGAGATACCGCGAGAGGCAAGCGTGATTTCGTGGAAACCGCTCCGGGCCACGAGAGGACCAGCCCCGGGAATAAATAAGAAACGAATTCGATCGGCAGACTATCGCGCACGGTACCGTTGTCGGCCCGAATTCCGACTCGCAGCGAACCTGCTGATAGCCAGTCTCTGCTGCGATCATTCTCTGCACGCTCAATCATACTGTATTTCGACGAACACTCTCGTTTCAGCCAGGTGCGGCTCCCACGGGATTTTCTTAGCCGTCGATGCCCTGTAATTACACCCGTGTTCAACTGTCTAGGAACAATGTGATTTAAAAAAAATTTTTCTGAAAAAGTGAGTCAACCATTTTATCGAATAACTAGCTTACGTGAAAGTACATATATTGTACTGCTGGTGGTAACTTTTTTATTGCAAAAACTTAAAAATTACGGCCCCCACCCGGCCAACCTGCGCGAGAGACCTATCCGGACCTGTTTCTACGTCATCGACTCTCGCAACACTAGTTGCCCAGGCCCTGCAATATGCAATTTTTCGAAGAAAATTAATGGACTGTTTTCAGAAACGACTGATTCATGTAACAGTATATATATTGTACTGTATATAGTAATTTTTTTAATACAAAATGTTGAAATTTGCCCTAGCACCAATCGGAACAAAATTGTGTCGAAACAGTTGTACCAAAATGGCAGAGATAATAAGAATGTTTAAATTCAACAACATTTAAGGGAGTTTAAAAGTGAACAAAGTTGAGTTAACTGTGATGAGATGTATTAACTGGTCTCTAGAGCCGACGTAATTTTCGAAAAGGGAAATGAAAGTTATTCCACAGTTCAACTTAAATATTATTCACTTCTCGGCCATTACACCCTTATTCACCGACTCCCCGCCCTTAATTACCGGAAGCAGTACAAGTTACACAGTAGTTCCGAAGAAGTTAGTCGTAGCCTCAGTCTCTTTACACCGGTGTGCAACTATTAAACGCATTTTGCGACTCTTTGACTTGTTAACTGGGCAACTTTCCAGCCCTCGAGGATCGTGCGAGCACAATCGCGGCCCGGATAAAAACGATTTGATACAGTGCCACCGCTGAACAATGTGAATAAAATTCAACTTACACTGAAACGACTCTCTGTGCAAGAACGTTTCACTGCCGTGCCACTGGGAAACCGTAAAATCGATTAATTCAAGGTACAAAGCAAAACGCTTGTCCCTCTTCATTAACTTCTTTTTGATTTTCAAGAACGGTATGAACGTCTCTGAATGGATCTAGTTAGCCAGTTTTTGGACAGTTAAAATTACGACGTTGTTAATTTAATGAAATCTGACGTAAATTTGAAACGCGGAGCGCAATTTTCATGGGTTGCACGTTACTCCAACGTGCTATTTAAAAGCCATCTCACGTCGTTATATTAATTATTAAAGTCTCTCCAAAATTCTTCATAGCTTTCGGAAACGTCTGTGGATGTATCTTATTATGAGGCAACAATTTACTGCCTGAAACTACTTCTTATTTTATAATATCTAAAATGAGACACAGTCTACTGTAAATTGAGTAATTCTTAGAGTTTTAAGTGATCTGTAAAAGAAATATGTTTTTAATTTTGTTCCAACTTTAAGGAGTTGGCGAGTCCTGTTTCGAAAACACGACTCACTAAAAATACTTATTTTAGTATTTTGAATATATCAAAATTCTTATGAAAATAAGTCTTATTAAGAATAATGGTAAGAAAATAGTTGTACACAAGGAGCATTTGAATACTTTTCTTCTCCTTCTTCTTTAAAAATGAACTTGTCGATGCTAAATAAGAATTAACAGTTATTTCCCCGTGAGGATAAAAAAGAGCGGTCACAAACACTGTCAAACCGTCAATCTAACCATCCGACATTATCCAAAGTACCCAGCCTGACGCTTCGAACCGTAAAGGGTCGGTTTGTAGTCGCTTACTCGAAGAAACTCGAGCCGCGACGCAGAAAAATCAAATAACACTGACAAGGCAGCTGCAACGATGTCCCTTCAACATTGTCGAGCATACATCAATCTTCCTACGGCACGATAAAGGTTGCAATTAAGCTGTGTACGCTCGTTTTAGAGTGAGCTCGCGGGCTGAGAATGCGGTCACCGATGACGCGAACGTCACCAAGCAATCAGTGTCGTGAATCCTCCGGAGGAGACGCGAGAGGATCGCGGCCTGTCGTATGATCTGCTCGCTTGATCTGGCAACGAATACCGATGTGTGCGGGGCGATGGAGCCGATTCCATGTCGTTCCCATTTATTGTAATAATTCCTGAGGATGTGCGACGTGTTTGCAAGTGAAAGACGTTAAAACGGAATGTGTGATAATTAAGTCGCGGATTTTATACAATCGGCATTAAAGAATTCATGAAATGCATTATTTTAAATTCTTACCAATTTTGGAAACCTCGCTGCTATCAACTGAAGTCTCAATTTTCAGGTCTCCTAATGTTCATACATTTAGGGGACCTCACTAAAATCAACTATAGTCTCAATTATCAGGATCTGGTAATTTATATAAATTTTGATATAATATGGATGAAGTATAATTTAGGATGCAACAAGTTCCACAGTTAGTTTATTGCCTCGCATTTCAGTGTGTGTCTTCGCATGGATTGAATTGGTGGGACAAGGTGGCGACGTGGAAGCAAACGAAGGCTGGCCGGGGCCAGCCGGTTAGAGAAATGCGATTCAATATGAAATTGCAGGGCTCTCAAAATTCATAACGATTTATACGCATTGTATGCCAGACGGGGTGGGCGTGCGTGTTGCGCTCGCGGCTTTTCGCTCCACGCACCGTCGTATATTAATTGCGTATGGGTCCCAATCGGCTCTCTGTCTCGGCTGTGCCGATGTCAAGCGAACGCCCTCTTCAATTTTTCGATTGGTTCCTAATAAAACGAACATACGAGCATTACACACTGTTACCACTGCCATACGTATATTCATTTTCCATACACAGAATATGATGTCATAGTCGTCATACGTACCCTAAATACATTATACACATCATCTAAGACTATTAAAAAAATTGTCGACTCCACAGAAAATCGTTGAAACTTATTAAAAAAATTTGGAACCTCCTAAACGATAGTAAAATCCAAAAATAAGTCGAATAGTTCAAGCAAAACTGATGGTAGAATGAAACCTTCGTACCATGTCTCAAGCCTACCTCACCCAGTTGCCTAGTTAAAATCTGTCTTCATCCCTAAATTACTCGAGTCTGCCACGTTTTACTTTTTGGTTTCATTTTCCCTGCTGCTCCAAAGGTATCATCGCTGACCTTAAACGCCAAGGAGACGATTCCGCATTCGGACTTCCACGTTGGTCAGGGCCCGAGTCGGTTTCTCGCCGATCGACGACCGCAAGACACACTTTGTCTCAATTCCCCGGGCCGATTTTTGCAATATTTACGGCAGACTGGTTCTCGAAACGGGACACGAACCGACACACTGGGCCCCGACCGTCTCGATGATCGGGATTCCCCCCACCCCTGTCCCGTGAAGGCATCAATTAAAAAGTCGTGTCGCATTATGCGGACCCCGATCAACCGAGACCGAGGGAAGAAGGCCTGGAATGCGATTACACGATCTTTAATTGAACCGCGAGCGTCCTGCTCGGACATCCGTGTAAAACAGAGAGACGTCTGTTACGTGTCGTCGTACGATCGTAACCGGCTGACCCAGGTGACGTACTTACGTACCTGTTATGTACCGCAACGGACCAGACCGGGATCGATTCTACCGCGACCACGATGATTAGCCGCAACCATCGCGCGATTTCAACGAAATTACTCTCCGATAACTGTGCTCTCGTGAAATTGTGAGATTGAGATACCGGATGATGATCATCCGGTTACAGATTTTATTGTTGGTTGTTGCTGTGTTGGATTGCACTGTTTTTGCGTTAGGTTTGGTAAAGATATTAACCTTTAGTGTTATTGAAAATATTATTTACATTATTAGATATGTCGGTATTTAACCAATTACTAAACATTTCAGTATTGCATGAGGTATTATATCAATTTCACATCCATTAAATTTAAATAATCACAGAGAATGGAAATATTTTAGGTCAGAAGAAATGTTTGATTTTCGATTTAAAATAGCTTCGAGTGCAAAGGGTTAACACATCGAGTGCCAATTCAGATTCAAATAGCCCATAACGGCAAGGTAATTTATTCGATGAAATGAAAATTGGTAGAACATTTTTAAAAAGTTCGAGAATCAAAGAGAGCACCGATAATTGTTTTCCGAGTCGGGAAAAATCCTTCCGGCAATCGTCATGTTAGTCAAAAAAGAACCTATTTCTAAAATTTCTTTGAATTCTGTGATGGGAGGTAAACGGAAGTTTCGTCGAATATTGTTAGCACATAACAACTTAACTTGTGGTGTGTACTTTATGAAAAAGATACTAACTAGTTACAAGCTATGATTAAATATTAAAATAGTATAAAAAATACAATATCGTTTTACAAGAGAATTGTCGCAATTTTACAGCGAATTTTCAGTAGATGGCCAAAGGTGATAATATCCGAACTTTTGGGGTTCGCGGAGGATCGATCGCATGATGGGCGATCTATGCGGTCCATCAGGCGGGCAGCTGGGTCCCGGAAGCGTATTTTCATCAGACAGGAATCAGGTCGTGTCCGAAATATTGCGGGTGCCGCGCCCCCTTCGAGAGTTTCGAGGGAATTCGGTTGGTGCTCAGTTCTTTCATCTTTGGTGCCGCGCGCGCTCGCTCGCCCCTAAGAACTTGTAAATTGAAGGGTGCGCTGCGGCCCGAAAGTTCCTTTATTTATCGCTCAGAATCCTCGCCGTCGAACCGGCGGAACTGCAGCAAGTTCGACCTCCCGTCGGAAAAACACGCGGAATTTACGTGGCTCCGGTGAAAAGTCTGGGTTAACGATTTCGCCGACGGCCGCGGAAGAGGTCCTGCTTATTTCTCGAAATAAGTGACGCGAAATGCGGCCACGATCGTTTCCTGCGGGTCACAGACGATCCTCGAAGTCCACGTTCCAACCAGAAAACACCCTAAATTCTAGTTCATTTTATGTACTACTAATTCTTGCTTTTATCTATTTATTTTTTTTCACTTAGTTGGCTGATTCTTTGTTACTAAATCGTTGTACAAATTAGTTCGTTTTGAAAAAAATTGTCTGAATTTACTATCACGATTTGTGAGCCATTTTATTGATTCTGGTTATACAATTGTAATATCATTTATTCTGTAGAAAATCAATAAGAGATCTCCTCAAAAATAATTTCTTCGAAAAACAATTGCTTTGTCAAAGGCAAATGAATATCTTTAAAATAATCTTATTAAACAATCGTGAAATACATCTTTTCGAAAAACCACAGTTGGAGAAATATAAAAACATTTTGAATTTACCATCGCAATTTGAGTCTGTCTTGTAGAGCGCGTCTGTTAATTGCAGAATCAAGTCATAGATAAAATATGGCGCGATAAAAGAAAAACACGGCCAAGCTTTTAGACGAAGTCGGGGTGAAAACGCGCGGTGGTTGCGGGGTCAGAAGGGTTGAATTTGTGTGAACGGCCGACGGCAAAGGTCGAAGCATTATTTAATACGATAAAAGGCTCGTCCGTGCTCTTTTTTTGCGCTTCGACGGAAGCTCCGGGTAATCGCATAAATACTATCCCCGCGCACCGAAATCTGATGATAAATCAGCACGATCCTGGCAACCCTCTGGAATGGACCGCGGTTTCAACCTACAGGTGGCTATATCTATGGCTTTATGTACTACAAAGGTTCGTGTACAGTGTACAGACAGGCCGCACACCCACGCGCCGGCCGCCATATCTTTAAAATATAAGCAACTATACATACGAAAGTTTATTGAGGTGAAAAACTGAATATACGAGGGTCGGGAGGGATTCTCTGCTGTATTAAGGTATCACGAAAAAAAGAACACGTGTGATATATGAGGGTGCGAAGAACGCGGCAAAAGGTCGTTTATACTTCTCTAGTTAAACTCGCTTTTTTACCGTGTCCGGATAAGAATATAAGTATAGTTAGTTAAATATTAAACGCTAATTTTTAACGCGTCGACCGCCCCCTCAACGATACCACGCGCAATTATTTGTCTAAATTTAAACGATTAACTTTCATAATGATATATGGATGTACACGAACATGCGAAGGACTCGCGAGGGAGGGTTGATAGGGTAATCTGTCTTTCTTTTTTGGCTAGCGAAAATATTCATTGGGGGTGTAGAAGTTTCTGTTAAATTCTTATGAAAGTTTACATAAATATCTGTGGTATGAAAATGAATATGATAAATCTGAACCACATTATGCGGACCTTCGAAATGTACATTGAAAATTTAATAATTCAAACAAATATGATATTAATGACAACTTAAAATTCAACTGTATCAAAATGATAAATGGAAACGTAGTGAAATAGTAACACCTCATCTATTATAAATTCACGAATAGTTACGTTACATAATTATTTGCATAGATTTGAGTGTCGATACACGTAAGGGACAATCAAACGACTTTCTTTGGTTTATACTAATTTTATACATTCGCGTACAATTACGGTAGAGTAGAGGATTGAAACCAGACACACGGTGCACACGTACGAACCCACACACAAACCGTATAATGCTGCAGATCCAGCCGTGCGAAGAAGAGACTCCATCTATCATCCTGATCTCATCCAGTGGCTTAAGCGACCCCGATACGTCATTTTCCAAATCTCAGAGATAGGTTGCCTCGAGATTCATAGATCGACGTAGCCAAGGGTTGAGCCCAGGCATGGGTGGTGATAGTTTCGTAGAAAACAAAGATGCAAGTGTATTCGCTAGGGAACTAAATTGGAATCAAGTCTCATCACTATAAGATTGCAAAGACTTTCTGTAATCTCCGAAGTATGTAAATTCACTCGACAGTGTTGGAAAGGCTCTTGAAATCCTTATGGTTGATCAAAAGGATCCCGAGGGCTCTTAGGGTTCAATAAAGATCAGGATTTTTAAAACCCTTAAATATTCGAGAACTTCCGAGGAAGATTCCACAAGACTTCTGGAACCTTTCAATAATCCTTAAAGGTTCTATGAGGACTTTCTAAACCTTCCTAAGGCGTACGTGGACCCCTAAGTATTACCCTTAGAAAAATGTCTAGGACACTTCAGAATTTCCAAAATATTTCACAAGGATACTCGATAACAATTTTAGCTGTACAATCTCTATCGGGACCTGCTCAATGACACATAAAAATGTGTAAACACCCACATTTACTTTGTTTTATTTCCCAGTGATGCTGGCCGAGGACAAACACAAGATTCGAACTGTGTTCTCTATGTATTCTCGCCGAGGGGTCAGTAATTACATGGTGGACAGGTTAGAGGGAAAGAGTTATGGCGTTCGAACGAGCATAAGAGGTCTTATGGGAGTGGGTAGTAACTTGACCGAGGTATTAAGAGGATCTCCCGCGGCGAATGTGCATACATTACGAGTACCGGCGTTTATCCTCCTCCTTTTCTGACGACACAGACGTTCGAGGGAAACGGTCTCGGCTCGATTAGCCGTGCCGGCGATGATCTACGACACTCTCCTCTTCGACAGCGAGGGTACATGCGGGCAGATTTGACCCGGAGCCAACCGGAGTCAGCGGATTTTCTGCCTTTTCTATAAAAGTAATAACGTACCTGCGATAGTACCAATCCCGGTGAATCAATCAGTGCCTGGACAATCGGCTCGACGCATTCAATTACATCTCTACGATTTAAGGAATCCGAAAACTCTGCTCTTGCAGCTTCTCTCAATCTTCAATCAAATAAAAGAAATATATGGTCACGAAATAGTAAAATAAACAACATTGACAACTTTGACAGCACTTGTAATATTTCCTAAAAGTGTACTGATCTTCTCAATTTATAAAACTGTAAATTAAATCAATAATACAGTTTTCTGATTTTTGATTCTTCAATATTTCTAATTTTTCTGACATTTAACATTTAATTAAGTAGAGCACTGCGTCATTTTCCCCGAAGAAATCCTAGAAGAACTGATGGGTAGGTGTCGAAGTCTGTGAAATGGAGACTTGTTCTAATTTGTCTATCAACTAACACGCGTTCAAAATGTTGTACTATTTAATTAGCTACAACACCACAAACTATCCGTACTAAATCACTACGTCGCGTCGGTATATCGGAACGAACACAATAGAATCGATTTCTCTCGGACTAGAGCACCCAATGAAACTCTAAAACTCAGTTGAAACTTTAACTCCTGCTTTCCTGTTACGGCGTGAAAAATGCGAGACGTCCATATGGTAGATAGTAGAATTTTTCCCCGATTCCGTGGGAGTGAATCGATGAAAGGAGTAATTTAAATTAACGAGCAGATTAAAAGGGTACAAGGAAATGGGATACGTCTTAAGTGCTTGACTCCTCCCAGCCTGTCGTGATTTATCGAGGACTCTTGTTTCTCTTTCCAAATTGATGAGGTTCCGTCCCATTCGATACGATTTAATAGGATGTTCATTAGACTGCATAGAATTGAGCCGGCATCTGCGAGAAATTTACCTATGTCTCAGCACTTAAATCCTGACTTCTGAAAAACCTCCTTACTCTCGCGTCGCTACGCAAACATTGAGATTAAAAATTCCTCGAACGTTTCACTCTCCGTTTAATAATACGCTTCGATCCGGATTAGGAAACCATCCGACTCCAGTTCTGCTTCTGTTACGATGTTACGATCTGGTGGAAACGAGATTTTCAGATTAACGCGATTGTTGCGCTCTCATACTGAGGGTAATAGTAATTGATGTACACGATTTGTACCTGTCGTGCTAGATATTTTGTAGATTACGTGTACAATCGTGTCGCGCTGCTCTCTATGTCAATTTTATTTGTCTTTATGTCTCCCTAAAGGTTCATGATTCAAGAGTCACTCAGAAGTTTCAAGGTAAATAAAAAAGAAGGTTCTCATTTTAACAGACTCGGAAACAATCAGTCTTTTAATCGCAGTTCAGAGAAAATGTTTTCTCTTTGTTCTTAAGAGGATTATAGTTTCGGTTTACGTTCTCCAAGGAAGTTTTTCTACGTGAGACTATAATTTCCCGACAGTTTGAGATGGAGGAGCGAATCCGGAAGGCTCAGAGGCGATGCTAAGTGTGATTACGCACCGTAACGAACAGTTGCCATCATTCTTGCCTCGTTTGTCCGAGTCACGAGCTAAAAACAAAAGAATCTCCGACGGGAATCGTTTCAGCTTCGTTCACGCGCTTCCCCGTTGCCTGATCGTCTTCGATTTCAGAAAGAACTTTCCCTCTTTTTTCTCCCGTCTCTTCGACAGAGGAGTTTCCACGCTGATGGAGTTCCGTCGCCATTCATTAATAATTTTAATAAGGAATCTCGGCGAGCTGCAGTTTGTTCGTATTTCGGCCCTCGAACAATCTCCGGTCTGATTATCGTTCTTGTTTCACTTCTTTCGATTTTCCCCTTCGGGAAGCTTCCCATCCCACACCTGAAGACTCTCTGCCAATGCTAATAATTCGTATGTATCGGAATGAAACGTCTCTTTTTATTCTGATATCGTCAGCCTCCGTTGAAACTTCCAATACCTGTAAATCCTTGAAAAAGAATTTATTTGATTTTCAGTCTGTCATTATCCCAAAAATAACATTGTGTTATTTCTGGAATACGTGCAATTCTGAAGACTAAAATCGTAATTTTTGGACAATTACCAAACGCAAGACAATTTCCACATTCTGTTGGACCTTTACTTTATTTAGACACTTTTCAAGAAATCTTTTTTTAAATAACAGGATATCGATAACGTCTCGATCGACGCGTGGTGTCTCGTTAATTACCGGACGGAATAAATCGACCCGCGACAGGCGCTCAGAAAGGAGCGAACAATCGAATGGCAATGGCGATCGCTCAAAGGAATAATTAGTCAGGTTGGTTTTTACTAGAAGCCGCAGCGTCAGTTAATCGGCCGAATCAATCCGGCTCGAAACAACACCCGGCCTCGGCCAGTGATTCGCGATCAAAGGAAAAAGTGGCGGACCAGAAGCGTTTCTGTATCGACCAGCAAAAAAGGTCGACGACGACGGCGTCGTCGGTTCGCCTTCTGGGTGACTCGACGATCCGCGCGCCCGTAGATCAGTCGAGTCGCGCTCATAAATCGTGATTAAATCGACCGGCCCTCGTAAATATCGTCCCGCGAAGATCGGCGAAGGAGAGAGGGACCGAGAGAGTGTGCGAAAGCAACACAGGAGCTGCGAAATCGTCTAGAGTCACCGGAGCACCGGATAGAAAATCCGAGAAAATCCGCAGCGAATGTCCTTTCCTTCTCGGAGTATGTTTCTGCTTTCTAAAACTTGTACAAGGAAAATTTGGAAGCATTAGGCTCTGTAACGTTTATCACAGAGACTGTTGCAGGAGATGAAACTTCTCGTTTATACGTAGACCAAGCGGATTACATCAAACTCAAGAGTTTTTTTCAAATAAAGTTTATAGAGTGGATATTATACAGTTTATTATTAGTTTTAGATTTACTGAGACTTATTAAAATTGGGATTTGGGAAGTCTAAAATTGGATATACAAGAGTACCGGAAGGATGTGCTGATTCTGGTAAACGTTGGTGATCCCCTTGGTCAAAATTGATACGATTTTGAACCATGTCGGTATTTCAGATCTTAGGTCACAGAACCCCATATGATGATTGATCTACCTCTACACTTCGTCTGTTCTCCAAGAATGTGGATCGTCTTCACTAAGGGCACGCCAATTCAGAAACAAACCCAAGGACAAAGGCTTCGCAGTTGACGCGAGTTAAGAAATAAAAGGACCACGACGTCCACGAAGAAAAAGAAAGGCTGGAGAGAGAGAAAGAGAACGGGGGGCAAAAAGGCGTTCACGCGTCCGCGGAACGCTGCCGGCAGGGGGCTGTCACGTACAATTATCCCGTCTTGGCGGGTTCAAAGGCAGCGTGAGAGACCCTCCCGGGTAGCTAGAATTGCTACAAAGCTGGTAATCGTCGATGAAGGGTTGCGGACGACCCAGATCGAACCACCGTGGAGGAATTACCAAGATCGTGCCTCCCGACTTGCTGTCCTTCCGACAGAAAGACTCATTTTTAGAATCGAATCGACTTTCAAGATCCGTTTGCTGTTTCCTGATCTACAAACCTATTTATAGAATACTTAATCCCTTTGAACCAGAACAGATGAATAAATTAGATCAAGACTAACATCTCCGGAATAAAAGATCTTTGGTTTGGAGTAAAATGGTTAACTTTTTAAGAAAAGATTAACCGAATTAACATTCACGACCTCCTGAGATCGTAACCAAAAGCACGAACTGATTTCTGAAGTCAGTGTAAAGCGAAGAAGTTATTTTGTGGAGAGCTAAGGGAGAATTTACGAATTTCCTGAAGAGGTCCAAGAGCGAGGAGGTCGAGCGACGAGGAGGCCGGGGACAGGGTGCCCGTTGACCCGCGAAATCCGGAACGAATAACTCCTGGCAGGTTGTCGATGTCGCGGAGACCTCCGGGAAGTGGCTTTTATTCGGCGGGGGTCGACGGAGATTGTCGGCACCGTCCATAGTCTAAAGTCTAAGGCCCTGATTGACAGGCCAGCTACACATCGATGATACCGAGGCGTCTGTGCTCTGACTTCCATTTCACGCCACTCTGCGCCCGTCTGTCGTCTCGCTGCTCCACCGTTTCGTGAATACGCGATCCGGGTCTCGCGTCTGCATGCTGTTTGCATTAGACTTCCTGTTACCGAAGGCGACTCGGCTGCCTTTGCCTCTTAGGGACTCTTCGGCATCCTGTTGTTGCTGCACTATTTATTCCTGGAATTTCCAGTCTTTGGATCTTCAACTGAAATAGTAGGGCTACTAAATTTTTAAAAATGTTTTAATATACCTGTACAAACTGTTTCAATATACAATTTTTTATTTGCCCAGATTTCGGGCTAAATCGATCAACCATCTTTTGTGGATCTTCATTGTTTCCTTTTTATTCGACACATGCAGAGTTCTATGATAAAAACACACAAGCTATACATATGTGGATTACGTACAAGTACACTTCACAGTCCGCTATGTGCTCGCATTTTATCTGAGAAAGTGTATCAATCATTTACGCTAGCCATTGTAACGCTATGCACACACACCGTAAGTTAGCATCTCAACGACGCCGTCGTAATACTCAAAACTTACGCACGGTACAAGTCCTTTATACTGAAAACTCCCATCCGGTATGTGGTCGTTATGCTGAAAACTTGCAAGTTGTATGAGAAGTAAGAGCGTGTAAAAACTTTTGCAGCACCAATGAGAGCTCCATTATACAATATTATTACCTGATTATGTGCTGCTGTACATGGGAAACGTATTTTCCAACCGCAATAATATCAATTATAAGTTTTAATTAGGTACTCCATATAGCTCATCGTTCAATTATTATTAACTCGTTGTCCACAACAATTTAATCAACAATGTAAATAATATTAATTATACTCTTTGACGAATCATAGATCGTCGATATTATTACATTTCCATATTGTTCAATCACGTAGTTGCGAATGCATAAATGTTCACACATTATTTCGTAGATATTGATCGTGTCAGTGTATACAAAGAATTTCGCTACATTAGAGATATTGTAAAAATAATATTCGTTCATACATTTTGTTAAAGTTAATGTACATATAAAAGTCATCGTCTTCAAGGTGCCAAGACCCTCATCAACTCCGATCGTTTTAGCCTCACATTTCCCAGAGAATGCATCGCCAAAAACTCAGTTTCACGGACCCAAATTGTACATTTCGAGCAAATCGTAATCGCAAGGCCGATCCACCGGCACAATTCCCCTTCATCCTCCAAAACGTCGTTCTCCACAGTCTTCGTTAACGAGCCACGGCTTCGTTTTACGCTCGCATCGAATCCACGCGCGCGGATTCGGTTTCTCTTATTAGTGGGAACGGCTCGGTCTAATCATCTACCTGGCCGCGCAGCTGCGCGCGGAGTCTGCCCTCTCTCCGTGTGGCCGAGAAATTACGCGAGCTCCCTGCCATGGCGGTGCACGGATTCACCTGCTCGATAATGACTCTATCGAGGGTAGACCCGTAGGATCGCGGCACACCGTCTCGACACCTGTCTCGCCGAGAACACGATTCCTCGAATCTGGGGGCCACCGAAGCCAGATTCCGGTATACCGGAAGTGTCTTGTCACATCAAGGACGATGGACTCGTTGGGCACTGTTATTCAGCTCGTGTGGCACCAACTTCTGCACCTTCAGGTCGTTATGTCCTTCCGCTGTAAAGAATTATTTTTATCCAGTTTGATCTGTTCTCGGTCGATTTTTTACAGTATGCTTTACTGTGAAATGCAACATAAACCTGGTTTCTTTGTCCGCAAAATATTGTGCACATCTATATAAATGAAAAGTTTGCAAGAAAAATTTGCAAAACACGCTTCTAACAGTTTCGTTAATAGCTCGTCAATTTGTGAAAGAGCACTGCGCATAGGTTACAATAAATCACGCCTACGAACAAGCCGACGATGTTTACCCAGTCCGCAATAAAAACAACCCCTAATACATTATCAACTAGCTCAGACCAACGAGGTCTGTCTGAACGTTTTCACCGTCTGTGACGTTTCCCCGTCATCCGTCAGCGGAAGAAAATTTCCGCGGAGTGGATACATCTTCAGAAATTGAATCCGAGAAAGGGGGGAGGATCAGGAGAGCGAGCGTCGGTCGGCCGCCTGGCAAAGGGAGCAATTTCTCAAGTGATTACCTTAAAGAAGCTGCGAGATGTTCGAGCTATAGCGGGGGAGGCTCGTGGCAGGAGTCGTCGGAGTGACATTGAGCCTCGGCCCGACATAGTTCGGCGACTTCGGAGCCAAAAGACGAAGAGAGGAAAAAGAGAAATGAAAGAACGAGAAAGAGAGGGAGAAACAGGGCCGAACACACCAGCTCGCGGGTAACACGACAGAACCCGACTCGCGAGAAGGCGAAAGGCGGGTCTCGGGCCGGATCGAGCCGGGTCGGGACGGTGGAAGAGGAAGAAGCTCCGGTTCCCGAAGGAAATTGAAAAATCCGAGTTAAAGGATGGGTCGATGCGCCGCGTGTCTGCGCTCGCCACCGACTGCGGAGTATTTAATTTAACTTTTTCCTCGTTTTAGCCGCATTTCCAATTTTTCCTCGCTAGCACGCCACGAATCACGCCGCCATGCCACCGCGCTCTCCCTGAGACGTCTCTGTTTCCGGTTCCGGGGGCGAAGCTAGAATCGGGTCAGAGAACTCTGCCAATGCTACTATCTTCCTGATTCTTAGATTTACTCGATTTTAGAACGCTGTTACTGACCGGTGCCGGAGGTATCGTCTTCTTTTTATCTTAAACTGGGTGGTTCTGGTTTATTGTAATAGCACAGTACTCTTTCCCAGTAGTTCGGTATACGGGGCTGCGGGAGACTATTTTTCCACGAATTCACGAAGACAGTTACGGAGACGATACCGTGTTCTGACAATTTTATCGATACTTTAACGACCGCGTAAGAATTTTCGCGTTTACCACAATTACCAGAAGAAAAACATGAAGAACTGCAATTTTCAGAGTCTCGTATCGTTTGTAGTTTATTGCAACGTTCACCGATCTCGATGAAATTTTCAGAATGTACATAACGCGTACTGATCTACGAAACGTATTTTTTTAACTTTTTATGTAGGCTCACATAAAAACGTTGCGAACACCTTTCGGTGAACGCTTTTACTGTTATTCTCTGCAATCCGATTTAATGGAAAATTGTGAACTTATACAAGTGGTTTTCACAGTTTTCGGAATGAAGGTTCTCCAAACCAGTTTCAAGAACCAAAATCGATAGCATAACAGTATTCGTGCGCAGACAGTAAGCAAATCATTAATAACTTTATTATGTTAGCGTACACAAGTGCGGCGTTTATTCGAAAAAAGCTGGCTGGGTTCCGAAGGATGAACGAAGAGTTTCGCGAGCAAATAGAGCAGGCGGTGCAGCTTTTTCTGCAGTAGAGTAATTCGACTTGGCATAGTCGGACGTTGGCACTGCTAATGGATATGCAACGTGGCCACCGCCGCGCCGTGAGTGTACGAAACGCAAGCGAGAACATTCGAAATTAGTTATATTTTTCAGCTCTCAGGCCGTGGTGTGGTGTACTCGAAAGTTGCATAATGGAATCCCCTAATTGGACCGCCTTCGCCGTTGTACAACCGGGGCGAAATATTATTTTTCTCAGGACGGGATAGAATGAAAAGTTGTGGGGGTGGGAAAAGGGGGTGCGGAATTTTCCCCGGTGATCCCTTTCCCTTCGGAAAACCGGGTTGCTCGCGGTGCAGCTGTAACCAACCGGCGAAGTTTCTTCGGGGTCGAGGTTCAATAACGATGAAGTTGGCCCATAAATTCAATATTAATCCGCCGTAAACCGTGAAGCAGAAATATTACGAGGCGCGGGGGATGCGAGGCCGCTTAATGAAACCTCGTATGAATCGCGCACGACGCGGGGCGATGCAAGAAGATGCGAGGCGATGCCAACCTCTTCGCGGTTGTTTATAATTGACGAAGAGCTCCAACGAAGTTTTTAGAAATTTTATTAAGAAAGACCGCGCGAAAGGATCATCTTCGTGCCTATAGACTCTGCCGAGGAGGGGAGACTATTGAATCACCTACCCCCTAGACACCGAACAAAATTGGAACAACTTTCTGCGTGTAATTACGAAGTGGAGGCTTCAAGCTTTAAAACGAGTCTAGGTTAATTGCTTTTTAAAAGACCATCCCTGTGGTAGCGGAAGAATTGTTCCGAAATGATACAAGGCAACTTTTACATTTCAGTGTTTTATAAAAAAAATTGGCATGCCTGACTTACCAATAGATAAAGTAGAAAATGTTTATCATAAAACTGTGAAATTATTAACTGATTGATGATGGGGTGTGAACCACCCTTAATGAATTCTAATACCTGCATGCTGAAAAAGTATATAATTGTTCGAACGGCGTTTATCGCGAAACAGTGGCAGTCTTAACCACTTGATGAAAGGGTGAATTATCCTAAATGCAGTGTAACAACGATGTGATCATAGTTGATAGGATCGCAAACCCTCCGATTGGAGGACGCGCTAGAACCACATTTGCGCGGGGAGAGGAAGAGCGGATTGTTCTATCCCAGTTAATGAGCCCGGGATAACGTTGTTAATTCTAACGCGAAAATCGACGTGTTACCTGTTGAATAAAAGGTTGCGCCGTTAATGAAGCCGATGATTAAAGCCCCGACTGTCTAATTTACTCGGAAATTACCGTATTGCTTCGGCCGAGAACAACCAGAGTTTTTCTGTCCGCACGGCCGTTTTGCCATCAATTACGCCGAATTTACTTTTGAACGTAATTGAGAACCATGCGCCACGGGGCCATGATACTGACCGCGGGAACAACGCCCCCTAAAATCCAGCTCTCGGTCTGGTTTCCATTTCTTCTTTTTCGCCCCTCCGCCGAAAACCACCCCTTTGAACACCCCTCTGCGCGCCGATGAATTTTCGAGACACGGACCGGCGCGCAATCGACGCCCGCGGCCGAACGATCGCAACAATTTTTACCGTCGAACGAGGGAAAAACGTGCCCGCGTTTACAATGGAACCAGCGAACCGGCTGGACCGTTAATTAGAAACAAAATGCCGTAAGGGGGTTCAGGTTTTTCGGAAAAGTTGCCGGCCCTGCTCCGCGCACCTCGCGCCCCGGTGTTATTCAATATCGGCGACTCGAGGGAGCATAACGCAAAAATCTTTTATCTGCTGGCTTTCTCAAAAAGCAATTTCGGCGAGGTCACAAAAAATTAATAGAACTACGTAATCTATGAAACCACACGAACCCGAGGTCACTCTGAAAAAATTTATGAAACATAATTTTTGCTACTTGAAATAGAATTCCCAAGATGGTAGGCATTTTCACGCGTCAACTAATTATAGAGGAAGGCGATACAGAAAGGTTAACAAATACCGAGTCAGGACTCAGAGAACTATTCATATTATTATCAAACCAGATGCCTGAAGGCCTATTGTTACCATTTTTACTGAAAAAAGCTCCTGTGACAATTATCCGCGAACAAATGTTACAAAGGGCTCGTTCCCAACACAAAAATGTCGAAACCTGTAGGACATCTTTTAGTTATATCGCGTTTCGATAAAAGGTTCCGGGGATGATGAACGATGGAAATACCTGTCACGTCCGCTCCAGAGAGACGAGAGTCCATTTAACACCAATCGGACCTTTGACCGACCCTTTTAATCTCTCCGATAATAAAGGAATCCCCCTTGTCGCCTCTCTCTCTCTCTCTTCCTCTTTTTCTCTCTTCCTGTTGAAAGAAGGCTCGAAATGTATGCCGGGCCGGTTCTTCTAAGCAGGAGAAACCATCGTTCTTCCGCCTCCAACACAGAAACGTCCGTTCTAGTCGTCGAACGAATTTATCGCCGGCAACGAAGGGGTTAATTACCATGTAGGAGTGGCGGTCTCCATCGCGGCCAGAACCAGGACGGAACAGGCAGTGGAAAAGTTTTTTGGTCGCTGCGCGCCAGGTGATATATGCCATTATTATCTCGCAGTTAGGGCATAATCACCGTGGCGCCAGGTAGGATCCGGTCTTTATTCCCCCGGAGCCGAGGAGCGTACCGTAAATTACGCGAGCGATCGCCCTAATCTTCGATCCCTCATTTTTGCCCGCGAGAAATTGGGTTGCGACAGGTGGCCGCTGGAAACGATCGATTTCAGAAGATGATCCGACGGGACACCGGGAAACACGGTGCCATAATGTTCGTGGTCTCACCAACGATGCTTTCGCCTGCTACATTATTACTTCGATCATTCATATTTTCCTCTTGTTATCCGTAATGCAGAAGACTCGTTTATAACGCGATCAAAATATATGGCAGTTAGTGTTAAGATTTTTTAAACCATTTTTTCAGTGTTATGGAACATAGATGTACATATACACGGTCTTCATAAAAAATTTTTTAATCGCATTTTGAGCTAGTCTATTGTACTTCTCTAGATTAAGGATAGTTGCTGGATCAAGAAGACAATTTTTAGTGTATTGTTTTTGTTAAGGACTCGTGAGGAGGCTCATCTAAATTATATAAAATTAGTATTATTCTCTGTCAGCTTACTTAGAAATTCATTTATCTACATTCGAGATAAATCGATCTAAATTCTATAGAATTGTTGTCTACGAGTATTCGAAATCCATGTCATTATCTGCTAATACATCCGCGGCAATTTCGAAACTGGCGAATCCTTTGAGGAATGATCCTATCACCGATCTATCTTTGCGAAATGAAGGGGGCCGCCTCTTGACCCGCATTTCCACGAACGACAAACTCCAGGGGCCCCGTTCGCTCGTTCTCGTTGGCTTCTTCTTCTTCTTCTTCTTTTTCTCCTTCACGGCCGGATCGTTTTATTCGCCGACAGCAGGACCATCGCCGGTAATAAAGACATTAACGAACCCTGCCGCCGAACGATGGAGGCCTTCCGTTCCAGGAGGCCAGTTAGTTCGAGCAAAGCTCTGGAGCCTGACGGCACCGGGCCAGCACGCTTTCGGCGAAGTGATTTACGCCCCGCGAACTATAATTATTGAAGCGCCGCACGAAATTGCTTCCACGTATTTCCTTGATCACCTCCTGGGTCGTGTGACCACGGAGGATCGGCGACGATTGATCCGCCATTGCCGACAGATCCGATTTGATCCGCATATCGCTCATTTGCTCATTTTTGCGGTCGAATTGTTCACTTCACTTCAGCGATTTCTTCATTGTTGTATCGTTGCAGCGACTCGTACAATAATTGTTGAAAATATTTTTGTCAGTCGTGAAAACAAACGAAATGATAAAAATTGTCAGGCAATTCATTATTTACAAGAATACTGCGGACTTTATGCATTTGTTGTCAAATTGTGTAGATCAAATTTGGAACAGTAAAGACACTTAAAGAATTTAAAAATAATGATACATTATTTTCAACTGATAAAATACAAATTAATGTCTTTAGTTTAGGTTAGGTATTGTCCTTTATATGGCATACACACGGTCGCTATTTTGATTTACGATCGCAGAGGACCAGTGGCTGTAAAGATCGCAATAAGAATTCATTTTTCGACCGTTACGACAGCGAAACAGGAAAAATGAACGTGGAAAGCTCGCAAAGCACACTCATAGACTTGCCCGTCGAATTTCCGGTGCGTTATGTGCATTATGTACGTTATGTCCGTCATAACTCGAATTTAGGAGGCGTCGCCATCGCGTAGAACAAATGACACTCCAGGGGAGATCGTCGTTGCACGGTTTATTTTCGTTTGCCTCGTTTCCGGACTGTCCCATGGGTGGGATCGACGTATCGACGTGGCCTAAGTGAAAAACCGGGCCGCGGATCATTATGTCGTCCATCCATTCGGGGTTGATCGCTGGATCGAAGCAAAAAATCCCGCCGGGCGATCGTTGAGAAGAGAATCTTCTCCTCTCGACAAAAAACAAATTTTTTTATTGGAGGATCTCGCAGGGAAGAGATATTCGTTTTCCTTAGATCTTACAGTTCCTGTTTCTTCTAGTTCAGTGTGCGATAAGAATAATATTTATTTTCTTTAATTTACAATTTAAGAAAAGTATAACGAAAGCCCACGCGAAGTTTTAAACGAGTCGCATAATTTTTTCCTTCTAAAACAAAAATAAATGGCGCAACGCTGATTCACATTTTTCACCAAAGAAACAAATTGCTCCCTAAGAGAAAGTAAACTCTGCGGCACCATAATTCGACCGACAGTATCTGTCAGTCTGTCGGTCATTAAGAGAGACGTCTCTATCAAGGGATCCGAGAGGGGAAGAGATCGTCGATTATCTCGATCGAGTTATTAAAAGAAGTCCAGAGCGCCTGCCCCGATTCGATCTCTCTTTCTCGGTGGGCATGAATTTCTGCCAGATGGTCAGACGATCGTCATCGGGACAGGTGCATGTGGATCGGTGTTGTAGACCCACTGTATGGGGAAAACACTGTTCCAAGGTGAACCAGGCGCGATTCCGCGAAATAAACGCGCGAGGAACGCCGCGAGCGATGTCCGAGCTGCTTTCACGAACATAGCGAACCACTAAGTGGTAGTTCAGTACGATACAGGATGTTTCGTGACTGAAATTAAAATGGTTCTGTTTCTTAGTTCCTGCCGGTAGGAGTACAGTGTCCCACAAAAACTAGTATCAGTGTCCAAAATTGTTTATGTTGTTCCATATCATTCTTCTATACCTCAGATGAAACTTGTAACTATAAAGCTACGTCCACACTTTGGATTAAAATAAAATTCGTGGATCCCCCTAATCTTATTTGAACAGTATAGTAAATCAACGACTCGAATGGTCAGAAAAATAAGGGAACCTTGAACTAGTACTTCACCACGACCTTGATACAATATTTCTCTTCCCACCACTATACATTCACGTCCCGAAGTCGTATAGATCGATCACGTTTTCTTATTCCGAATAATTGAGATGCTCGAATAAAACGAGACATCCCATATATAATGACCGGGTAAGACCACTTGACGGTCGGAGGATGTTGTTAGAAACGAGCCTGAGGCCAGCAAGCCCCATAATTCGCCGTTGTCTCCAAGAAATCATACGAAAAACTGACACTTAGGGGCTGATGATCGAATGCAGACGCTCATTGCGATACTCTTCGCGCGGGATTATCGATTCCCATGAATCGCAAGCAGCGAAACGATACTTTGTCGTGGTGATCGCGTCCCTGGATGCCTAACGACGTGAGACCATGTGCGAAACTGCAGGTTTCCCGAATGTATTCCTCGGGAACCAACCAAACCGGGTACTCGAAGGCAAAATGCCGGGTCATAGAGGTTGGCGATCATGCTTCCTCCTCGACTGCAGCCTCGGGGCTACGATGGCGTGATGGATAAACGAGAGGCTCGTTTGGACTTAAGACGACTTTGTCCAGGAAGATGAGACCCCGAGAACGACCTCCCTGGAACCTGACCACGGTTAGGGTCTTGATCACTAGACAGCTGTGCCCCGTTCGGATGGCTCCCGGTGACGATTCGTTCGGCTGTGGTAATTATGCTAATTCCACGGAAAACCGGTCGCCTCCACCTCGGCCGTTTGCCGTTGAAATGGAAGCGTTATCGGACGATATTATCGCCATCAAGAGAACAAAACGAGCGAAGATTGCGTTCGAGGTATTATTAAAACATTAGCTGCCGCACCGGTGGCTGTAAAAGTCACAGATATGGTGGGGGACGCTTATTTAATCCTTGCGCATCGTTCGAGAAATTGGGACGTTCACTGGTGATTAAATTGTAGGTTTGTATTAAAATGAGCAATTTTTACATGAAACCCCAGCTACAGAGAACGTTTCCTAAAATAGTACCTGCGGCGCTGGTAGTTGTACAATTGTCGAAATAGAGAGAGAATGAAATTTCTGTTTGGCCGCTGCTTCTCACACTTCGGTCAAACAATTTTCATCGGTCATACAGGATAGCCATTTTCAACAAATCAAATTGAATTGGAACGTTTATATCGTTGTCCAATAACTGTGTATGAACAGCAACAAAACAGAATTTTATTTCAGAATGTGATGAATGCAGAGTCTGCTGAGAATCTTCATCGTGAGACTGAATCGATATTGCAAAAGGTTAACTGCGCGTTTGAGTCCAGTGCCACGAAAACAAATCGATAGTCTGATCAAAGAATCGCGGCACCTACAGACAAACGGTGTTCGCTATGGCAAAAAAGGGCGTTCATTGTCCAGCGTAGACACGCCCCGTTTCGGTTCTCCGATCCGACGCAATTAACGAACATGTCCCCGGCTATCCCGACACGATTAAACCAATTACCCGCCGATAAAGTCGCCCTTTTCCTCGAGCCGATGGCAAAAAAGAACGAACACGAAACGCGGCGGCCGTCTCGCGACCGTCCGGAGCTTTGAAGAGTTAAGAAAATTCATTTCCCGTGCCGGAAGCTCTCGTGTTTGCGATCGGGAGTCGGGAATATAAGAATCGTCGGAGGAAACACGGCTTATTGCCAGCCGGCTATGAAAGCGAATTCCCATCGTTCGCGAAGAGAAAGAAAGAGAAAGGGGGAGAAAAGAGAAAGGTATTCGATTAATTCAAGCATGAGCTGGAAAGCTTTCGTAATGGACAGAAAGTGAACTGCGCTGGACCGATCTGGCATCGGCTAAGTGGCCAACTATGAAACTGATTATTGATGCAACGTGGGCAGAGGATAACTATGGTGTTCAAGGGGAAAGATTCGTGTAATTCTAAGAGATAATGTTTGCTGCCGGAACGGCGCCTAGCAATGTCTAGAAGCGTTAGCGTCGCGAGTAACGGCGATGGAAGAGAGGGAAGATCGAGGAGGAATGATAGGTTATAATTTTCCCATCGTTATGGAGGGGAAGAGTGCGAGGAAATGGGGAATAGTCCCCAACAACGGGTCTTCCGTGGATGGTTGTCACTATCCTATGATTATCTTTTTGTTCGGTGGAGGAATAGGCCAAGAAAATAAAGATTTTTTGATTTGATAGAGATTGTGTGTAATTAATGCGTCCATTTTTTAGACCCATGAATCTTAAAACATCATAACGAGATCATTGCAAGAGCAAATAGATGTTGACTAGGAAACAAGCGACTACGGTACAAACAAAATAAATGAGCAAATACTTGTGGTATATCAGAAAAGTATCCAAAAAGTTTCCGTGAGCTGTGACGTTGGAGAGAGAGAAGTTAACCTTGCCCTGATGCCGTTGCTAGCACATCCACGGGACGCGACTTGCCCCGAGGATGCGTCTCGCAGGAAGAATTCCTGCCAACAAAGATCGCTCGCCTTTTTCTGACGAACCCAGCAACTCTTCAGCTAGCTTGGATTTTCCGAGAATTTCAGATTCTTCGCGAAACACGAAGAACATCGCGGACATTCGGCTTCGAGGATATTTGCGGGAGGAGTCTTCTACTGAACGAGGCACTTGACGATTAATCTTATCGACGTTACTATACATCCTCCATTTCTGCAATAGTGAATAATCGATGTGATAGAAACACAAGCAGTATGGGTGATCAATAATTGGGTAGGTACAATTTAAGTTTGCTTCCTAGTGATCAAATCATTATCAGAGTATTCAAAAAATAATCCTTGTTGCAAACATGCCTTGATGCTCTATAAAGAAACAATAAAAATTCAGTCTTGTAAGACTTTTATTTTAAAATTCACTGTTTCAACGTAAAACCCTTAATCTATGTAAGTATTTCCAACAATTGGATCACCTACTGTAATTAGTTAGTAAATTTGTTCTTCGTGAATAATGTGTCGACGATTCCTGTCGACCCGATGACAATGATCGTTGTGTCAGACGCAACAGATAACCAACATAAAAAAGAATTGTCCACGTCGTTCACAACTAGTGAAACGATGTGTAAACCATAGTAAGCCCATGATGTCATTGAAAACTGTGTCAAGCTGACAGAAGAACGCAGGACGAGGGTCAAACTCCTGTTGTCGATGTTTACGATTCCAGCTACCGTTCCATGGAGTAATACGGCAACATTTACCATGCACAGAGGCGGCTGCCATGATTATCGTGCCACTACGGTATCCTGTGGCCCGTATCCCGCTCGCACGAAATTTCTCGTGGCCGGTGAACCAATAATCTTTGCGAGAAACCCACGGAATCCGAGCGTATTCGAGGATGAACTGAGAGCCCCGAAGAGACTGCAACGTTTCGGGCCGCACATAGGCAGACGGTTTCCAACATAGGGCAGCCTCGTAGTATTAAGTCATTACGTTCGGCCCCGGTCCTAATAATACCCTTCGCTCGCTCCGAGTGAGCGAACCGACCCGAAGTCCCGTCCATCCATCCAGTTGTCCGCCACGACGACGTGCCGCATCCTCTGCACGATGCAGAGGTTCTCACGTGGCACTTGCTGGTAATATTCGCGAGACACCTCGAGGAACACCTTCTCGAATCTTCAGACCTTTTCTGTACTTTTGTTAGAATTTTTTCAAAGAAATAAAAATTTCATTTTTTCTTCGATAACCTCAATCCTTGGATGAGAGTACTTCGTTGGGACTATAAGATTGACGATGTTCAATACTCAAGAGAAAGAGGCTTCATTTATTAATTTTTTAAAGCACATATTTGAAGCCAGTTCCTCAGAGGTAAAAGATTCATATGTTTTCCTGTTGGTCCTGATGTAATCATTATTCATTTTATTTGATCTCAGAAATTGAATCAGAGGCCACTTCCGTAGCTTTCTCTAGTCTTCATGCTGTTGCGCATATCCACATGTACATTTCATCCATTAATTTTTTAAATTGTCAGTCTAGTTATACTACAGTGTATACGTATATGTATCGAGACAATTCAAACTCGTTTCCTGAGTCAACGGTTCGGGACTTTTGTTCGTCGTGACGAGTACTACAGGATTCGGTAAAAATGTTTGACCATGAAAAAAGTGTCAAGGTCTAATTTACGAACCATATAGGTGGAGAATCACGGTGATCACGGCGTGTAATTTTGAAACACCTAGTACACACTCATATCCTTTTAGTCCCCGTCACGTGCAACGAAGGAGTCGACAGATTTTTCGAAGAAATCTGCGGAGAAAAACGATAGCAGAGAGATAAGCTCGAGTGGCAAGGTCAGTCTGGTACTGACTAGTGGAGTTGGCCGATGATGACAGACGACAGGGTTGGTTTCCATAGGCACCGTCGAGCTCCGTGGAATCGGCAGGGACCACCGGGTTCGCTCTCTCTCCGGTTATGCCCGTCGGCCTCTCGTGGCTTTGCTCTGGTAATATCTTATTACACGATCGCTGCATGCCGGACCGGTGCATGCTAGCTCTCTCTCTCTCTCTCTCTCTCTCCCTCACCCTTGTGCGCCTATACGCGTGTGCTCGCCGAGGTGCGCGAGATCCCAACCTAACCCGCATTGTATAAACTCGACGGCGTTAATCCACCAGGCACGCGGGTTACATTGCCCGTCAGTGATACCCGCGATCCTATCTCTTTTCCAGGGAAATTTGTACCGATCGTAAACCCTCCGTGAAAATTCGCGAGGCGTTATTATACTTCGTCCCATGGCGTGACGTTGCGCGACATAATGATCGACCGACGCGTTCGCTCACGATCGCCAACAATGAATTTTTTCGGACCTGGTGCTGGATGACCTGTAAATAAATTGAGTACGTTATCTCGCATCGTGTTCAAAAAATTTTTATTTCTGTGGTTGTGAATAGGGAATGTAGAGTAAATCGCTCGCGAGTGGACTAAAAAAATTTTATTCTGTACAAACTGGCTCACTTGAGAATACATTAATCAAGATCGTTCAAAAGAAAAATGAAAGCGTCCTTGAAACCTGGTCCTCGTAAAGCACGAATCATTTGAGAATCCATTACACATCAAGAAAACGAAAGTGGCCTTCAAGTGTCTTGTCTTGATCTCGTTTGCAAATAAATCAATCTCGTTATCTCAGATCCAGTTTTAAAATCGTGTTCTGCTTCACATGTAACTTACATTATCTTTAATCGGGTCTTCCTAAGTTAACAATCGTATTCCCAAGAGGAGAATTCGAGCAGAACGTCGATGATCCGATTTTTCCCGGTTACTAGATCGCTTCAAGTTCTTCGGGTTCGTCTGTTCAGAATCCTCGATATTGTGATTGCACGTAGCATTCAGAAGTTCCCGAGGAACTGCTGAACTCGGGCATCGAGTATCGGGAAATGCTTCCGCGGACCCGTGGACCTTTGATTGCCAGAAAGAAAAGGTAACGACTGTTCGGAATGTAGACCAGTGGTACGACGAAACAATGGGCACGGCTCGTTGAAACCGGGATCGCCGATTCGGGGCAAAACAGGAAGCTTTCCTGGTAGATGGGCCAGTGATTCCAAGCAAGAAGACAGTGCTTCTTGGACCAGGTTCGTCGATGAGAACCGAATAGGGCTCGCTTTTACTGAAGTCAGAATCGTCGTATTAAAGAATCCTGAGAAATGTCAAATCAACCTGGATCACCAATCTACGAAATAAAAAAATAAATTCTCAAAATTGTTCAACAATTTCCTCCACAGTGGGGAAGACTAAATTACGTTTTTACATATGCAGAAAAGAAACAAATACATTTTTCTGGTAGATGATCGTGGAAGGATGATCTGGACGTTCAATGTGTCTAATCGAAGCTTCAGAATATGGTCTTCTTATTTATAAAAAAGAAAAAATGTATTAGAAATTGGAAAAGATAGCCACACACTTTTTCACAAATCTCATTTTTTGTTCATAAGTCTTCCATTTTCATGGAGATTTGTGGAGAGTTCAATATTTTATCGAAACACAACAACCAGAACCAATCTTGACCCACACTGAATCAATCAATGGATAGGCAAAGTCAGCAATCATTCGACATATTTTTTAGGGTACACTCTAATCGAAACTCGAAGTCACGATCCTTCAGCGGCTTCGCGGCATTCCAGCGAAGTTCAATTCTGCAGACGACCTCGTACGGGTTCAGGATTCTGGTTGGCTTCAACTCCTCGAGTTGCCTCGAAAGCCACGCACCGATAAACCAGTAATAAGATATTAACGCCGGCAATTCCGGTCTAGAAAGTGACTTTAAGGGGTGTCCACGCACCGCACCGTTCTCCACTCCTCTCTTCTCCCCTGCTTGATCTTCTTCTCCTTGCTCGTCCTTGCGCGAGGACTCTTCGATTCGTGAGACGCCGCGGGCAAAGGAAAGAGCCGGGCTCACCGACAGTGTGTCGAGGCGATTCGCTGCCATAAGTGCATCGAACGGAGCCCGCCGGAGATAATAACTTCATACTGAAACGCTGGTGGTCCGTCCTGTATCCTGCACACGGTGTAACAGAGTAAAATCGACGGACGGAGCCGCTGCGGCGACCATGATCGACACAATATCCCCGCCATTGTTGGGAAGAATAAGTACTCGAGGAAGACGAAATAGAAATCTTCAATTGAAAATAGACCTGAAGCTGTGTCTTCACTGAAGCAACATAATACGTGTACGTGCCAAATGTCGAATTCTTTTCGAAAAAATTGTAATAATATAGAATAATAATTAAAAAGTAATGTGTATTCACACAATGCCAGATGTCATCAGACTGTACAGAATCATTTGTAGGAAATATTTAAGATGCAATATTACAGGATGCGCATTTTCGAACTAGAACGAAGGAGCACGGAAAAAATTACAGCAAGAAATTCTAAATAAAAATTGAAGGTAGCAATCGCGCCAGAAAAAGCTATCAAAGTTATTAAAAATATGTATAAAATTAAAAAGAACGTTCCAGACACCGAACTGTTCAACTACCAAGACACTGAAAAAGAAAGTCGCAGCAAAAACGTCCAAAGAGAACTGCATCGTTTCCTCGCGAAGGCATCGATTGTGAGGATTAAAAGATCCCGAGGTCGCGTTTATAATGCCCGAATCCGTTGTGTAGCTGATGTCCCGGCAACTGGCAAGAAGTTCCATCGTTGATCAAAGGCCGGCGAAGACGAAGTGGCACAGGTGGAACGTGAAATTCTTAAAAAACGAGATCCAATTGCTCTGGATGGTCGGGACTCGCGACACGGTTAATGAAGTAGGACAAGGAAACGAACCTGGTCCAAGACCTGGACCCAGAACCCTCTTCCGACAACTTGCCTTTCCCGTAGACTAGATTCCGCGACAATGAGCACTTCACAGAATCATGCCCCTCGACGAATAATAACGCCTCTCTCGAACGCAACGTATACAGAAAGAGAAAGAGAGAGAGGAGAGACACACAGAGAACGGCTGCGCCGGTTCCTTACGGAGGAGGACGATCCGGCGCGGGATCTCCAATTAGAGCAACTTCACCGCGGAGAGAATCGCTAACGAGCTTTGACCGAGAAACCAGGCCGTATCGATTCCGCGGGAACTTCTCCGCGAAGATTTACGGCCGGCACGCTTGCTTGCTCGCTGGCTATAGCTTGCTATAGTCCGCGTGCGTATTCCGCCTTTGAAAGTCGCCCGCGGTTACCGGCAGATCCACCTTCCGCTTCCGCTTTGGACCGTTCGGTGAAATCCTTAGGATCCGTCATCCCCGTCCCTGGAAACGAAAAAGTAAAATAATGCGATTAATCAATCTTCGGACTCCCGTGAGTTCTAGGACGGAGTCATTTTTGACTCAATATTTTACTAATACAGTTTCATTCCGATATAAGAAGATATAAGATGGCTCGGGACCGACTTCCTCCAATTTCAGATGACGGTACCGAAGCGACTAAACTTTATTAAGGATTTTATGCTCATTTATTGGTATTTTATAACGATCATCCTGTCAGCCCCACTCATCAACAGCCAGTCCGGACATTTGCGTATTACCGTTTCAGAAAATTATTCGCGTAGCAGCGCAATATAAAATTCAATGAAATTTAATAGGGAGACTGCTCAATAAACTTTTGTAGAATTTTACTTCCCAAGTGAATTTGCATAAATACTCGAAGACCACGCGGAGTTCGTTTGGCCCCGTTGCTGTTTAAGAGTGATCTACTTACAGGCACAGTGTTAGGTCAGGAAGAGGGAAGGTTCCATCAAAGACGGCTGTGAAAGAACACTCGTAAAGGCCAGTCCTGCGGTCCTTTGATTATCCTCGGATTGAACGTTCATCTGGTTAGCTAAGGTGCTTAACGGCCGGCTTACCGGCCGAGACTTCCACTCGCGGCGGACCCTATTTGTCGGCACCCTTACGACCATTTTATTAACCATCGTTTCGTAGCCCGTTTCCCGAGCATTTTCTTCCTTATTCGCCGGCCATAAACCTGCCAGTCGGTGCGCCTCCGTCCACGAGTATTCTGTTCGAGATACTAATTGAGGATTCTATGCCTGGACGAAGGCTTTCCGACTCTGGAAGGCTTCCGCAGGTGTTCCTCCCATTCCGCCCACTATAAAAATGCCTCGAATTAATGCGCCCAATGAAAAAAGCATGCTGCTGCCCACCAAACTTTCCATATTAAATTTGCTAAATAAATCCTCTCAACCCTATATAAAACTTTAAAATTCTTTGGACTAATTAATTTGTCGAAAGAGAAATTGACATTTTTTGCATGTTGCAAGAAGGTACTTGGGAATGTCTTGCAACCTTTAATCATTTTAATTGGTCGAAAGTAATATACCATATTACTTACATAATAATACAGAACTCATAGTATTTACTCGAAGTACTCATGTTTGTCATAAATGCCTAAAACTCGCAGTCACTTAAACAAAAAAATAAACTACCAATGCAATATATAAGAAAGAGTGCATAGAAAGATGCAGTATAAAATTATATAGTAACTTTAAATAGCATTTTCTGTGCAGTGTTCAAGTAATCAGGTATCTTTAACGATTCGATGAGTCGGGTGAGCTTAACGTAGCCTGGAGAATCAGTTCTCGGGGCAAAGAGCTCCTTTCCAATCTGCTCGCGGGTACTTAACGTCTCGTGCCGCGGATCCCGCAAACCATAATGCACCGGGATCTGATTACCCTGAGATTGCTTGATTTGCATCCGGTCACGGTCCAATGACACCTGTAAAGCGGTTTCCTCGAGTACCGCGAAATCTCGCAGAGCTTTCGCGCGCAATGATTAGGAATTCACTTATCCGCCATTGGAATTCGTTTTACAGGTTCTTGGCTGACTGACACCGTTATAATTAATTCGATCAAGAATAACAGAACTTTTTTTTAAGAAAAAGTTCGAAAACTGAATACTTAAAAAAAAATTCGCAATCGTGGACCTTTTAAACCCTCGCTACAGGACCACCGAAATAGAACACAATAAAATGCAGCTTCTTTTAGAGCCTGATTTAAATTAGTGAAAAATTATTAATAATCGAGATCGATCTGAAGCGATCATACCACGTTGCTAGATAAAGTGTGAAAAGGCAACCCTTCTCACACACCGGTAAGGTTCACGTCCAATTATGTCCCACTAAGGACGGTATAATCATAATAATAAGAATTTACGGTTTCCTGATAACGGAGCTTACAAATCTTTTACGAGATCGTCTTGGGGACGCGTTACATCCCCTCGGTGATGCAGTTAGAGCTCGCACACACACACGAGGGCATAAAGGACGAGAGTTAAGGTCGACTTTATCCACGATAAACTCGAGAGATCGCCTCGAGGAAATAACAATGGCAGTCGGACGTTACGGGTTCCATCATCGCGGAAGCACGCGAACGTTTCGATCGTACTGCATACACTGAGTTCCCCCATCTCCCCCTCTTTCTCTCTCTCACTATCTCCCCCCTTCTCTCTCCCTCGTACTCTCTTCCAACGGGGTTGCATTAATATCGCATCGCTAGTCGATTTTACGCGGCTCTCGTCGCGATTCCCGGGATTTCTCGTGCGGCTGCATTCGCGTCCTGGATGCCTATCGATCCCCCACGACTCCTACGAGTCTACGGGGTCGACTGAAAATCGAATCACCGTCTGTCGGCAGACCGGCGAGATTTTTCTCTGCAGATAAACCCAGGACGATGGACGTCGACGACCCGGAAACACTCGCTGGGGATCCGATTCCTGAGCCATCGACGCGATTAACTCCTGTTTGGAAAATAATCGGCACCGTCCCGATCCGTCCACGCTACACACACAACTGACCAGATTTTTTTAACCGATGCGAACTGATTTTTTCCCCTTCCATACGCGAATTTCTCGGAGGACGGACATTTTTGGCGGAATTGTTTCGATGAGTCGATTTTTATTGCTGTACCCTTCGGAATTTTGTATATATTTATATGTTGCAGCATTGTCTGTGAATTCACGTTGTTGCTTCAATAGATTTAGTGAAAATATTTCAATGGTGTTTGATAATGAATGTAAACTTGTTAATATGTAATTTTTGATAGTAGATTGTCTATAAAAATTTATTTAAACTAAAATGTCTTTGTACCACTTTCGGAGCTGTAGGTATAATTATCAAGTCGAATACTAAGCAGAATAGCATGCACTATAAAATACAAGTATGTATTATTTATGTCAACTATAATTTTACTGCTTTCCCTAAAATCCTCCAATGCAATCGCAAAGCAGACTTCCACCCTGTGAAACGTAATGCACCGGCACCCTTAACGATTTCCTCTGCAAATCCATCAAAGCAAGTTCATCGTTAACATTCTAAAAGAAACAACAACTTCATGCTCATCGTAAGGACACACTTCCTTTGAAGCTGAACCTTCAATAACGTATTTCCTTTCGACGAATCAGACGATACAATAACCCAAGCAAATAACACTTAATCACTCCATAAACGCTTTACAGTCTGTACCGCCCCCGAGGTAGGTTCATAAACCCAGTACCAACGTAGTATGAAAAATAAACTCTCTTTTGTCAGGGCTGAAACAGAGATAAAAATTTGTTCAAAGTCCCAAGCAATTTTCCAATAATTTCCCAGGCGCCCTTCATCTTCCAGGCTACTAATACTCTCCGGGAGCGATGCTATAAAACCTGGTTTAACCTTGTCAATGGTGCCAATTTTACGAGTCTTATGTCGTGCTCATAGGTTTGGCAAGAGAAGACTTAAGCCCCCAGAAAAAGAGAAGTTGCAAAAATTCTTGCATGGGAGGATATCATAAAATGATGATGCACTGCAGCTGCTTAACTATTCTATTGTCTGAACATTTGTGTTACACTGATTGGTTTTGGTAGTCTAGGTTCCACAATATCGTGGATTACATCAGTAAATTCGAACCGAATTGTGTCATGTTTGGAGTCATTTTAATCAGAAAAATGTCACGCATGTGTTGGCGAAGGTTTCATAAATATACAGTCAAAAATGCTTGATTTTTTTATTGGCATTTGGTATCTAAAATCTTCCACGTATTACTGTGTACCTACCGGATCTTGTCAATGACGTCACTTTCAGGAGTCCTATATCTGGCTTATACATTGTCCAAGAGAAGCTTCAGCCGAAGAAGAAGAGGACCCGAAAAATGGTTGCAGTGGTTTCGAGGATGACAAATTGGCTAGCGAATGCAGCAGCCGGTAAACAAAGGGTAGTGTCGTTTTCCTGATCCATTTAAACGGCGAATCCTGTGCCGTTATGAACGATCTTATCGCTAAGTGGTCCGGCGCCCCATCTGAGCGTCTGAGACAAGAGAGATAGAGCGAGGCGGTCTAGGCATGCATCTTTCATCTTCGGCGAGGCCAAAGGGTTTAAATGGGGAGGAGACGGCTCGGAGGTACTTCGACGTAAGGGTTGCACCCACAGATGGTGCCCTCTTCTTTTGTTTGACAGAGGCAGAGAGAAAGGAGAGAGAGAGAGATCGTCACGAGAGGCTGCTCATTTGCCTAGTCAAAGGCTGGCTTCCTGCGGATCCCATCCGTCGCTTCCTTCCAACCCCACACCCAGAACCCTCCTTTTCCTGGACATCTTCGTTCACCGTAGCTCGCTATTATCGTTCCCTGTGATCCCGGCGCGACCCGTTCGCCGCCATATTTACATACGCATCTTGTATTTTTGCATTCGCCGGAAACGGCGGACCAATTAAACGACGATCAAAGCGGCCCGACCTACTCGAGCACCTCCGCCTGTCTTTTGGAATCCAAATTGTGATTCGAGGGTCCTGGAGATTCCCCCTTGAGCCCGAGCCCTTCGGCATTCATCCACTGTCGCTGGAGAATGCAAAGTTCGGATCGGTAATTAGAGTTCTGTCGATTTTACAGTTGTCTCGTACTCTTATCAATTGGTGCCTTATTCTGTTACGGAGGTTGCAGAACATGTGATGAGGTAGCGAAACTTTTTATGTTTGCCTAATATTTTTTGTTTTTTCATCATCCCACTTTTTTAATGAGAAAAATGTCACTCGTATGCTAGTAAGTTTCATAAAAATGTAATACCAAACAAAGACTTGCCGCTTGCCCCATGCAGCCAGTGATAATAACTGATCTCGTTCGGTCGAGTATAGTCAAGGTCACTTCAATGTAATTTTTTAGCAATATTATTACTGTGTAAAAAATACAAAATTCAGACAATTTGATGCTTGTGATACCTCATTTACTGATTAATCCAGCACTGAGTACGGTGTTGCGACTCCCATAACCTTGGAAGATGTCGCTGGAGGCGTCAAGTACGCAGCAGAGGCGTCCAATCTGCGTTGCAGTCTCTCGATCAGTCGCAAAGGCTGGCCGATAAACTGGGAAACAAATTTGAGACGGTAAAACTTCTCCTCGGACAATCAAGGGTAGCTCTCGCGCGATTTCATCGGCGATTTTTAGGAAATGAAGTTTATCAAAGAGGGAGGCCAGGATGGGTAATCGGTCGGAACCGCTTGCTCTAGTATTCCGCTTTGACGATGAGATTCGAATTCGGGCGTATGTCGTCGACGTCGACGCCCGTCGTCTCCGAGCGAGCGAGGAGAGGCTGCTAAATTAAACGCAGTCGACCGTGATCCTGTAAACAGACCATTTCCATGCCAGGAGGTTCGCCAGGCTGCGCGACTAATGGGCTTGATGATCCACCGGGGGTTGACGTCGTGAATTAACATCAACTACGACGTTTTCCTGTGCAAACGACCTTGCAAGTGGATACATCCGCCCCTCGCCCTAGTCTTTGGCCCGACTCGTATATCGCGAGAAGTTGAGTCGCGTCGAGTCGGGACGAGTCGGGTCGAGTTTAATGCGGGGAACGAGGACTCGTAGATCTCCTGCCGGAGTCGATTGTTTGCCCACCTTTCCTCAACGTTTGAAGGAACACGAGGATTCTAGATCCGCTGGTAGTCGGGAACGGTTTATGTTTCATGCTTGTTCGTCTCGCTTCATTCTGTTTGGTGGCAGAATGTTCCGCAACGTTTCATGCGATAGAGGGCTGATTGTTTCTGTTGAGAGATTCGATGATTCGTGTTTTACGTATTTGCGCTCTACGAGTCTTCAGTCTTTCAACTCTTTTGAACCTTTTCGAGAAACGAAAAGGACGAAAGTGAAATTTTTCATTCCGAGCACACTGCGGATCACTATGCAAAATTAAAATGTTTCTCGTTAACTATAAGACAATTTTAATGAATCTGAAAATCCATCGAAATGCTTGTGACGTTGTTGCTACTTTGTGTTTCGCTTAATAATTTTGCTACAAAAGCATAAAGCCCGCTATCGCTAACTCGGACCCAGGACCTTCCAGGATTAATAAACGACCGCAGTATGTCTGAGATAAACCGGGCTCTAAACGTATTAGAGTAACCCAAAATGGTGGAACTTGAAAGCAGCCTTGTCTCCGAAGACGTTCCGGAAGGAATTGTCGAAGTTGGAGAGGCTCGACCGTTTCTCCAACACCTTTTCTCACCCCCGGTCAAGGGTTGGTTGGAGAAGCGGCGTGTAATCGCGAGCATCGAATTTGCATAAATTCCGGCACGCAACAATTTCGGTGCAATATCGTGGGCTCACCTAGAAAGTTGCTACACTGGTCGGACAGGGCGGTGTTGGTACCGCGTCGGAATGGGGATGTTACGGTGGTGTCTAGGCGAAGAGCGGCTGCGCACGGGAATCAACCGTGTCCGAATATTGGGGCGAGAACCCGTCGCCACGGGTTCCTCCGTGTCGTTATTACCGTGCCGGCGAAGTTTCGGCCAGGTAGCCCGAGCTCCTCGAACCGACGGAAATTGCAGATGCATTACCGTAGACAATTTGCAAAGGGGGGTGGTGCGGGGGACGCGTGGCCGCCGGCTGATTTAGCGTGCCGGTGAACGCTAGCCTGCGGAAATTAATCGCGGCCCTCGTGTTCTACCGCGGCGATAAGTAGGATCGGTAGATCCGCTGCCGGACGTAAATTTGAATGGCAAGTTGCGCACTTGCCGTCCCGGTGCAGAATGGAAATGAAAACCGCCGATCAACGGCGAATCAAAAATTGAAACGAACCGACTGCTCGCCGAGAAGTTCGCGGAATCTGGGTTACCTTGCAACGGGCTCAACAGAGACTTCCGTCGGCTTGATTGAAGTTCCCCGGTTGCTACTTTCGACGGACTAATGGATTTTGTAATATTCTGGAAACTTGGAGCACCTGGAAGAATGCACTGTTGGAGACAAGCTGCATTAGCAGCTCATTCCTCAACATATTTATTGATTCTGGTTGCTGTACCTGAAAAAATATACAGGGTGTCTGCAGGGTAAAATGCAGAACATTAAAAACATTTAAAGAACATATTCTCTTGCGTTGTTTTCGACTTATTGTAATCATTAAGAAAAGAAATATATTTGTTTTGTATAAAAATTCGCAAGCTAGGGGCCAAAGGAGCCAAGATGTTAGACTGCAGAATTAACAATATAAACAAATCTGAACAAGATGTCTAACCCAATTTGTTTAACGTCAACAGCTCGGTGCAGCGGAGTCGAGGGAGCGTAGCCTTCGGTAATTGGTCGTCGCGAGTCTGTTTAGTGGAACCTAACTTCATTTGTGATGAAAATTGAGTGGCGCCAAGGTGTTAACCTCGGAGAATCGGTGAACTAAAAGAGAATTGAAAAGCGCATACGGGGTTTAAAGGTGACGCATAGAAACTAGACAGCGGGAAACAATAAATGGCTGCGGGCTAATAACCGATGCGATACGGTTGGACATCGTGCCGAGCTGGGATCATAAATCCACAGGGATTAGTAAATATGCCTACCGGACGCTGCGTGGCACGGAACAAGGGGTGGGCGTTGCGTGGGAGGGTGGGAGTTTGTTGGAATTTAGTACGCGAAGGGGCTGAGATTAAATCGGATGTTGCTTTTCCAGATTTGCTGGCCATTTGCGTTGCTTAACGTGTCCGGGAAAAATTCCGTTAAGGATGACGCATCCCCCGACTCTAATAAACGATGTGCCACACTAAGAAAAATATTTTTAATATTTCTAATAACTTTTATTGTAAATGTCAAATACCAATCATTAAATTTCGAATTTTTACATAAATTTCAATTTTCAGACACATCATAAAAGTTTTCTTGTCTGTACTAACAATTCCGATACATGACAAAATGATCTACATCGAAAGAGATGGAACAACTTTCGAGTGTATCCATCGTTTCACTTTCTACAGAATATTGCACAGACAACGGACTTTGATTCTATAAAACACAATTCTCAAAGAATATCGATTTGCTGGAACGATGACACAATCAAATAACTTCGATGCAAATTGATAATAGATCCACGTGCAAATTCAGCATCGCGTGAAGTGAGTATTCTGTAGATTTTGTAGCTGTTCTACATTTCGCGAAATAATCAAGGAATCTCCTAACGAAGTCCGAGTATCGGCCAAGTTCCTTTGGTCCAAGCTGGGACAATGCGAGAAAAGAATATCATTCTTCGCGGGAAAATAATTTACGATTCTATGTCACGCCGCTGACTAATTTGCATACCTATAATTCCTCGGAAAACCGTTCGGAATTTAAAGTAGTCCGCAGCTACTGCATCGTACCGCGCAAGGGACCCATCGTCTCTCTTATCTCGTTGAATTTCTTTTACGGAGGATATAATAACTGTTTAATTGCTTCGGTGGGCTCATTGACGGAAACGATTCGGTCCCAGTAAATAACTGCAAGCCGTAAAACGATATTAAAGATAATTATTAAAGATATTTGTTCAGGTTCTCGTTAGGTTCCTGCTGAGATTCTTGTTCATTCCAAATCGTGGAGACTCTGGGTTTACTTGCGTAGGGTATCGTGTGCCGTACCCTTGTCTAGGTCTGTGCAGTTGCATTTTTGTTCAGGTTCTTGTTCGTTCCAAAGTCAGGCGTATTTAAAAAGCAATGTTCACCGAACCAATTATTAACCAGGATGTCACTCTCCAGTACGAGAGTTAAAGAGCACATACCCCCGTAGTCTGACACGGTCGGCCGTACATTGGCAATCGATTGGACTTCCAAAGTTTCGCCGTCGACTTCGGGGTTCGAGTCCCGTGCCGGTAATTGTGTTCCGATAAGTAACTCCGGTGAATAAATATAAATGGAGAGGACAGCGTCTCGAGTGGGCCCTCCGGGTTGCGGGAGGGCGAAGGGCGGATGCGGAAGAAACGTCGTCGGCTAGAGGAAGAGGGAAAACGTGGCGGGGGCGGCGTAGAGAATGTAAATCGGTGCACGCGGCTATCTGTCCGGGAGGGAAATCGTGGAATGCAAATTGACGAGAGGGACTCGAAGCCGAGCAGGAGCGACTGGTGCATTGCAGTGGCCGGCTAAACGGATAATCAATATATACAAGGCGTCAACTCGACTTCCACGTCGAATTTACAACAACCGGGTGCCCACCCCCGCAACCCCTGTCGGCCAGTTTTCACATAATTGACCCCGTTTTTCGTTCGTCCACCGCTCAAGACGCCCACTCGAGCACGTCTCGATCGGAGGATTTACGATAAAGCTGGATCGCGACGTTGTTTTTTTCGTGCCCGACCTTCTCCCTATTTTTCTTCTTTTTCTTCTCTTTCTCCTCTCTTCACTCTCTATCTCCCTCGATTTTTTTCTTGCTTCGGCGACCGGCTTGACTAAAAGCGCCGTTCCTTTTTTTCGAGCATCGAACTTTTCGACTCCCAAACCATGGACCAGGAAAGTTTATTGGGTCACGTCTAGGTTTCCAGGTGGCGAGATCTCGCGGCTCGGAAAATATTTCCTCGAGGAATCGAGCTCGATATAAAATCCTTACAGCGTTTCCCCGGAAAACGCGATTTTTAAGACGGAGCTCCACAACCACGCGCGCGATGCCGGACCCTTTTTACGGGGGCGAATCTCGATGAAAAGTAGATTCGATCGAGGATCGAATCGAATTAATGCTACACTCTGCAGGTCCCGTTCCCGTACCTTCGATCGACGGGGACGTCACTGGTGTTACTATAAAGAACTCAAAAACCGCCTACGGAAGACGAATCCGGAGATACGAGCGGGTTTCCGAGCACTCTTATCGAGAACTATCTGTTCCAGCCTGGAGGGCTGACGTTGGCTTAACCCTTCGCCGGAGAAGTGGCCTTTGACGTGATGGATTCTTCTTTCTTAGGGGTGAAGTAAACGAGATGCTTTTGTAAATACACGGCTTCAAAGAATGAATATTTTGCTTTCAGATTTATTTTAAGGAATTTGTTCATCATTTTGTAGTGGAAAAAATATACATTTACTGTATGTCTATGTTTTGTTTAATAAATATTTGAAAAATTTTACGGCTACGTATAACATACAAATCTCCAAAGTTTCATAATTATTTGAATTTCAAAATGATGAATACAACCAAAATAAAATAATCGAATGAAACGTATACAAATGGAGAATTGTCAAAGAATAATCCTCGGAATATCAATGCAGATTGTCGTTTAAGTCCTTCCAAAATTAAGAACGCGAATATGAAACGAAGGAGCCAAGTTAACCGTGCGAAAATGAAAATTCACACAGTAGCCTCGTTTATTCCATGCATCGATTAACTTGGAACACGGGAAGAAATGTGAGATTTCTCATCGTTCGACTTAATCCCAAAGAAATAACTTCGAAATCCCGAAAACAACGCACAGTCGACCGCGTTTTCTTTTTGCCCATTTGCGGTGGCCGCGCCTGGTATCGGTCAGTCTGTCGGCCTCGGGAAAATTTCCAGGGGCTCTGGATATTTTCATGCAAATGCGGATACCTTTTTCCCCGGTGCGCACGGAACAATGGCGGTCGAATTCGTTTTCGCCGGAATCGCGCGTCGAAATTGTGCGGATTAACGGGAGCGCGCGGCTCGACGTTCACGGGCGTAAACGTTTCCGGCGCGATAAAGAGAACCAGGTGAAAAGACAACGATGGAACAGCGAGAGACCAGGGGGTGGCATCGTTTCTTCGTTGTGAGCAACGAGGATTTCCGTGTAATTTCGCCGGGTAATAAGATTATACCGTTTCCAACTCTATCTATTGTTTTCTCATTCGCGGGGACGCGGATGATATTGCACGAGGCAACGTACGCGCTGGTGCGGAACGGGTTTCTGACGCGAAAAAAACCTACGAAAGAAGGTTATCACCTTTGAAAATTTACTCGGTCTGTGAATGTTGCTTGAATTACCTAGAATTATAAAATGTTTAATTATAAATCGTAGAAAAGAAGAATAAATCGTAGGAGGAATAATTATGTTAACTTTAAGGCACTATTAAAAGTTGATCGTTAAAACAATGTTTACAATCGTTAAATTTGTTTATATCTAACAAGCGCTTGTATACTGGGTCGTTTATGTTGACAACTCATTCTTTTTACTGTTCTAGATTTTGAAAAAATCTAAAAATTGAGTAAAGCTCCATAAAATGAAGACAATCATATAGATAAGAATTATTCTAAATATGAAGGGTGAAATGTTCGGTATACTAATTAAAAGGGTTAACTTGCAACTCAATAAAATAGCTAGACAACTGACATCACTTTCGTTCGCGTTACAAGTATGACGTAAAGACCACCCCGGCCCCGAATTCGCTTGGTAATTTTTCCCTACCCAGCCCCTTGTCCCGGTCTTACCGTGACGAGCATATAGTTAACATCGCAGGAAGAAGATGGCCAACTCGGAAGTTTAGTCGTCGTCTGTGATGGCCCATAAAGAGCCGGCTGAAATTGCGTCCCGCGCCACCTCGAAAGCTCGGTCTACGTGCCTACCGACGTTCCTCCCTGCAACCCTCTTGCCACCCTCTACTACCCTCGTCGTGGCAAGCCACCCCCTGAAGACTGGCCGTGGACCGAGCTTCACCCCCCGAACGATGTAATAGCGCAGCGAACCGTATACAACACGGCGCGGCATAAACTTTACGATGATGAGGAAGGACCGTGGAGTCTGGAAAGTCATCCGGCCTACCCGTGATACCGGAATTAGATACCCGGCCGCGCTTCATCTAGCTTCGTACCTCCTTACCCGGGGAGATTGTTTCCACGAGAACACCTCCACTGTGCTACTTTGATTCTCTTTCGGACTATAGCCCGGACACTGTAGCTCAGACAGGCGAAACGGTGGCGGTGAATAAATCTGCTTGATAACTACGCTGCGGATTTCCTGATAAAATAAGAAACGCTGCAGTAATTTTGAGTCGCAAGAGTTGTAAAGATGTTTATTTATTGTAATAGTGATTTCATTTGGTTCTGAATAATGTGATAGTATTTAATAGCAGTTTTAATGCTAGAACTTCCGTGTTTGGAGTTTTGAAGAGTTTGAAATGTTTTAGAGTGAAATTTTCTCAGATCGGTTTGCGTTCTTTGAGGATTTAGGTTCTTCGGTAGATTTTGGACCAGCAGTTTATTAATTTATGGGTATCGAGGTCCCGAGGCCTCTCAAGTTAATTACCATCTGCGACACTCGTCCAATCTAGATTCACCGTGTCCTAAGTCCGTCATAATTCAAAGCTATCGCGAGCTTGGATCTTATTAACCGTAACAGAACCTAAGCCCAACGTAATCAATGTCCATCATAGCTTAGGTCAGACGCAAGCATGGCCTGCTACAACCAGTATCATCGATACAACGATCTTCTTCAGTCTGGCCAACTCGATCCTACGTTCTTGACTTTCAATGAATCAATGATAAACGAAATAATTGCTAATTCGTATAAAAATTTCTTTATCCAGAAAACAGAGCGAGGATTTCGTGCAATAGTAATAAAACTATAGGAATGGGATAAAACGTACATAATTCTCGGAGAAAGTAAATGTGTCATGCTTCACGATCTTCCAACAACACTAAAAACCTAATGTCACATAAAAGAAAATTGTTCATCTCGCATGAAGATTCACAATTACGGTTCCTTTTAATTACTTTAGAGCCTGTTATTATTACAAACAACCAGTGCTTATCGTTTTACGATTCGCATCGCCTCGACCCCGCGACGGGGCGGTCGTTAAACAATCAAACGGTGTGAGATGGGTTAATTGAAATTCACCGGGTTGAATTGAAGCGCAGAAAAAGAGAGAGATCGTCAGAGCCAGCAACGTCCTCAGAATATATCCGCGGCGATAAACGGAGCCCAGAAGACCGGAAATGTGTCCCGGGCAGGTCTAAAACGATCGTAAAACCGAATGTACCATGGCTAAGTTATATCGTTCGTTTCGCCAATTGATTACATGAATTATAGATACCCTTCCTCCCCGCGCAGCTGTATCTAGTATCACGTAGGCCATGTACGTGGTTATCCCTTTTAGGGCTGTTAACGTCCACTGCGGAAGAATTAGGATCGAGCCGCCTTTAACCACTGTTCAACTGAGCTCCTCGTAACTCACGACCGGGAACATACTGGATTCGTGACGAAACTGGACGCGATGCGCCGTTACTGCATCCGGAAACACGCTGGGCATCCACAAGAGTGACAGGAACTAGCTGAACAAAAGTACAGTAGGACCTAGTAAAATTTTTGCTGAATTTATTACACTTACATTTGCGCGACTTATCCCCTCCACTAAATCACACTGTATATACACTTTGTAGACGTGATTGAAGATTCGTACAACACCTTGTGCTTGCAACCTCGTGTTCACGTGTATCTCTCGTGTTTACTTGAACTTGAACAAATACTTCCAACTTCTGTGTGTCAGAAGCGAGATGTTATGATCATGATATGGAACATTAATACGTCAAAGACAATTTTACAGAGAGGGGGTTACTTTTAGAATTTTTTAGTAAATTTATACAAGGGGTTAAAATGGAATCCAAGATTGCCACCATGCACAGTCATGAAAACCAACCTTCCGAATGGTAACTGACAGTCGGACCTCCGAGTCTGAATCGAACGTGCACGGACATTGAACTTGTTCGGATGTTCAACGACTAGTTTTCAGGCAGGCACAGTGGCGGGGCCAGGTGTAACGCCGCGGCTCAGACGCTCTGAAGGACGTACTCACCTGCGAGTATGCGGAGGCAAGAGGTAAGAGGGCGGCTGCGTTACCAACGACGCACAGTCTGCCGCTCTCGACGCCGCTGGTAATAACGAACCGTCGACGACGGATGGGGAGAAACGTCGTCGCCGAGAGTTTCGCCTGGTATCTGACGGTGGGGAACCCGGTATAGTCGAGGCTCGATCGTTCTTTAATTCGTCGACGCAAACCCGAGGGTTCCTGTCAACCTACCCGCGAAAGACTCGAGATTCGGCCCCGGGTTAATTGATGGGGAGAGAGGCTGTCTGGAATGCGGAGAACACCTGAATGGAACCGCCGAATGCGCCTGGTTGCGCTCCTCGCCATGAAAGTGCACCGGATCTTGGAAGAAGTGCAACGGGGGTGCAGAGCTTCTGTTGCGTTCAAAATCGGATGTTGACCTTGAGTATGGGGTTAGAGGTTGTTCTGATAAAAGCTAAAAATTAAAAAAAAATGTATTAATGAAAATGCAGATGGACGATTTTTTATGTACACGTTGGTATACATTATTAACATTAGTTTTACGGAGCATTGAAAGTGATTACCTTATACCTAAAAAGTAGGATAAACCTGAATATCCAAGTTTTCAGCAATTTTTTAATAATATATTTAAGCATGAAGACGTAGTATGTAGATATTTCTTCGGCGTTATAGATCGTCGTTGACGATCCCCTGGTATTGTCCAGCCTCGCGGAGGAAGACAATGGTGGACAACGAGACGTCGAGTAGAGTATAGTGCGCGGTCGAAAATTCCCATTCCGGGGAAACATTAGGCTCGGTTTCGAGCGTGGAAATTCGATAAGGGCAGGTCCGCGTGACCGGCCAATAATTCTGCGGCGATGCTTTTGCGCAGACATCCGGCGAGTCGTGATATATCAGTCGGGGGCCGGAGCAAGCCGGAACCGGAAACCGTCAATCATAGGACTAAGTTAACGCCGAGTCCGTTCTACTCGCTCAGGGAACCGCCGCGCTATATCGTTACACGAACTATTTTATGGACCCTTCTGGCACTCGCTCTCTCTTTCCCTCTCTTCATACCACGCTCCTCGCTGCCTTTTCCATCTCGCTCTCTCGGACCCTCTCCTTTCGCCTGAGCTCTCATACCTACACACGCCACCCCCGTCATCCCTCTGAAATATACTTTCGAGCAGCGAGCATCGATTTTTTCATAAATAACCGGCCACCTGACCACCCGTAGTCGGTAAATCTCTCAATCTGGCCGCCCCCCAACCCTTACCTGCGTCTGGTTAATTCCATCGAACCTGCACACGCCTCTGTACCCTGCATCCCCTAGCCGGGCGCATAGTAGTCTAGGAAGTGACTTCTAAGTTTATTGTCCTGAACAAATTATTTTTCTTCAAAGGAGTAGTCGTTCGAACCTTTGAGATCTAAAATAGCGTAATGTTAGATAATTGTGCAATAATCCCCTCGCTGTATCATTTTCTCTGAAGTTAGAAGAACCAGAATTTCATGTTTAATAATTTAACAGAAAATAAAATTTATATTTACTGTATGCTGTCTGGAAGAAATAAATAATCAAGAAAGCGTTGAAGAAGAACCATTTTTGTCAACATTTACCTAGCTTTCGAAATCGGGATACATACTAGGAAATTTTATCCTGGAGTGCAGCAGGAAAATCTCCGATATCGAAAGGAGGGAGTGAGAGTGCGACAGTAAAGCTCAGTATCTTTGCACTTACGGTAACGCGTGTGAACTGTGCTTTAAAGAGAGGCTCGCGCGACGGAAGCCACGAACAACAATGTCGCCCGGCGCGTTCCCTCCTCTCAACGAAGTATTCAATTACTAACGAGTGTCGGCTATAAAGCACCCCCAACCTCCGAGCCTTGTCGCGATAGCACGCGACCAAGTCGCGTCGCGTAAAGGACCTTGTCACGCGTGTATTTTTAACGAGACTTCGCTTACCCCTACCCCCATAGCTTCCCTCCTCTCGACCCTCTCAACGGTCGCGCCACCCCCCGCACGTTCTCCAACAGCCACCCTCGCAGACTGCACCTGCGAGGCTATTTCTCCAACCCCCTGCCGATCCTGTTGTGGAATCGACTGTTTCATTGCCGGAGGTTCAACTTCATCCCTAAACTAATACTATGGAATGTTAGGCTTTGGTGGTGGCTGGCTTGGGGTTGCGCTAATCACTTGACACACTATATGTTTGCGGTCCTGCGGACTTTACTCGTCTTTACTGCTCAGTTACCTGGCACGACAAAGGTTTTTAAAAATGAAGGTTGCAAGAAATTTTTGTGAACGTTACGAATTTGTTTAACTATTGACAAATTGAGTGCATAAATTCGACAATACTGAGGCGTTCAACTTCTGACCGAAACCAGGCTGCGAAATGGTAGACGCTATTAAATGGACAGTACGAAGACAGAAATTTCACATTCTTTGATTTGTACTCCTGATTGTCCTCAATGTTCTCTGCTTTTCTTCTAATTGGTTCTTCTACATCGTCCGAGATCTGTTTGCTCGTCCTTCTTTCTCCGTCTCTTGATGTTTCCTGTGTTTATCATCATCGTACAGTTTTCCTTCTATTTCGTTTTTATTTCGTTGCACTTTCCTATTTGCTTCGTTTTCTCTAACAATTAGTCTGAGTACGTACATATTGCGGTTGCGACCAGGAATGTACACTGTCTCTCCTATCATCTTTCTTCTGGGATAGTTCCTTTTTTCACGTTCCGTATGTACGTTCCTACGCTGAGAAGTTTCTCAACTTCTTATTTTCTATACTGTCAAATTATTTATTTCTCTATTATCGTATTACAATGTTGCCGTTATTTAATATCCACGATGACGAGTAAAACATGATTGTTGAAATTTTTCGTAGGAATAACCAACCAGTCAGAGCGACTTATTGTACATATATGCATAAAGATATATTCATTGAGATCTTAATAAATTTTTATTATGTTGCTTATTATAATTTAATTATAATATACTAATACATTATAATAAAATTAAATTATAATATATTGATATATTGCTTACTCGCAAGTGAATTGATCTATCGATCGGATTTTCCCATAAGCACTTTTATGGCCTCGAATAATTATGAAGCTAGAAATCTGGAGCGACCCTTCTGCCAGTTCCAGCGTTAATAACGTCCTTAAAATCTTCACTGTATATCAATAAATTATTCGCTAGAGTTGTTGCACGAACTCGCTCGTCAAACCTCCAACAACACAGCTTAGCAACACAGTGTTAACCATGCATAGCAGATTCGAGCCCGGGTATAGTATAGCAACAGTGTGTTAGCCTTCCATAGAAGATGGAAGCGTATTATAGTCGAGTTACACAGTCCGAGCACAATCTACAAACAAATGTCTCAACTTAGAGCGTACACTTTGCCTCCGTTGAAAGGCGAGCTCCTTCGAGAACAGTGATTTCTGTCGTGTACGCGTCACCAAAGCTCGAAACGATTGCATCCCCGATTGTAATCGAGTATTTTTGTAGCAAAGGGTGCAATGGTTCCTGTGATCCTCCGCTTACGTTGAAATTGATACCAGCATCGGCAGTCAATAGCATTGAGAACAATGTTCCCACAGTGCACGCACTTTTGTCGTCCCGACGACAAAGGGTTCATCTAATTCTTATCGGCACGCATCGTTGATGATGCATACAAATTGTTGAATCCGCCTGTGCCAATCAAAATTAGCGTCAATCACAAAATTAACGTCTATTGTTGGTTAATGCTGCTGTCGACTCGTTCGCCGAGGTCCTGTCGCGGGCAGAGCCGTGTCGTGGTCATGTGACAGATCGTTTTTCAGACCTGGGACTATGGTCTATCATTGGGAATCCTTTAATCGGAGGACTCGAGATTTGATCCCTTTTATTATATTCTAGCCGTAAAGCATATAGCATTATAATATATAGAACACAGTAATATAATATTTTTCAGTGAACAGACCAGCCCTCCCCAAAGTGACGGATATCAGATTTTGCCTTTAACAATTAATTATTTGAATTTAATAACAATTAATTAATTGAAGTTACAGAAATATTTTGTGATGAAAGTTTACTTCAAGTTCGTGTGACCATAACGATCCAATTAAATAAATTCAATTCTGTTATAAAGGGATATAAGTATGTATATCAGTCCCGGTTAGGGCTCGGTAGTTCTAGTGTTACAACACCTTTGTGACTCTTCGATCTGCAGACAAAGCAAAAAAGAAAACGAAGTCGACACGCGGAAAGAAAGCAATCCTAACCCTAGCTCGCGTTAATTCGATACTGTTTACCACTTTTCCGATACCCGGGATGCAAGTTATTTACGAGGTAGCCTAATAATTTACTAATGAAGAGGTAACGCCGCTGACCCTCGAGTAATAATTCAGGGCAATAGGGCTGGAAGGGCAACCCAGATATGGCGAGGCATAAGTGGCTCGTATTTCGCAAGCCGAGTAGCTGGCTCTTTCGGCCTGCGAACCAATAAAACTGAAACAGAGAGGAAAAGAGAAGGGCAAAAAGAGACTTCGTTGGTAGGGTCGCGTGTCGTTAACCCGAAATCAACGTTGCGGGAGGGTAGCATAGATACTCGTGTTCAGAAGAGGCTGGTGCGTGGGCGGGTACGATGAGCGGAAGTCACGAAGAGTTCTTTCATATTCGAGCGGTGTAGAAGCGAAAGACCCGTCGATTACCTGGCCGAGTATTCGGCGGAAATTGAAGAAGTTCGCGAGAGAGGCCGGTTTGACGATGTATCGAGGAACGTGGCTTGAATATAACCACGCCAGTCGCCTGGCCACCAACCCTTTCCTCTGTCCACCCCCGCAATAGTGGAACGGCCGGTCCCAGTTTTTCCCTCCCCTCGCTCATAAAGGACGAAAATTTCACGGGGCGTTTTACGGCCGGTCATTAGCGAAATCGGTGGTAGCTTGCGTTCTCGCTTTTACTGCGACCCTCTCGCGAGAAAATAAAACGGGTTCGGGCGTTTCACTTTTAATAGAACTCGCGCGGAACCGTAAAGGGCCGAGTGTGAAACGGGGAAAAGGGCGGGGGCCAATTGCTCGTCGATATTGCCGTTTTTCTTCAACGGTCGACGAAAAAGTAGAACAAACCGAAGTCTTAGACCGCCGTGTAAAATTTGCTTTATACACCGGCTTGCAAAATTGAAGGACCGATAAATTTTCCTTCAAAAATTTCCAATGTTCAAAGTATTGTAACTTACTGGAAAGTCGTCGTCGAATACCATCTCCCATTTCTGAGGTTGAACCCTCTACTTTCGAAATCCAGTATTCGTTTTGCTCGACAAACTTTTTTATACTATGGAGCGGAACATAATTATTGTTTTAAAAATGTTGCAAAAACTCGAACGTTCGTAGAGAAATTAAAAAAATGTTTTTATTAAATTTCACCAATGTAGATTTGAAGATTGGACTCTCACCTTGAAATGGGTACCAAGAAATCTCTCGTCTTTGAAACAAATCTTCCGCACACCCTGACCCAGGCGTATCCGCATCCATTCATTTCCTCGCGCTCCCGCAATAAATTCCCTCGAACGACCCTCGGACGGCGACAAAACAAAAACCTGCCCCGAAAAAAAGGAAGAACAGAATCAACAATGTACCGATCGAGCGTGTGCGGCTTCTTGAAAAACGGTGATCCCCGGATTCGAGAGCCGGCGTATTCAATCGGATCCTTCTCTGTCGCTAATCCCACTTTTGATGGAAACAGAATTGGCCGGGGCCCATAACAAATATTCCGCGCTTGGAACGCGAGCCACCGAGTCGGTCCAAGTGTTTCTGCACGGTGAAATATTGCGACGGCTCGTTTGTACGCGACTCGTATTATGTAGATACCACTGAACTGGAAATCGCAATAACGACCGGCCCGGATCGGTGACGTTTTTCCACCCTCGCCTAACCCTTTTTTTCAAACAGCCGCGCCGCCAGTGTTAACCCTCTTGCACCCCATTTTTCGTCGCAAGCAACCCTCCTTCTCCACACTGTCGAATAGGCTGGATGAACCAAGCCCAAAATTTAAAACTCGAGAAAAATGTACATTTAAATTCTTAATAACTTATCCCCAGTAAAGTAATCTAATACTTTCGTTCGACATTATTATTTAAATTATTTTTAATAGGTTTCCGGTTGATAAGTCAGTTCGACATTCGAACATTAAATTTTTAATTTGATTATTCTCGATATGTAAACTGTCGGAATAAACCTGATTCAATTTTGAAACCGAGGTGGTTCGAGAGAGAAATATTATTGTGAATTGCTCATCCTCTGCGCTAGATCAAGGAGAGTACTGTGACATATCGATATTTTCAACGTTTATTGAAAACAGTATCTGGAACAACAGAATATCTCGGGGAGTTCTTTGTTCTATTGCAAGGTTGCTTCCACGTTAAAGGTAAGGCTGTCGAACCCTTCCACAGGTTTGTGATGCGTTCTAATTCTGGAAACTGAGTCGAGCATTCTTACCAAACGCTGTATCTTGCCTGACAGAGAGCTTCTGATTAACCACCCAATTTCCTGATGCCTCCAACAACCCCCTCTATTTCCAACCCACCCTACGAAATTCGATTTCCCTCCAGGCAACGGTTGCTCCAGCTAAATAAGGGTGGGAGAGTCTTCAGGGAGGGTTTCATCTTGTTTTTCGCACTGATTTTGTTTTTGGAAATGGGGGTGGGTTTAACCCCTGATCTTGCTTTTCGATAGTGATTTTTAGTTGAAGTCACTAATTTTTTTGGTGGGTTTTTCTTAATCGAACCTTCGAGATAATCAAATTCGAGGATTTAAAACAAATGTCTTTGAAAATATTTAGATTTATTGGGAATGATCGCCTTTAAGAGCGAGATTAAAAGTGGAAACCGTGGGTCAGGTGGTAAATTAACGCGACGAAATTTATCCTGATGTTTGCGGTGTGATCGAAGGGGTCTGAAGTGTAGGAGTGATGCTCGTCTATCCTTATGAACGGTTATCGAAGTGGTCTCGGTGAAAATCGGAACGCTGATTGGATGGAAGCTCGATCAAACGGAGAGCGCAAGGCGCGGTGTGGTGGGAGGCTGCTCGAGACTCGTCTCGGTGTCGAGCGTGCTTCCGTTAAGCCCGGTTCTCACGTGACGTTAGATCGAAATTTTTACAGTGTCGTGACACGAGAGATCGTAGGAGTGGTTCGTTCGCGAGAAAAGCAGAAATCGCGTGGTCACGACATCGCGGTCGTGACTTTCGTAGTTATGAAAACTAGAAGTCGCGTTGTCACGACAGCTGGAGACGTGACCTTTAATGACACGAGGATACGTACCCTTGTCTGTGTACCCGGAGCAATTTTCCATCGTACAGTCGAGCCAAATAGTCCCGGAGACATTCACTATCACCTGCGGAAAACGAAACGGAAAGATTTTTGGTAGGAAAATAAAATATAATTTTAGGTAAAGGAAATCGAATGAAAGATTCTCGTGCATTTCCCAATATGGCACCGTTCGAATCTGTCCAAAATGCTTGAAATCAGCCAACTTCATACATCTATAACTTCTGAACCAGTGAACTCCTACAATTAAAACTTACATTTTTGGCATTTCCTCGTAAAAATCTACAGGACTATATTGAAAAAGTTGAAAATGTGTGGCCCCCCAAGGTAAAGTTTAACCAGTTACTATAGTGTAGAACAGGCCTGTTGCGTTCTGCAGAATCGTGCTCCCACTCCTTCGTTCATTCAGTGGGGCAGTATAAACGCGGCTGCTATTAGCGTTAGGAAGAAATGCATCAGATGGAATTTGCATGGTTTCGAGGGGGTATTAAAAAATACCTCATTCCATTTAAAAAATGAAGTTGACCTTCCTATGTCCTTTACGCGTCCACCTAAAAAAATCTACTAACATCAGATTAATGGCCCCTCGAAACCATGCAAGTTCCATCCGATGTATTTTTTCCTAACACCAATAGCAGCCGCGTTGTTCAGGTGACCTGTTTATAGTGGCCCACTCTGTATATCAACGAAGTGATTGATTGGTAGGAACTGTGTGGCTCGGGAAGAAGAAGAAGTTGGGCAGTCCTGTTGTAGAAGATGAAAACAATCCTTACTTAATCGGACAGGAAGCGAAGATGGCGCTAAACGATGAGGATCAGGATCCAGAGGACCCGGATGACGCGGTGCGAAACTTTAGCGAGATCGTGTGCACTCGAGCGGGCAGAAATTCGTAAGTGAGCCGATGCCAGGTCACCATTAATCACCAGCCCCGGCCAGGTATCCGTATTTATTGTGCGGATCAGCCGGATGCTGGCGCGATTATCAGCCACCGGAATTACCTCCCATCAGCAGTAAATTCCAGCAGACTCGGGGAGGGGGGTACGGACGTTGTGTTGGCCGGGGCCGCAGGACGACAGCACGTCGCGAGTTACAACGACAGAAACGAGGAGCCGTTTGCACGGGACCGGATAGATCCTGAGACGAGCGACGACTCAATGAACGGCTTCTCGATTCTGCATTTCTGCGCGATTTTCCGGCCATTACATCTCGAACCCACGATCCACCCATTAAAATTATTCGATCACGATTGAACTTAACCTTTGATTGACAGTGTCCGCCAAATTGTAGACAAGTTAATCTTTCGTTTTCAACGTGGTAACTGTTCATGTAATTTAATCACCGTAAACTATCAGTAAGATCTTGAGCTAAGCTATATTTTCAGGGACGTGTTGTTTCTTAGATCGCATAGCTTTACTATTTTTTGTAACCTCCCCGACCACGCAATGGAAGGGATAAACGTTTTTCTTAGATCGTATCATTACTGTAATTAAATGTCGATTTTGACATTCCGGGTGCGACGTTTTTGAGGCGTTATTTTAAGGGAATAATAGTGAAAATGTTTTGTCGCGGTGAACATTTTTTCGGGCTAAAATTCCCGCAGTGGGCCATCGCAGAGGGTCGTGTAAAAGGAATCCGACGATAAAAGTAATATGTTTAAAGTGACGGGAACGCGTCGGATGGAGGATGCAGTCGGCTCGAGCTCGCGTAATGCGGGCTGCCGCGTTTATTCCGTCACGTAGAGACGCGAAACGAGCCACGGATTTCGCCGATCTGTCTGCTCCGCGTATACGGGCGACGTCTTTTGTCGCCGCGCGACGCGGCGCGTTTCTCCGAGATTGAATCGTAATAAACCGGAACGTGACAAATTTTAACAAAGAGACGCACACGCGTGCACGCGTACGCGCGCGTTCTCGTTGCCAGCCGCGGCTGATAATAACCACGCGACATTCAAAGGCATCCGCGGGACGAGCAATTAAATCATCGACGATGTTCACAATGGCCTCGAAAGAGCAGCCGAGCGAGAGCTGAATAAAATCAAAAGAGAGAGAATATATTTTCGTCGAGTAAACGATGGTTGGTAACGACCCGCGAACCACGGTCACCAATTAAAATAATTCCCCAAAACGAATAATCGACCGCAAGAGCTCCCCGTTGATTTATCTCGGCGACACAGTCAATTTGTACTCCCGGACTTATTAAGCGAACGACGCCTACCAAAAACGAGTTGCGGCTAACCATACAGATGTAACCGAGCGTCGCGACGCCTTTGATCACAGACTAATCGCCCGACTCACAGATGCTACAGACGTCTGGAGAATGGTGGTAATCGAACGTCTGTGCTGCTGACAGAACGCTTAATGTTCATGTAATTAAGCCAATCCACTGAGTTCGGAAATTAATGATTGTTTACGTTTCGAAAAATATACGAAGAATAAACTGAGAAATGCATTCTAGGAATAGCTTAAGAATTAACAAAGAAATTTTCCGAAAGTCGGACATCGCGTCACCTCGAAACCATTGCAAAAATCCAAAATTTCGCGTTGACAAAGGCTGACCAGTACCTTGGTCGTAAAAAAAACGAGGAAACAGACCCACACAGAGAAAGGGTTCAGGACACAGCAGCGGCGAATGAAGAATTACTGGGTGGCTTTGAAGCGACGCCGTCGTTATCCGGACAGTAGCGTGGCCATAATTTAATGGCAGCCGATGAACGCCTCGCTAATAGGTAGTTTCTTTTTTGCCTATGCCGCGAGGAGGGCGCAGGCCGCCGGAAGAGAATCAATTACGAGCTTTTAGTCTCGTTAGTTCGCGCGACGAGGTGACACGGCGACGTGTCATCTTTCCTTTTAAAGATAGAAAGGCTATTAATAAATGTCACGCGTTGATAAAGTCGGCAGGGCTCTCGCGGCTGACGGTGCTGGACAACCGCCGAGCAGCGGGCCCGATGGGAGTTAAAAATATTATTTACCCCGGTGGCAATATTTTTAACCCGTTCCACGACGCTCGGGGCATCGCTCGTGCCCTTTCTTTTTGGTTTTGTAGAAGCCGGTGTTATGGATCGACGGGAAATCTTGACGCGTTCGTCGAATTAGGTGCCCGAAATGTACAAACAATTTTTAGACCCTTCAAACATGGATTTAGATTCAAACTGTGGGACCAGTGAAGAGTATAATTGGAAATTGAAAGATTGAGTATAAAAATACTTGGATTTCATGGATGTTACGATGCGACCCTGGTCGAAAATCTTTTACGACCGTAATTTGCGAAAATTGATGTGAAAATCAATTTGTTTCTAGGGTATTAAGGTGACCTTGAGCTTTCCCAACATCGTGGTATTAAAGTTTTTTTTGTGCAATGATATCTTTTTTTATTGACTACTTAGATGAATATGAAAATAATTTTTTACTGTACGAATAGACGAATAATTGAAGTCTCCAAGACCCACTGAACAAGAACTATCGCGTTTCTAGAAACAATAGCTCCTGAGAGAAAGACTTTCGAACTCGGCTAAAAACGGTATCCCCGATTGCGTCAAAAGTCACAGCTGTCTGCCCGGTGCGCGCAAGAACTAATGGACCAGCTAAAAATCGCGATCGCGTCGGAATTTGCGGATCCGCCCCCATTCCCAGTCGTCGTCTTGTCACTCCCGTCCGGTTGTTTTGCTCGTGGCCTCAAACGCTGTCAGACCGACGAACGAATCGAAGGGCAGGGGAAGCAACGGAACGAATAAAAGAAAGTTGAAAACGTGTGCGGGGGTGGAGCAGAGCGCGCATTAGTCGTGAAACACTGGCGCTCTATCGTCTGGCGTGTAGCGCAGTTAAATAAACCCAGGAAAATGCATTTCTCCGTGTGTCCCGGGTAGCACCGGATGCGGCTGTCATCCCCGCGAGCTCGTACGTCATCTTCCAGAGTCTGCTGGATCACGTCCTCTCTCTCTCTCTCTCTCCTCTCCTCTTCCCACCCGGTCGTCTTTTTCCACCAGCCACCCCTTTGCGTCCTCAGGTTTCTCTCAGATTTTCTTCCCACCGGCTTCTTGTGCTCCTCCGCTCATTCTTCCGGTCGAACGACAGCATTATTAATCCTTCGTTTCGCCGTGGATATTTTCGTTCCCCGATGCCGCACTATGCTCTAGAAATACCAATTACCAGGCCTCAGATTTAATTATAACGACGGTTCAACCTCTCGCGTTCTATTAGCGCAGCCATTTTGTTCTCTTTTCAGTAACTCGATTAATGGCGAAAGGAATATATTTTATTGTAAAAATGTTAAAAGTACGAACGCATATGTAATGTAAAATTTTCTCCCAGCTACTGCTGTTCAAACACAAGAGAGTACTGAACATAAAAATGGACGTGGATCAATTCATGTTAAAACAAATCGCACGAAGTCAACACCCGATCTTCGCCTACAAATTCGTATAAAACCTCGAACAGCCGCCTATCCAAAGTTAGTTACCGAAGACACAAGAGCCATTTCCCGTCGGATTGTACTCAACACGGCGTCTAATCCAAAATGGCGTGGGTCCCATTACTCGGCGAGGCGAATCACGGGTCGAGCGGCGTACTAATTCTTCTTCCTGCCACATCCGCCAAAACTAAGATCCCGAAACTACGCCGATCAATCCTGGCCGGAAGTTCCGGGCATCGATTTCGCATTACCGGTAAGGGGACCAGTCTGTTGGGCGACGATTCCCATCCGGTCGACGAATCCGGGATTCGTGGCCGCGTGGTGATTAAATCACGCCGTAAGAGGGAGAGAGGGGGGGACAGCAAGTAGAAGACGAGTCTCGAGGAAACTTGACGGAACTTTCGGTTCCCTCGCGGTTCCGACTGACGAGGAAAGCCTCTGCAGGTTGCCGTAGGTGTCGCCGATCGTCGTCGACGACGGCGATACTCCTCCGTCGACGGAAGCGCGCCGGACGTCGACCGACTCTCCCCCTGGGACGTTAATGTCATCTCCATAATCACCGCAGAACCGAGTGACAGGAACGTGATGCGGAAGCTCGAATCCCGGTCGATTCGACTGCTGCTGGCCTATTACTAGTCGCACCATCAATCCCCGCGATTAGGCTAATAATTTCTCCGCGTCCTCGTAGGACAACGGCCCGTTTGCGAGCCACGATGACCAGCGAAACGACACGCTGAATTACAACGATCGCTGGTGAACTATGGAATGATTGGAATTATAATTGGAAGTGTCAGACAGATCTCCCGACATTGGTTTCGGTAAGAGAATCGTCCAGGGGTTGCAAAAGTTTATCCTAAATGATGAAAAACCAATTTAAAGAGTAGACGGTGCCTCGGAAACATTATCGGGCCTTTAAAAAGATTGCAGTGTCTATTAAATATTTCTGGAGCTCGTATTCAAAATATTACTGGTGCAGTGAGAAATGTATAGAGCCCTAACGAAACTGGGTAGTACACTATATAAGAAACAAGTTGTGGAGTCCGGAAAGAATCTCGTGGCTCTTCGAAACAGGATAAAATGTAAAATACTGCAACATTGGCACAAATGGAAAGGGTGAGTCGAAGATTGAAAAGCGCCAGAACGAGGACCATGAAGCGCGGCCGACAGCTCCGCTGTATTTTTAAGATTGATCAGGTCCAGTATCGTAGCGAAGGGATTTCTCGTTTCGTCGGTTCGTCAGCGGAGCATGATGCCGGGAATAATTTAGGGTCGCATCATCGATCCGAGCCGGAGTAACCGAGTACAGGTGACTGTTGGTTGAACGAGCACTCGCAGAAAGTAGCCCTCGCACGAAACAATCGAGGCTACCGGAAACGTATACGAGCAGTACCGGTCCTCTCGTATCCATCCACTTCGCAGCCCTCGAGAGTGTCGACCGAGATTGGATGGCTATCGTTGCCATTTGCAAGGTCGATTGCATCGGTCATTTGGGAAGTCGAACCTCGGTTCCTTTCGGATATGGCACAGGTTAGACCTCGCCGTTCCCGCGACAAACTGACGCGGCAGCGGGTCGCGGCCATTTTCTGCATATTTCAGCTCTTGCACGCTCTCGCGTTCCTAGCTGAAATCTGAATTTGAAATGATATTGTTATGCCCGGTGCCCATTCTCGCAGAAAAGTGCACGGTACGTGCAGTTGCCGCGGGATCGTCTGAATTTTAATGCCCGCCCCCGTGATACACTGATGACCGTCGTTGTCTTCATCAGTTTTCATATTTCATCGTACGGTGCTGTTCAACCTCGTTCGGGGATTAATGTGAACGCTCTAAAGTGACCCATTTCCTAAAAAGCGTTTTTGAAAGAAGAACTGAAACAGTTCGCGAAATGTTGGAGTAACTGCTAGAGAGAATGTGGAGAGTCGGTGATTATCTTCGCCGTGAATAGATTGCAAATTAGTTACGTTCCATGAGGTAAACATGACAGTAGCTGATAACACGTTTCGAGTCTCGGGCATACTTTATACGACTTCGCGTGCCATAAATGCATGAATACCTGGTTCTATGATTTAGTCATATAAGCTAGTTGCACGAGGATTTCTATGTTTCATGTATAATTCCATATGTTCTCTGGTTTCATGCATTCGATATGATGCCAGTGAAAGTCATTTTAATAAAAGAGGAAGGATATTCCGAAGGGAAGAAATTACCCCTACGGAGTAATCTTGCTATATCTCATATATTCAAGCAATAAAATCTCGTAATATTGAAGAGAGAAATACAAGTTTGTCACAATTGTCCTTAACTAGCTGATAACTACCTAGTCCCTCTCACAACATTCGATAAACTTTATCTACTCTAACAACCGTCACAAAAATTTCCTACTTAATTCCTGCAACAAATTATATATTCCAACATTACTTATTTAGTGGTAATTACCACCCTCAAAAATCTATCAAAAATCGGCTTATTAATATATTCCATAATCCACAAACTACTTGTGCTCGTGACACGGGAGCATCCATCACTGACAGATCGTCAAGCACCATCGTCTATCAAGGGTCATCCACGATCCAATCAATGTCTACATATCAGCATACCCCAATCCAGCGATACTGATGACAATAGTTCTCGGTAAAAATCGGAACCGCAGAAATTCGCGTCGATCAAGGTAATATAATATCTTGGACACAGGTCAAAATTTTGTATAATTTATCAAACTGTCAATTTTTGTTTGATTTTCAGTGTTTATCAGGCCATAGAAATTGTAAAAAATCACTGGACACATTGCCACTACGGTATGCATAACAGAGAATTTTTTCTGCTTTTTGATTCGTCATTTCAACGTTGAACATTTATTTGCAGAAAGCTTCAAACGTTGCTGAATTTTATCGAAGCGACGTCCCTTTTACATTTCACAGTAACAACATCTCGTCACAAACATTTCCAACCTCTCTGATTCAATGAACAAAATCGACGACCTTTTGACCTTGAAATTCGGTAGTAAGCAAATGAATTTCGCAGGACCGTGTAGTTTATGGAAAAATCGGATGAAGTGCAATTGTGCATCGGACAGCGTGTGAAAGAGCGTGGCCGCAGCCTTGAGGGAGCAGCTCGTAGGCGACCGGTCGATTGTTTAACAAACCAGTCCGCGAGGACTGTATCTCACCGTTCGCAGCATGCGGACAAGGGCTCGCGATCCTAATTAAGAGGAATGCCAGTCTCACAATCCGTTCTTACGTCTTCGTGCGAGCGCGGTTGTCGGTCCGGAGGAGGCATTATCTTTAATGAGGAATTGCGTCCAGCCCCGGCCCATAGCTCGTGGAATCTTCGTAACCGGACGGTTAACGATGCCCAGCGATCGCTAGCCAGAGCTATTAGTCAACGTGAATCTTGATCCTCGCTAATTAAGCCCCGTGTTAGTCTCCTCCATCTCGGAAAAAATCATTCGTCAGCCGGCCCTCTTCTTCCGACACGGTCCCATATACAAGAAACTTAAACGCTCTTCATTTACGAGACTGCGGCGGAAGTCAACAGCACCATAAACGCCCTAACACGTCCCGCGAAATTGCATCTAAGGGACGGAACGCCGGCCGGGGCCTCGAATTGCATCCCTGCATCCACGGCATGCATGCAAATTTTCGGTCTTATTGAGGAATTTGCGGAAAACACCCTTTGCTTAAATATTGTTGTCCGTTCTACGGGTCTGTCAATTTTCAATGTATTCTTATTAGTAGTCAGCGGGGCCGAAATTAGATAGAAATTTATTAACTTTTTTAATTAATTCTATATATTTTGTCGAGAAAAACTATAGAAAATCCAAGTTTTAATCTTAGGACTCCACTGGTTGAAAAGTTCTGCGTGTTTAAAGTCAGCGATTTTCACCGTTTTGGGCAGGTAAGGGCACCGTCGTTGACATAGCCGCTCTCTGCGAAATGCATTGTTACAACATTATGGATACTTGAACCTGTTAAAAAAGTTAAAAAATAAAAAATTTTCGATTAAAATCGTAAATCTCGAAACAAATTCAACTGCGATAGACTCATCTTTCCATTGTAGAAATTAAAATCGGTCAATCGATTTCTACACCTCGAGCATCTATTAGCTCCGATTATGATACGTTCGGGGAAAGATGGATTGCAAGAAGCGGTGATACGGCACTGGATCTTGATCAGGTTGAGGCGCGGTGGCAAAACGTTCGCGGATCTGTCCGGGTTGGTATCCGCTAATGAGCCTTGTTACCACTTCGTTTCAGCTTACCACGCATCCAGGTGTGTCCGCGGTGATCGAGGTCGAACGGTTCGCGGAAGGCAATCACAGAGTCGCGAGTCTCGAAACACGGCTGGAAAAACATTTCCGCGAACCCAGTGCAGTGGTATAGCGAGCCGCAGGGATTTCTGTTCCGGCGACGATGAAAAGTCAGATTTCTGTAAGGAGCCCGGCCCCCGAAGTACGCTCGACCTGGATTCGTTTGAGCGTTTAACTCGACCGCGTTGTTACGAAGCACGCTTACGCGAAGGGCCGCGACTGCGGGAACACCCTTTGATCGAAAATAGCGGAAAATCGTTTGCCAGCTGGCTCCCGAGCACTTTCTGTCTTGTTATTTCTTGAGACCAGCTCCTCTCTCCCTCTCTTGCCAATATTCGATGCCGGCGATTAACGGTCGCATAATGTTCGATTCCGTTCAATCATACGGCGAATTTTAGATCCGCGCATCGATCAACTTTTAATAAGCGCTTCTCGGAAACTTTTCGGCTTTTAAACCCTTTCTTCCGTTCGGAACTTTTGGCATAAATAAATTGGGTTTGACCTACTTGGTTTGGTAGGTTCTGAAAAGTTTTGGTATTACACGGCAGTTTTCTTTAAATGACATGTTTTGCTGTTAATAAACGTAATATGGTTAATTAAATGCGATTTTTGTGCAAAATAACAATTTTTTTCTTAATGTAATAATTTTAATAACGTGGGACTAATACATCGTAATATATTTTCTGAATAGGACTGTGTGATTTATAATAATTAATGCAGCTGGCTGCATTCAGTAAATTGCATTCAATTATTTGTGTTGGAGTTTAAGAAATAGTCCAGTCATCAGTGTAAGAGATGTTTCCACTTTAATATTGCGAAATGGCCTCAGTCTCTTTTTCTCTTTGGAAGAAGGAATCCGAGACGCCCCGATAGTCACAATAGCTGTCCGTTCGTATTTCGCGTCTTTTCTTCTGAAAAACAGACTAGCACCAATTCGCAGAATTAAAGTCGAAGTATCTTTTTGACTAATAGCTTCGAATTTGTTTCCTACAAGAAGTTACAGCAGACCAATTTACATAGATGTGCAAAATCGTATGAAATATACCTCGAAGAAAATATTCAATAAATGTTACGTCCATTCTATGAGACAGTGTAATTTTATTCTAGTACATACATCCACAAACAATTGAAATATTGCAGGAGTTAATTCTTCATGATTCAATTGTAGATATTGTTCAAAATTCAAAAACCAATGTCGACCTCAAAGAAGTAGATTAAAAAATTTTTTTAAAACGCTGAAACAGTGTTTAAATACCGCAACTGCCTTTCAAGAAAAATCATAAAACCTCCCTCCAACATATTTCGAATATCTTTTTATTCACCAGCATTTATTACAAACGCACACAGATCCGGACAGCCTGCAGGATTTTTGAACTGCGATAACTTACACATTCCAATTAAAATACCGCAGCATGTGCAACAATTGATCCGAATTCCGCGAGTCCGATATCGCAACGAGCGGAAAAATTGTGTAACGCAGACACCGCGCGCAGGCTCGCGGCTCGAATTCGCGAAAGAAAGAAAGAAATAGCGAGGCATCCGGAGCTCGTTAAACGGGTTACCACCGGGCTCGAGGCCGCGTGCAAGTCGTTTCCGATCGTCACACGTATCAGTCATGTATCCCAGACAGCATCGCGAAAGAAAAGATCCTTTTCTTGCTCGGAAGCGTTGAGCACGAGTAAAAACGGGAACCGAAGAGTCCAGAGAATCCGTCGAGGCCAAGAAGAATTTTTGTTAGGTTTGCTTGGGTTCTGGGAACCCAACCCAATAGAAGGAAACTTCTTGTTCGTCGGGTGATGTCGGTTTACGTCGTGTTCCGCTCGAAAATGTGCGTCGTCGTCGCGCTGACGAAGTTTTTACTGCGCCGCGCAATTTCTCGTCGACAAAAGTCGATCCGACACCAAGAGACATTTTTCCTATTGACCCAGTCCTTCTGTCGAAACTTTGTTTCATCCTCCTTCAACCCCCAACCCAATCTTATTTTGGTAATTTGTTTGCAAAATAGTGGTATCGATCTTAATCATTTTTAATTTGGTACTTTAACTCCACCTTTCATTTTTTTCAAATTTAATATTCGTAAAAAAGTAAACAATTAATTTTGTAAATTTCTTTATTAAGGTATTATGTACAGTATATAAGCAAGTTAGCATAGTACATTCCAGCAAAAATGATCATTTAAATTGATGCACTCTTTTCCTGCATCAGGTGTGAAAATATATGCATGTACCAAGGAAAGTTTAAATTTCATTGCTTGTGAATACATTTCCTTATGAAATTAGTATGTGCATACGTTGACTGGTGAGTGTATGCATTTAAGTGTCCACTTAGCATAGCTGCTGTAACATGTATACAGTTTAGAAAATTAAACTAGAAGTTTGTTTGGATTGGATTGGCCGTAGGGTCTTCCTTCATCAAACAATTCCAGAACAATTTGTTTGTGTTTCTTCAACAAGTTCCTGCCGTCCTCTACTGCATTTCCTTCCTTTTAGTATTAATTCTTGTATTATAATGCAAACGCTACTTTGGAGAAAATGAGTCCAGCCTAAATGTATTATATTACCGCAGGTTCATTCAGTTTTGGACCGAATTTATTAAGAAAATTAGAACGATCCCCATGCTCGGTAGTCCCATATTACCCTCGTGCACCGTACGTGGAAAAATGAGACAATATTTGGCTGAAAAAATAAGTCTCAGTCTGGGAATACAATTTTCGTTTAAAAGATTGGCTTTCGTCGATTGTACCACTATTTACACGACTCTATAAAAATTAATTACAAAATAATATATCTCAACAAGATATTTACAAGAAAATTGATACACAAAAATTTGAATGATTCTAGCTAGAGCAGGTACAAAATAATCAGTAGCCTCCACCATTGAAGGGTGCATCCACCTAAATTAATCAAGAGAAGTCGAACAACAATTAAGTAAACAGAGCATACGGGTTAGCGTCGTTAATATTGTTTCCTGTGGTTCAGCTTGCACCCTCATTCGAAAAAAGGAACATCCTCAGCCAGGCGTAATTTGTGAAAAAATCGTGGTACCTGTGGAAGGGTTGCGGACAGGGGTGTCGAAAGTAAACGACGCGGGTGTACCCGTGGGAGGGTACGCGTCGTGACTGGTGAGCGCATTAGAATAACGTCCCCCGTAGCCAGTGTGCTACTAATTACACGGAGTTTGTATTAATGCGGACGTTAGCATTCCGCCATGGCTGCGCGGCGGCCGCAGGAACCGCGCGCCGGTTACGTGTCCTCGTCGTCCTCGTGGTTCCTGCCGTTGTTGTTGTTACGCGTTCTGCGATCGTGATGACGTCGACACGGCAACGGACGGCCACCCACGCCAACGTATCCGGCGATACAGGTGGATTTAACTGCCCCGCAGGTGGACAACCTGTCCGGATAATAATCTGAAATGAAACCTCCGTTTGCGAACGTTTGCGCCAACGTCCACTGTCATTTAATTATCTCCAATTTTCTTCGCTACTGAGCAAATTGTCGTTTGAGGGTTGGCATTACAGCTGCAGTTCAGGGAAATAGTTAAATTCATGTGGATAGGGTGTTGGGGTTTGTCAAAGTTGGTTCAAACCTGCAAACAATGATAGAGATTGTTGTATAGATACATTCGGTAGCACTGTTGATGTAGTTGAGGTAGTACTTCACACATTCAAACATATTAGCTTTCCAACATTCCAACAAGGTGTACTTCCGAGGAGATAGATCCAACACAAACCGGATCAAACCCGTCTCGAGCTGTCAAACGTTCTAATATATTTTACACTGTAAATGTACATTTCGATTACGATTCCCGAGGGCGTCCGAGTGCGAACTGTTAAAAGTCAATCTCGGTAGTGAAATTTTACAATGGAATAGCGCGGAGGGAAGCGGATTCGATCGGCAATTACCGCTTCGTATTCAATTTTCTAGACACTGATCTCGAAAGTGTCTCGGAAACGGCCCTCGCCGCCGTTTTCGATACCTGTCTGCGAAGAGGAGGTTGAAAAGAGTCCGGGACTTTTGCAACGGCGGCGCGGCGGCGACGCCAGGCCGGAAAGTACCGGCGGCGATCACGGCGGAAGCAATTTCCGCGAGGCATTAATACGTTTCAGATAAGATTGGCAATTCGTTGGATCTCGGTGGCAGCCATTACAGCCCGGCGCGATATCATAAAACAGAAGCGATTTTCAATAACGACCCGCGATAATATTGGCAGACAACGAGTCTCGCTTGTCCCCCGTCCCACTGTGACTCTTTCTTTCCCCTTCAGGATTCCTCTCCTTCCCGGGTCTAATTTTCACCATCCTCCTCCTCCTCGATCGACAGTCTACGATTCCTCCACTCTCGACTGCTCCACCCTCAAAGAGATCTCTAGGATCGAGTAAATAATGTTACGAATGCAAATTGCTGGCCATCGAGCCGCTCTAACGAGACGATACAATCGTTCCTCTTTCCTTTTCGTTTGTTTCCTGTTCAAACGCCACGCCTAAATGGGGCCAGAGGATTTTACAATGCTGTTTCGCTGCAGGTGCGTCGCTACGATTATTATCACCTGCTCGTTCATTATTTTCAATTCATGCTAACAATTTTCTCTTTTTATTTTTCAATTTATGAGGTTCGTCTTTATATTGAGGATTAAATGTTAAGAAGCGGCACGCGTAAGTGGAGCCAGGGGATTTTACGATACAATTTTGCTTATCGCTTGCTCGATCATTATCTTAAATTCATGCTGACAATGTTCCCTGTTTATTTTTCAATTTATTGTTTTCGGTTCGTGGAGAACCAGAGTGCGTCTTTACAATTAATTGCATCAACATTGATTAAACCTTATTTTGTTCATAGGAATAATTGCTACGTTGTCGTGTGGACAACGATAATGCAAATGCATGGAACCTTGAACGCCATCTTTCTCAGTCGCGTGGCCGTGAAACTTAGGAGGAGTCACCTTGGCGGCGTAATTAGGCAAGATCGATCGCCCGCCGCCAGCTCGAAAATTTAATCCCGGCGAGTTGATCAACGCCTGGCCACCGTTAAAAGAACTCACTAATTATGCTGCTCCTAAGCCCTGCTCCCCAAGAACGAGGATAAATGAAGATTTAGGGTGAACCGGGGTAGTAACAACAAACTAGCTGCAACCCCTACCTAACACGATACGAATTACGCTCTATTTGGAAGACTAGACAGAGGGCGAGTGTTTCGTGTGATTGAAATACCGAGCTTGTTTGGCCAGTTGCTGCTGCAACCTGTTTCGTGCCACGTTTTCATAGCCTCGAGAAACTAAAAGTCACCGTATTGTAAGATAAGCTAGAGACATTTTTGTTTTACAAAAATCTCAAAAAATTGACACGAGGAACGGTCATGATATAAACGAGGTCTAAACACAATCAAGTTTTGAATGAGCGCAAAATACGATAAAGTTAATGCAAAACCAAAATTCCAGAATACGTAACCTTACGGAATTTTCCGTCGTTCATAGCTCTAGCAGTTTCCCAGAATCGTGTTGGAGAGACGCCGGAGTGAAAAGCGGAGGCAGATGAGCCAATAAAAAAAAGCGCGAGCCTTATCTGCTGGCCAATACGTTTCCAGCATTGTTTCAGCCGGCGTTGATGGCGAAAGGGGTTGATAACGCCGGTGGTATGTGCACTCGCGCGCGCGTGTGCTTTTAACGAGCGAACTTTTCCTGAATAAATTCTGCAAATCAGCAAGCTGTAGCTTCTCCTGAGAAAGAGTCGAGCCGCTTGCTACGTGTTCGCGCGTTGCGTATCTGTAGGAAGTTGGAGACGCTATCTCGTTGCTCTTCCTTTAATCTGCGAGATTAAAAAGCTTTAGGGGAGTTCTAAATGGCAATTAAAATTGAGACAATGTTCGTTTTATGGCGAATGTTTCGTTACCCTTTTTTTGTCGATTATTTTTTAATATTTTTGCAAATACGTGGTAGAAATTTGGTCGAGCAGGATTGTAGATGATGAAAGGATTAATTAAGTATTTTTAATAGAAAATAAAAGGGCTGAAGATGTTCGCGAGAAATTTTTATATAATTATAAATATTGTTTTTTACCAAACACATTATAGTAAACGCCAGTCGTAAATAAAAAATAGCGCCCGTGTACGATCAGTGTCCGTGTAAAACACGGTTTTTGAACAATAAAGGGACATTTAATGTATCCAACAAATTAAAGAATCTTTCATCTATGATTGGACAACGGAGCTTTGTGAAAAATGAAAATGTTGTGCTTGGATAAATTCTTCTAATATTCTTCGGGGAAAAAGACCATGAGGCAACGGTCGAGTTCTCGTACAGGTGTAACTTAACTCACGGTAACCGCGCGGAAACTAGCAAAGTAATCACCATAAAACAATAGACACCGAGGTGTTCGTATTTTTTCGTTCTCCTCAAACCGTGAATCAAACTGAAAGGCTTCTCCATAAAACATCACGCCCTCTTGCACGCTCCACGGAGTTCCTATCAGGGGCTCGAAGCCGCCGTTTCGTTGCCATACTTTCTCGGCAGCATGACCCACATACAAAACCTGCAAAAGTGGCGCACACGGTCTAGCCGTACGCTCGAAACACTTTGGTTTTTGTGCCGGCGACGCATCGTCCTCTTTGACGACCACCTGGAACTTGGCAATTTATGGAAATATGTTTTACAAATTTGAAAAACTAAAAGCAAGTCTGGATTTAATCGGCACGAACATTTACATTCCACAGGGAATAATTTCTGTGGTGTTTATGTCGAATAGACACCGCCGCGTAAGTAGATCACGTCGGTCTAAATGTTTCATAGACGTGAATCTGCCGGTTTAATTACGCTAAAAGATTCAAGGTCTAATTGGAATTCTCATTTATGAATTACGCTTCAATATTTACTGGAAAGCGTAGTCTGGGGAAATATTTTCTAGAATTTCCTCGTTGGTCTAATTCCGTCTCGTTTTAATTCAATGCTAGAATTTAATATTTTATCCTTCCATCGCCCCTCTCTAATCAAACAATTCTAATTTAATTTTTCTAGTTATTTTATATTAAAGAGTTAATATTTTCTTTGTAACAGAACTGCCTGATCTCACTTTTCTTGATTCGTTCCGCAAAAAGACGTCCCCAAATCGTGGCGTGCAAGCACGTTCACCGATGCCCACTAAATCGACAGACTTAGAGGACTTTAGGTCCCGCTAGCGTTCTTTCGTCTCATCGAAACTTCCCTGAAGTTAAGTCGAGTACGATCAACTTCCGAGGGAATTCAGTGAACTCGATGAAAGTATAAATTAAATGTATCAAGTCGTAAAAATAAAAAGGTGATTCACAAAATGATTAAAAATAGGATTTATTTCTAATTCCATTCTTTTTTCTAGAATATAATGCAAATAGCACGTGCAAGTTTTATTGTGTGTTGTGTATTCATAATTTAACAAATTATAAAATATGAAATCTTCGATCAAAACCAGTAAATTTATTTTTTAAATCCTTATACTGCAAAATTCTGATTCATTTACCGTAAGGAGCTTTTCTTTGTTTTGTCCACCCTTGTCCACCCTCCTAAAATTTTTTCGGCCAGTGGACTACCGCACACCGATTCCATAGAACTTCTTTATCCCCGTACTAATTCAAGGACTCGTACAACCAGTTTATTTAACCTTGGTTCTTCTCTCCCGATTCTGTGGAGCGATCTCTCTTCTAGGTTTTCATTAAGTTAATGCAGGGGAGGCCGTGTCGCTAAACGCCGTGTAATTCATTCCTCAAACGATTGCGCACCCCCGCACCCTCCGGAAGACACCGGCCGCGTTAATTACCCGGCGAGCTGTTCTTCTCGAGGGGGACAAGGGCTTCGACGAAATCTGCCCCTTCCGCACGGGATTTATTTGCTCCCCGGCTAATGCGAGGACGCAGGCGGCTTAAAAACTAATAAGTAACTTCCACGAGGCTCCTTTCTTCTTTTCGTACTTTGTGGACCATGAGTTTCAATGCCGGACCATGGATTTTTGGTGCCCTCAACTATAAAGAGGAACTCTGGGAAAGGTGGAAACGGACCATCGTCTTCAAGGTATTTTTATATTGTTGTGGAATGTTTTATGAAATGACTTTGTACCGGCATTGTACTGCTTATCTCTTGTCAGTGACCCATGAAGTGGAGGGTTGTCAAAAACGCACTTAGACAAACCTGGTGAATTTGTAATTTATTAGCGCAGGGTCTGGAATAAGAAATGAAAACAGTTGAGTGTGGAAGATTTTCAAAATTTCTATTTAAATACAATATTTTTGATTGAGTTTGTATGATTATATGCAGTGCAAACAAGGAAGTAATCTCCCTTCTCCTTTCCGAGAAAACAAACATTTATCCTCGCAAAAATAGCCCCAAGAAAAAAATGAATTAAAACTAAAGACTTCCCCACAGTTTAAGCTACAGAATCCGAGATTTGTTATCTTGACAGATGCAGTTTTGGTGTTAAATCCCCGACGTGAAAATATGTAGCTTCTTCAAGGGGCACGTTTGATGCCTGTGTTTCTCTGTATAAAATGTTTCTGGACTTCTCGGAAGGCCAGAGCCTTTGGCAGAGACTACAGGCCAATTAATCTAGCAGATCCACCTCTGACACTCTTTCTCTATTCTTCTCTTTTTGCTTGTGCGGTTCCTCCGGCTTCGTGCACAGTGTTTCCCTTCGACGACGTTGACCAAATTTCAGGGGAGCGTGTTCTATTAGTCGCGTGGATGAGAAAAGTTTCACGGGCACCAGCCCCCCTTGGAGCCCCTTCCCAAGTTATTCGCAACAAAGTTCCGCAAGAATGTCTGGCGAGTTCATAAATTGTTCGAAGACATTCTGCGGTGGATACGGGGCCCCAAGTTTAAAGTGCCTTCGGGGCGATTATATTCGCTAATAGATCAGTCTCGCCCTAGATTTTTAGAAAGTCCACTATGAAGTCATAAATTGTTTATTCGACAGAGAAATAATAACAGTGTAAATTAAATAATTAGTAAGAAAATCATATTGGATTTGTTTATTATTGACTATTATTACATTTTTTCTGTTTTTAGAGTCTTCAGAAAACTTTCTGAATCGAGACAATGAAAGCAATGGGATGGGCTACTTTCAGGTGTTTCTCGATTTTATGTAATTCTCTTTCTTATGAAATTTCATACTGATTTCAGTTTTTCATACTGATACCTCTAATCTTATGCATTTATAGTATGTAACGGTCCTGACAAATTACAGCAATATTCACTTTTCCATTTTGCTTTTAATTAGTCGAAATTAGTTACGATCAAATTTTAATTAGTATCACGTTCCCGACAGTTGTCTGTGGACGCGTCAAGTTGCAGAAACTGCACCAGTCTAATTATAACTGCAGTTCTGCACTCTTCCACGAACGGGCTCGAAAAAAATTTCAGAATAATGTTTCATACTTTTTTGGCAGGAAAATACTCGACGATGGTCGAACACCAAATAGTGTCAAGCCCCATCAAAGAGAATTCAATCAAATTTATTAAATTAATTCAATCAGATTCTAGTGAACGGTCAACAGTGTGAACAATATTCGTTCATCTGCTGGTATAGAGTTTGTCAATCTGGATGCATGTTGAAACATTTCCTATGTGATGCTTCACGTTTGCAAACAATCTTTCTCATCATATCCTCTTGCACACTAATATCATTAATTTTTTCATATAACGAAATGTTTAATATTTTTTATAAATTCATCTCCCAGGATAAACAATACCAATACAAATGAATAAGTGAAAACAAATATTCATACAGCTTTCTGAAAGATTGTCCTTCTGCTGTTCCATTGAAAATTAATAAACAAAATTTTCTCTGCTATAAATTGTTGCTAATTACAAAAGTGGATATCTTTACAAACTTACATCTTCAGCCCAACATTCAAAACTTCCCCAGCAGTTGGTGCCCTGTAGATTGCCAGTTTACACACGGACATGGGGGCAGGGTTGGCTAATTGCTGGGAATGTGTCTTCTCCTGGTCACAAAGCTCGCTCGCGGTAGACAAAATGGCTCGACAAAGTTAATCCCTCCACCGAGCCACCCCCTGCTCCATTCTGCCAACCCCTGTTACCCCGTGGACTGGTCTTCCGTTCGCGAGATCTCATAAATTCGGCGAGGCTCTCGATCCGCTCCAAGATTTAGCTGAAAAAGGAATGGCGACCAGAGGGGGTAGCAGAGATTTTCTTTCGCCCTCGTTACGCCACCCTTCCGCCTTCTTCCACCCCCATCCCTCACGAAGCTGGATTATCCAGCAGAATTAACTTTCATCTTGGAAAACTCTGGCCCCGCAGCTCTTCGAAAATCCGTTCCCTTCGCCCTATTCCCTCTTCACTAATTCTGAAAAATCTCGACGCGATTCGCCGATTCCTTGTGGCACGCCATTGCAAAGGTAGTTACGGGGATCCGTTGATCTATGGCGAGAAATTGGAAATCGAAGATGTGGTGCAGGAGCTTGCTAAATGAGTCCTCATCTTTACTGTAACTCCGAAAAATATTTCAACATTAAGTCTCCGATTTTTTGAAACATGATATAATTTTATATAAAAGAATTGTACAACGACGAATCTCGAGCTGTTTCGAAGCTTAATGTCTCTGTTTTCTTCTCAATGTAATGCAAACAATGTATAAACTATATTTGATGAAGAAAATAAATAAGGTATCACAAGTATCTAAAATTAGGGAAAAGGTGTCGGTAGGAGGTAGCCACTTACATTTTCTGGGGAAACCTGAAGATCGTTTCTTTCAGCAGTTCTCCTTGGCCAGTTCTCTTTGCATATCTCTTTAGTTTCTCCTTCCTTCTCAGTTACCGTCTCTCCCCGACGTCCACTCTTTTCCTCGTTTCCGTCGCTCGGAGAAAAACTGACGTCGAAACGAAAGGCGGTAGGTAAAGGGGGCGCCGCTGTGTGCAGGGGTGTGCTCGGGGCGAAGGGAAAGTAGCAGCCGCCTGAATTTACAGCATTTAATATCGGCAAAATGAAGTACGAGCACGCCGGAGAACGGCCAAGGAGCCGCCATTTTGCGGCATCGATAAATCCATTTTATTGCCCGTAGCTTGTAGGTGGGCGGTCTGACTCTCGGTTACCGGCCGATGCCTACGCCTATGCTTCTGCCAACCTGTGTGTACATATAACAAACACCGAATAAAAACTAATGCGAGGTCTCGAGTCGAGAACCGCAACCACCCCCACGCGCGGTACACCAAACCCGAGGGCCTTTTATTTTTCTTTCGTTTTTTTTTATTGTTTTGTTGCCTATTTTATTTTGTTCTGCTCGCGATTTATTCGTGGTCTCGGGAAACAGCTTCCTACGAAAACGCAGGCCCATATTCTTATCGGGCCAACACAAAACATATCGCGGAGTCAATACCTCTATCCCGGAATTGCGAATCGAATGCGCCCCGCCGATCGCAACAGCGATATGGACATGATTGGGCTGTTCTTCGCGCGACGATAAATCTCCAGCCAAAATAATGCTTCCTTCGATTGGCTGTCTGTGGACTTTTTGGCGAAGTTGCCGCGTGATGGAAGCATTCGATTCAGTCGCGAAATAGTTTTTTGGTGTCATTAATATTTGTCATTAATGCACAGCCAATCTTTTTGAAGAATCAAAATTTTACTTATATCCATAAACATCGTTTATTCTTTAAAAATTATGAATTAAAAGTCCGCATCATGCAATCAAAAAGTTTGAGGAATTCAAGGTCAAGATCAGCTAAGACATTTCTTTACACCTCACATATACAATAAAATTTTGATTTTGACAAACAAGCGAAAAAGAAAATCGTTTTTTAATAAACATTTCCAGCAAATCATAAAATAATGAAACCTCCTACAGCTACATTTTAATCAACTTACGTTGAGTATAACGATCTAAAAGCACGCTTCCTCGAGCTCAAATTCTCTGACTCGCCATCTTTGGAAAATGGGTCCCAGCACTCACCGCAAGGGCCAAAAAAGAAAAAATCGAATCTAATAACTTCTCTTCAAGCTCGAAACCCAGCCCTCGGAAGTGGAAAAGCGTGGTGCCGTGGAGAACCACGGAAATCGGGGAAACTCGTTGTCGATTCGCATCAGCGATCCATTTTCCCATCTTTTGAAAATTCCCTCGGATACCGGGCTCGCCCGTATTAAAATTCGAGCAGTGTTTCCGGCACAATGTTGCCCCGGCTTTCACTTCAGGTGTCCATTCTTTCGTTTCCGTAAAAAATGGCGCGGATTCGCGGCGTCGTGAAAGCACAGTGAGAAGAAAGGCGGGGAGTCTTTCATCGGGTTCCTTCGCCGGATGGTTCACATATCATAACTTATCCGGCGCGGTCTGATATTAGAAAGGTGACATATCGTCATGTATTGTGAGCCGTCGGTGAAAGGAGTCTCAGAAGTCGCTGCTTTTACGCGGGCATGCCACCCCCGCGCAACCTACATTGCGGCACGGACCATCGTGTAACACGCGCGATGTAACATAACGAAACCGGGCCGTGCAAATTGTAAGGATGCATTAATCCGGCGACTGCGGCATCCTTTATGATAAATCCCGTCCAAGAACTTGGGATGGTTTATTGAAAATGCATCCTGTGGTCAGAAACGAATTTTTGCGTCTACCACAGGGAATTGAACGGAGACCTTGAAAATATCTTTAAAAAATTGAAACTTGGTTCAAGTACATTTTAAATTAATGGAAGTTGCAGCTAATGGTTTAGACAACGATAAGAAAAGTGGCAGAAAGAAACTAGGATACTTCTTGTGGAAGATATCGAATCAGAAGGGATAAATTGATCTATGATTTGATTGCACTTTAAATTAGTTGAAGTGGTAGTTCATGATTTAGACGATAACAAAAAATTGTCTAAAAAATGCTCGATATATTGCTGTAAAAATAGTGTGAAGATGACGCTTTCGTTTTATGGTATGATAGAGAAGAACAAACAGAGCACTGTGTTCGGTTAAAATATTTAAAAATAAAAATTTATAAGGTTCTTGCTGGTCTCAGAATTTCATATCGCTAGATGGAGAAGATCCTTGCAACTCGGTAGAAATTTACCCCCTACGGAGCGTCAAGGTCCGCGTTTTTTCGAACACGAGTGAAATAATATTATCGCGTCACTGTGAAATTTCATAAAGGGTTCCCACACTCTCGTTACAGCTCTTTCGACCCGCAAATGGGTCGGAATTGACCCTTCGTCGTACAATAATAAGATCTGTTCCTCGAGGGTAGAAACAAGTATAAAGAGAAGCGAGTACGGAAATGTTCTCTTATTATTCTTGGAGCAGTGCTTTATGCTGTGTTTAAAGACCCGAGAGTATAGTAAAGGAAGATTTGAATAATACGCTCGGAGAATATTTTTCCATATGAAAAGGATTTCTAATTTTTTTAAACAATTGATTGAAGACAAATATTCGAGTAGATAGAGGTTTAAACCCCGAGAAAGTAGTGTCATTAAATCATAGAGTGTCACTTAAATATTTCCTGAGGCTCATCGGGACCATAAACTACGTAATGCCACTAAAATTTTATTGACAATAAAATTTCTAGCGAAGTTATCGCGTGTTACAGAACTTTGATGGCGTCTCGGAGGCTTGGCAACAACAATTAAGGGTTAATTTTAATGTAACGCAAATTGCTTCATAATCGACATTAAAGAACTATGTGTGGTCGTTACTGGTGGCCAAGTTGTTCGGAAACTTCGAAGAATAACATCTTTTAAATAACAGTCTGCTTATAAAATGAAACGCGATTTTCAAGAATTTATAGAACACGCGAAAGGCTTCCATTGTTCCCTACTTTTCCACAAGTAATATTATACATTCCCAACATCTTCTTAATTCAACTTTCCTTCACCGGGATTGCATATTTTCATTAAACAATAGCTCAAGTAGCTTTCCACCCAACCCAATATTTAAAACCCAATATTTAATAAAAAAATAGTTTCCAATTCTCCAGAATTAAAGAATGCTTGTAAAACAAAGGTGCACATAGTTCTTTAGCCTTGTATTCAAATTTAATTCACAACTACTCATAATTAATTCAGTGCTTGTGGACAATCGTAACAATCTCAACGCAAAATGGAGAACGCTAGAGGCAATACAATCACAACAGAATATAAACTTTTTCTTAAAAAAAGACATGTCATATTTAAAATAAACTTCTATGTTTTGCGATATGTAAACAATTTTATATTTTATTTGCAAGTGTCATGACACCAATTTTTTAGACACCCTGTGCAAAACAAAGAAGGGAGGAAAAAGTGGTGAGAGGGGTAGAAGGGTTGAAGAGAGCCACGACGAAATCTCTAGTGCTGGCCACGGGATCCGACAGCGATCACAATTCTCCCGTCGTTTACGCATTTCCCGTAGCTACCACCTGCCGACAATAACACGGGGAGCTGGCAAGGCCGAGAGTATAGCTCGCACGAAGTTGTTAAACACGTGCTCGCCGGGTAATAAGAGCGCCGGCTGTCCCGTGGCGTAATCAGGCTCGTAAAACCAGGCTTTACGATCGGCCGCTTACGCAAAAACCCGATCATATCCGCGTGAACCGGAAGCAACACGTACCCCGCATAAGCCTGCATAAAACTTGCGAAACACGGCCCGCGAATTTCCCGGGGCGGCTGGGCTGCTCTCTCGGCTGCGCATCCCAGCGCCGAAGGAAACTGTAATAAATTTTGCGAGCCGCGCGATTACACCGTGTACCCCGCTCTCGAATTTCCAAACCATCGATCTCGCCGGATGAGATATTACGAGAGATCCTGGAACTCCGAGCGTTCCGGCGATCTCTTTATTGGCATGTACACGCTCCGATATGGAGATCATGCTGCTATGAAAATTGAAAAGCCCCCCGTGCTCCCTCGTATTTCTGGCCGAGCACGGATATCGTGGGTTCGCCGTGATCGTTCCGGTATGCTGATGCTTGTACTACTTTGTGTAATTGTTTGCCCGATCCTCCTGCGAATTTGGTGCCTGGATCTGAAATACGTAGATGAGCTGTTGCTTCGAATAAATGAAATTTTTAAGTTGAACTGTATTTGGTTAATAACAAGACTTTGGAAATTAAATTATTCGAAATATTATTTTGAACATTTCGTTTGAAATATTATTTCGAACAACACGTTATTTTATTTTGTAATTACATCCTCGGATGCGGTGATTTTAAAAAATTACATAACATGAAATATCATTCAAAATGAGAAGAGAATTCAGTTCTCGTACAATTGATTCGTATTTTGAGTATTGTTATAAAAGTATAGCATAGTATTAAATTAATTAAGCGATTATTGAATTAACCTAAAATTTTGTATTATCTTCAAAAATGAAAGTTCTCGAAGGTCTTTTAAGGATCACAATTTTGGTGATCATTTTATACATCTTGACTATCAAGGATCTTGGAAAGTGTTGTAACTCGAGTCTACTTTCACGAATTCAAAGTGCACATTTCAATGGTGCCGAACAGCACTTTCTTATAATTCTGGTTCAACGTCTTCTTCAACTGTTCTGCGTGTTCTTTGTCAGTGGTCTCGCAGACAACCTTCACGTCGACGCTGAAGATGTCCGACATGATCCAAGCCCTCTCGTGCATGATGTCCTTTATCGAGACACCGATGCCGGCTAAGATTTTACAAAGCTCCGCAATTCCTCCAGGTCGATCGGACACCGTCACTGTGAACTTCATCAGACGACCTTCGGCTACTAAACCTCGTTCTAGGCATCTCCCTAGGATCGTCGTGTCGATGTTGCCTCCACACAGCGGTAGCACAACCCTAATTAATCGAAACAGAAGAGGAAAGTGTTAAACCTCAGTGAAGGTAAAGAAAGAAAAATTATTATGACACAATTATGTGCATTCAATTAGGCTAAATTTCTAAAATCGACCTCTTTCCTTTCAGTTCGTCCAGCTGGCCTGCTAATATGGCCGCCAATCCTGTTGCCCCAGCACCCTCCACGATGCACTTCTCGCTCTCGACCAATTTTAAAATTGCAATGGCGATCCATTCCTCCTTGACCACGACTAATTTATCGATCAATGGGTTCGCTGTTGCGAAAGCATTGTATCCGACCATGGGAACCGCCAAGCCGTCAGCCAAGGTGGATTCTATGGGGGTGTATATGGGTCGGTCTGATTTTCGCGCTGCGTGGAAGCTGGGACATCTTTCCGATTCGACACCCTAGAAGACCAGAAGAGAAAGAAGAACATTTATAAATTTTAATTCAAGATTTCAAATTCGAAAGAAGAAATTTCAAGACAACTTAATCCTCAAACTATGTTTTGCAAATTGAGGGATGTTGGACTTGCTAGATTTATCTTCTAATATTGAGTTGGTAAGAGGTTTGGAAATAATTTCAAACATTCAAGAAATGAGAAATTATAGATACGAAATCAATTACTGACGATGATTGTGATGTTAGGGTGAAGGGTTTTCGCAGCCAATGCCACGCCAGCGATTAACCCACCCCCGCCGACAGGAACCACAATGGCATCGATGTCCGGTACTTGCTCCACGATTTCCAAACCCAATGTCCCTTGTCCAGCCATGATATCCGGATGATCGTAACTAAAATCGTTATACAAATCTATTATACAATACTTATATCCAATTTTAATGTCATAGAAGTTTCATTTTTAAGTTATTACAGACTCGTATGGAACTAAAATCTAGTTCAACTTCCTGCCCCAATACTTTTCTCCGCGACTATATCAATTCCGGTGTTCAATAATTTCCGTGGAACAGTGTATAATTTATTCCTGGATTAGCGTGATTACTAACCGAGCCGGAACTTCGTTAATTATTATTTCCATCAATTAATACTTATTATCATTGATTAATGACTAACAGGTCGAAGAATCATTGGAATTGTATTCGTATTGAATCAGAGAGCGGGCGTTAACCCTGGCGCATAGTTATGGTGAATTTGATCCAAACTCGCGTCTTTGTTACTAATAATATAAACGAACATTTCCAATTAAATTCAGATTGCAAATATGTCTCCAATATTACGGTGCTACGAAGCTTTGAAAATTCGTTTTCATACCCATTTATGTACACCATTCCTTCATCCTTAGAGTACTTGAGAGCAATACGTTTCGCTTCGCCCATGTCACGACCATCGACGATCACCTTGGCACCGTACTGTCGGCAGGCGGCGATTTTCATGATCGGCGCTAAGACAGGCATCACCACAGCCACCGGAATCCCCAATTTGTGGCCGTGGTAGCACAACGCTAAAGCATGGTTGCCCAAGGAAGCCGATATCACGCCGATCTTCTTCTGCTCATCCGTCAACATCATCAGAGCGTGCCTTGCTCCTCTCTCTTTGAAGCTTCCGGTTGTTTGGAGGAAGTCCTTCTTCAGGTATAGATCGATCCCTGTCTGATCTGACAGTCGCGATCGCTAAGCAAACGATTAGGTGAAGAAATTGTTCGCTGGGTTCAATGTTAATATTTTCATGTTTGAAATCTCAAAAATGTTAAAGTTACTAAAAAAATCTTCTAAAATGTATAAAAACATACGCGGTTCACACCAAAGTATACTTTGACTATCACATCACCTATGTATGGGAGACGAAATTATTTTTCGAAATTGGAACATGAATTTTTACAATATTCATTATACCAGAAATTAAGAGTGAAAAATAATACGAAGAACTGAGTTAGCATCACGCTTCGATAGCAAATTATCAAATTACTTTGATTTTGGGCAGTCAAAGTATTAAATGTCATCGACTATGCACTGTATCTCGGAGATAACATACCACGCATGGAGTGTTAATAATTCCGCACTTGATCTTGAACGCCGCGGAAGTGATGTCCTCGAAGGTGATCTTCTGAGGGTTCTCCTCCACGCAGAAGGGGTCGACGAGTTCCTCATTGCACTGCGGAAAGAAACACACGAAACACTTCTCAGTCCTCGACATAAACTCAATCCAATTGATCGGGTCAACAGCGCGGATGATCGAAGCAAAATTCAGAACAATTGCGAACAAACTGGCGAAGAGATCGAGACAACGGGACAGAGATCGTTTCAACAGCAGTATCGAGCTCATATCCTGTGATTCGCGATCGCATCTCCGTTCCCTGATCTCTCTCACTGAATGATGAACTGGATCGAACGATTTTTATCGGTGATTCAATCGGTGACGGAGTGATTACGTGGAGGTCGAGATCGCCGTTGCAACCGCTCTCGATCGGACCGTTTTGCAGGCTCTGCTTCCTGTTCAGGTCTCTCATGATCGCTCGATCGATCCACTCATGGAGCTACGAGACTCGCGAATAATCAACTGTAAAAGATTGCCGGTCGGCCGAGTTACTTATCCGAACGTGCGAGTCTCGCGTATCGCGACAAGAGTTATCAGGCTGGGACCTTTGACTCCGGCACTCGTCCGACACTGCTCGGCTAAGGACAAGTCTCGTGATTGTCATAGTTCTCCGTCGTGCGGTTTTCCCCCTGGATTGCAGGACGCGATTACGCGAGTAATAATATTCCATTGAAGACATAGGTATAATTAGGCATACAAGTTACGAGACAGGGTTAGGGTCTGGAAAAAATGAAGGTGAGTGACAATTTTTTGAGAACGTTTTTTAGGGTGGCCAAATGGGAATTTGTAGTTGAACGAAGTGAAAGAAGAATATTGTGATAATATACGTAGGTGAGTTAGGCACAAAGTCTACGAGTTATGAGACAGGTTTCAAGTTCTCTGAAAAAGTTCGGTGACAATTTTATGAGAACAATTGTAGGAGGCACGAAATAATGTAGAAACTTCTAGTAGTAGGAACGAAGAAGAAAGTTTAGTATTGTAATAAAATGGGTGACAATCTTATGAGAGTATTGTTTAAGGTCCACAAAATGAGAATTTGTAGCAGAACGATGTGAAAAAGAAAATTGTTAAGGAAATTTAATGATTCACAAATTCACAAGTGTAATTTTGAGGCACACAAAACAGAAATAGGAAGAGAGGGAATAGAGAACATTTGCCAGTGAAGCTTTTACATCTTGAATGTATAAACTCTGTTAGGAATAATATCCATGGGACAAGTTTTAAGGTTTTGTGAAAGATGAAGTCGCGTGACAGATTCACGAGAGCAATTTTGAGGTACATAAAATAGGAATTCGCAGTGAGAAGATGGAAAAAGAAGATTGTCAAGGTAATTTAGTGGAGAGCGCTGTCAGAAGTGTTCTACGTAGAATGAAGAAGGAAGAGAATGAAGGAGAAACTTGAGGTTTTGAGTATACACTGCATGGAACACGTAGACTGAGGCGTGTAAGACAGAATTTTGTTGTATGAGAAATGCAGTCGCGTGACAGATTTGCGAAAATAGAAAGGTTATCAAGATAATTTAGTTGAGAGTGCTGTCAGAGTGGTTGCGTATGTATGAAGTAAGGAAGGACAGAAACTTCATTTTATATTCTAATTTTTTACTGGGTTCTTAAGTTGCTTATAAAATCAAGTAAATATATACAAATTGATGGAGACAATCTTCAAGACTTGAATATGTTTTGATTGTTTCGAAATGAACAACAAAATGAAGCTAATATTTGGGATAACAGTAAATCTACTTACCATAAGTGATTGAAAAGTGGTCACGAGAATGGACAACAAAACGTCAGATGTGCAGATCTTTCACTTCCGGCTGCTCTTCTAAGCACCCCGGAATCAACTGATTTAGTTGACTAACGATCATGAAGCATGGAGCCGAAGATAACCTCGGCTAAACCGATAGTACTCGAACGGTTCCGAGAGTAGAAGAAAATTATCGCGCCCGAAAGTTTATTCTTTTTCCGTCGACTATCATCGTTTGTTTTCGCTAGTCGTTCTTGTTCATTATACTTTGAATTATTACGGCCGCTTTCGCTAATCTTTGCTTATCAAACGTAAATGAAAAAGATCTATTTAAAAATCGTTCGTACAAAGATCATAAAATATTATTTCGAATCCACCATGATTCACAGTATTTGTTTTATGGTGAGGAACTGTTGGATAATTTTCGTGGAGCTTTCGTATCGAACTGTAATTAATTGGCAGCGCTTACGAGTTTGATGGAAAACTTTCAAAAGAAGATAATTTCTCTTGATTAATGGGAAAATAAAAGCATGTCGAATCAGTGAAACATGTTTTCCCTTGTTCGTATAATTAACAATAATCACTTCGTATGAGTCTTATTCTTTTCATGTCTACTGCGTTGCATTGGTTACTTTATGTTCATTTTACAACTTTCCAAGTACTTTGTTGTCCGTGGTGAACATTCTGCTCTGTTATATGCAATTAAAACGATACTGATATTTTGAAGCTATTATTACTATCATTGTTATTGCTAAAATAGGGTCAGATGTGGTTCGGCAGTAGCACAATGCTCGTCAAAACACTGCATGCCACGTTTATTCCGGGATTATTCATTGTTTCACACGATTATTCGTGACAAATGCGAATATAAATAACGAGGTGAGAAAAGTATATGTGTCGCGTGGTTATTGTTTGTTGTTCCGTGATATTTCAACTTGCGTTAGCTGAGCCAGGCGCATTATGAGAGCGAAACGCCAACGAACGCGTCACGTGCAAAAAACAATAATCTCGCACAAACGCACGTGAGTACGTTGATGGCCGATTGTTCGTTTATGCACGCTAAAATATGCGATGTGCAGAATTTTTAGAACTACGACGCGTCGTAGAGATAAGAACAAAAGAATGATTTCAAGGGTTCGCAATGTATTGTCATAAACTGTATAAAAAACATTTCCGTACTCGAAAATCAACCTCCCTCCACCACCATAATCGACAGTTCCACCACTCTTACGAGGAACACGATATACGACGTGACACGCAGCCCCTCGACAATAATTTATTAATAATTTGGCACGCGTTATCGTAGCCACGTCACGTGCCAACGCGTATACGGCTAATCTAGGCGCTCTATCTCTCGCCTAATCGCGTAACGCTGTCGCACGATAGCTACAGTTTACAAACAGCACTGTCCTGCCCTCTGCATCACCATTGTTTCTCTATTCTATCATAGTTCGAAACAGAACACGAAGAACGCCTCGAAGACGCCAGATTTCGTCGTTTCGCTGATGCAAGCGTAACGATGCTCATTTGCTCGCGCACGCCTAAACGCAAAAACATTTTAGATCGATTCTTACGATACGATGCGAATATTTTGGCATAGCATTCACCTTAGCCAGCGAAATATTGCATCGAGTCGATCCCGATTCATACGCGAACATTTTTTCGGCGTGGACCAAGTGAAAAGGTAGCACGCACGGATCGTTACCGTTGAATTTGTACACGACAAATCCTTTGCTGCTCTTCCGGCGTCAGCTCTTCTATGCAAGACGGCTTGGAAAACCAGTAACTTCTTTCCGAATATTTCTCTTTTATCATAGCACGGTTGAAAATAAAAAATTGAAGAGGATAATATAAATTGCATAATATTAACGATTATGTAGCGATGTCGTCGTTACCAGGCCCCGGAGAATTCCATACCTGAGAATATCGAAGGATTTTTTAGAGTCTTTATCTGGGCCCAATATCAACTTAGCGGAATTGGATAAATCCTCTGTGACTAGGTGGAACTCGATAGGATGCGGTCCCCAGCTCCTCAACTTCTAGGCTGAGTCCCACACTACCCTCTCACCTTCATCTTAGGAGAGTGTGCGTAAATGCATTCCCCCACTGCCCAAAAAAGGACCCGGTACCAACCTGCTTATGATGTTGACTTTCCAAGTGCGTGTTAATGTGATCGCACCTAGTGAATAGTTAGTTACGTGATACATTATTTCCGTCAACCTATACCATCTCAATAATTTATTGACAGTATTTCTTAGATACATAAGAGAAGTAATCAAGGAAGATTAGAAAAGTCTTGAAAAGTTATTCTTCACACGGTTCACTCCAAAGTACCTTCTCACTTTCTAAAAACTCGATCAACATCTCGATCATCACTGTTAATCTCAAACGCTTTTTCTACCACTGAAGGATCGCTCCTCCAACTCGATCACATGCAATTTTCAACAACGAGAGACAAGAAGAATTCTTCCCGTATCATAGGACTATTTACAATTCTGCAAAGAGCGCAGAGGAAGATCTTTTAATATCACGAAATGGGGGCGAGTTCCGCGATACAATGACAGGTGAAAGAGCGAGGATCGAAAAGTCAGAGCACGATCGTAAACGTTACAAAAGGCTGAACTCTATTATTTACAGGAACAACGCGGTTCACGCGTCGAGATAGAAAAATATGCAGACGAATACAATTTACGACCAGCATTACGGTACCGCACGGTGAAATTTACACGATTCAGTTCCACTTAGTATCTTGGCGAAGCTACCTCATCATCCAAGGGTAGAGAATGAATGCAATGTATGCAATGCCACGAAAAACTGAACATGAAAGAAAATTTTGTTTTCAGTAATTTTCATTTTTCCTTGATAATTGTAGCACCGATAAATGGCTGAGATTTTCCCGACTAAAATGCGTCCAGAAAGCATCAATAAAAATAGATCGATTTACGTCCTGTTTGGACTCATTTTAATCGGCGGACTCTCGGCTATCCATTGGTACTACAATTACAAAGGTGAGACGGCAATTACATAAACTAAATTTCCTTTATGTTTATATTTTTGCAATACTGTATAATTGTCTTCAATCCTTGCACAGAGGGCTTCAAGAGGCGCTCGTTCCCCTGCTGCTCTCCACGATCCTGCGTCTCTCCCTCAAAAGCTCCAGGAATCTCGCTCTAGGACTGCCGGGGTACTTCAGCTTGTCCCTGAACTGCAGGATGTCGTTCGAACCTTCGTCCTTTGGGAACGCTTTCGAGCCGTCTCTAATTCTCCGTGAGTAGTCGTCTAATTCTTGAAATCCCCTAACAGGGGATAAGTCCGTCACACGTTGCGACGAGTAACTGCTCTTCAGTCCCAAGTACTCATCGTCCAAGTCATCGCGATATTTGGATCTTCTGAATGAACTGTTCAACGAATCGTCTCTTTGCGATTTAGAAGAGTCCACGTGCAGCTTCCCTTCTATACGATCCAATCTCCTCAAAGGTAAGCAGTCATCCTCAATGATAGACTCTAGATCATCGAAAGACATCCCTTGTGTCCTAGCGACTGACAGGTTTCCTGTAATCTCATAACTCGTACAGTTCGGTTCGTTGACGTCCAAACTACCACGAAGATCTCCACTGAAAGAATCGTTCGCGTGATTGTATTTCTCTCTGAGCTTCGAGTAAGTCATAGGACTTCGAGCTCTATGATCAGGGGTCTTGGAGAATTTGTTCTGGAGTCTACTCGATGCTCTACAGCTGGTCGCGTTCGCCACGTTCATCAGCTGATCGAAGATCCTCTTTTCTAGATCGTCTTCCACATTTTCAGATTTTGTAGACTGTGGACTTGGTTTAGTGTGATAGTCGGTGAACCTAGGGCTGGTCCAGTCTTCGATGATGTTGGAGTTGTCGTCTCTTCTATCGGAAACCACGAACTCGCTCGTCATAGGTGCACGATCCGTGCTAGGATTCGCTAAACTCAGTCTAGCGCCAGCAGATCCGCAGTTGACACCGTATTTCGCGCGAAGCAGCTCGTTATGCCTGTCCACCCTCCGGATACAGTCCTCCAGCCGTTGGATTCCATTCAGACAACGGTCGTACGACTCCGTCGAGACGACGATGTCTTCGTCGCTCTCCAGGTAATCGGCGTCGTCCGTCACAAAGACGTCTTGTCTCTGGTGATCCAGATTCCATGAGGAGGAGCTGCTTCTGCGATGGGACCCTTGCTTCCCGATCCGTTTCTGGTGGCTGGGCGATGAACACCTTGAGCAAAATTGATGGGGTTATCAAAATTGTTTTAAGATTATCCTTCAATAAAATTTTTATTAAATGAGTTACTCACCTTTCAAGCACGCTAGCAACGTTGATGGACTCGTTGATGGAATTCAGGTTTCGCATGAAAGTCACAGCCTCGCTGAGATACTCTTTAAGGATCTTCTTCGCTGCGTGGTTGCAAGGAACATCCTCCTCTTCATCCTCAATGTTCTCGCAACTATCAGACTCGCTGTTCTCCGACAAATTCATCACAGAAAACTTCACCTTCTTGTTACTCTGCGTTACATCTGTCTTCAAATCTTGTGTACTTTCCTTCGACTTTTCTTCAGCATCTCTAGCCTGAACTTTCTCTTCCCAGTCATCCTCCATCTTCAAACTCTTCTCTTCTTGTTGAGAATCATCAGTCTCATCATTGGACGACGGAACACCGTCCACGATCTCCGACACGCCCCTCTTCTTCCTTTTCTTAATGATAGATTTCAAGGACGTCTTTGGACCCTGCTTGGAAGCTTCATTCTCCAATGAGACTTTATCATCAACCTCAGGACTACTTGAAAAAGATACTTTCTTCTTTGCACTGTTAGTCACTCGATTGGATTCTTCAGGGTCTTCATTGACGTCTTTGAAGCTGTAACAGGGTCTACCAAGGATGAGGTCCTTGTAATCGTGCACTTGTAGGACCTCTCCCTCTGACGGCTTCATCTTCGGAAACTCAACCTGGCTGTCCTCGAAATCTGCAAGTTCGTTACACTCTGCTTCAGGGGCTGTCACCTTAGGACAATCCTTTTTCGTGTGTGCTACGACATCAGGTGGACAGATACTTTCTCTCAGTTCACACTCCTCCATCTTCAGCATCGTCTGTCCCATCGCATTGTTCTCATTGTAATCCAAACTGTCATCCGAGAAACTGTGATCATGTTCACTGGCACCATTCTCCGAAGGCTTCGTGTCACCCTGCACTTCAAGGTCTGTCTTTGAGTACATAAAACCATTCTCCGAGGCACAGTTCGAGCACGACAATGTTAATCCAGCAATCTCACCAACCTTAGACTGCCACGATGAAGGTCTCTCATTGCACCCAAAATTATGGATCTTATTAATAGCTCTAGGAACCGACCACTGCCTCCACGGTCCCTCCTCCCTCCCAAAATCGAATCTCTTCTTCGTGATGAACGCCTCGGTGATCAAGCCATCCCTGATGAACCCTTCACCCGGCCTCCCTCCCCCAAAACCACTAACTTCTCCATCCCTAACCTGAGACACGTACGAAGTCCCAAGAGAGTTCCTGAAAGTGATGGAATTCCTCATCCTCGGCCCGTCAACCCTTCCGCCAACCCCATCTACCCTTCTAGACACGTTGTTAGGGTCCTGGAAGATGTTCTCAATCCTGAACACACGGCTATCCGTCTGACTAAGCGTCGATCTACTGTCATCCTTGAAACAAACAATCTCGGGCCTAGTATCTTTAGCTTCTTCGGTTTGAACCTCCCCATCTCTAGTCCTGGACCTCGCCTTATCCTGCTCCAGGGTGTCCATGACAGCTATCCTGGATTCTATGACATTGGTGCTCTCAATCGTGATGCTGATCGTGTCTGGCAGCGATATAGATATCACGCTTTTCTCAGGACTACCAACAGACGAAGGATTCCTCGGCTCGTGAACAGGATTACAACACTGTCTTAAGCAGGCTGGAGCTTTACTCTCTATCCTACGAGGATCTAGAGTATTAGGTCTAGGAGTCTGTACTGCAAAATTCCTACAAGAAGAGTACAAAGTATTGGTCGAGCTCTCAACATGCATTGCTGCTCGATGATCATTTTCATGACACACATCTGACACCTCTGTGCTGGACAAATTGCTCTCAGCATAGTTCTGAGTATCATCAGAAAGGATTCCTGAATCGTGTCTTGGAGAATGAAGCTCGTACTCGAACTCATCTAGGTCATTAGCTAGACTGGCAACGTCTTTACACCTGACGATGCTAGTTTTCGGCTTATCAGTTATAGTAGCCATCTCTTTTACTCTTAAAACTGGTGTCCTGTGTTCAGCAACGACCTCACAGTCTTCATGGTTGTCCGTTAATACTGCCACGTCTTGAATCTCAGGCATGTCCGTCGAAGATGCTGTGTCCTTCATCCTGATGGTCCTAGCGCAGTCAGTCTGCGTGTCCACGCAGACTCTTCGTCTTTTTCCCAGCATCTTCCTCGAGATCTCCTGCAGCTTCATCCTAGCTAGAGATTTGACTTCAGTCCCCTCTGGTGGAGACCTGATCCCAGATACATCCTCCGGTACCTTCTTGCTAGAGTATAGTCTTTCTGTGACTGCTGCCACGATCTGAGCTCTCTTAACCTTCTGAATAGGTGTGTGAGATCTAGTAGAAGGTAGTTCCTGCTCAATAGAGTCTTTCCTGTGTAATAGCTTGTCCCTGGTAAGGTTGGAGATCAAGATCTGCTCGTCTTTCGAACTGCTGGAGCTGCTGTCCTTGCTGGTTTTCCTCTTCAGGTTCTCCAAGCTTGGCTTCCTTGCATTCTTCCCTTTACCTGAACTCTGAGAGTCTTTTAACGACTTGTCAGAGTCGTTGCTACCTTTCCTCTGTAATGGTTCTTTGTTACTTAGCCAGAGACACTTCTTGACGCTCTTCTGATCATCGATCTCCCGGATGTTGTTCAACTTCTTGGCTCTTTCTGGGCCTACGGAACGCCTTTCAAGGCTCGTATGGGACCTTTCTAGGGAGAAGAAGGGCTCCTTCTTTCTTTGGATTGCTTCCACAGATCCAAACCTCTTGGAAGTGTGAAGGTTTGAGGGGAGTGGAGCTGATAGCAGATCTACCGAGTCCTGTTTCCTGAATTTAGGCTTTTCCTTCAAGTTGGACGTGGATTTGTAGACCTCTGATTGATAGACATCTATCTCATTGTCTCCAGAAGCCTGGCAAGAGTTCACTGAACTACTCCTGTCATCGTGATCAATGCTCTCTGGCTTTTCTGGATCATCAAACCCTTCATGCTCGTGCCCGATGAATTCAACGTCGATCCCGTCTTCAGCTACCTCGTCAGAACAAATCTCCTCGATCTGCGTTGACGATTCTTGGAGACTGTCATCCGGCTTGATCAACACTGCTACCAAAGTTGGAATATCGACAAACACTGACTCGTGGATCTCGCTGACTTCATCCTCTTCGTCGTTCAACTCTGTTACTCTAGCACGGTTGCAAGTTCTCTCAAAACGATCTTTTGAGGATAACAGTTCATACGAACCAAATCTTTTCAACGGGCAACCGGTGTCTAAAGTTGTGAGACTCTCGGTTGACGTGGACCTTCTTAGTGGGAGGATGCTCCTACTAACTTGATATTCTTCTGGTTTAGAATCCCTCTGGGAGTCTTCGTTCTTTGAGTCCGGATCTTGGTCCTCGTAAGTTTCTATTAAAACTTTGGACTCTTCCGGTGGAGCTTCGATGGCCTTTAAATCTGATGATTGATCCTGGATCTTTTGACAGGAACACAACGCTTGGGTGGGCTCGATGTTCTGTGAAGAGGAGAGGAGATTTATTAGTGAAATACTAATCAGTTAGGTGCATTCAAGTCGAGGCATTGGTAAGTGTAAAAGTTGCTTTCCTTAGCGGAAATGTTCTCCGCGATTTAGTTAAGGAGTTATTAACGCAAAACGCCATTGGCCGAGCCTGAGTCCATCCATGGTAAGCCGCTCTCTGATTGGTCCAGGTTTTTCGTGAATGACTCCTTAACGAAACGGCGGAGAACATTTTCGTAAAGAAAAAAGTTACTTCAAGTGATTTCGGAAACTACCCCTTTCAAGGAAGTACAACATTTTTAGGACACCTGGTGTATCTGTTGATTCTCTAACAGCCGATGCAACAGCGACAAGGACGCGTCAGGAAAATCATTATCCCGGACAGCCCGCGTTTACATAAAGTGTTCGCGATAAACAAGCCGCAACAATGGCACTTTTCGACGTTCGTCCGACAAACGGCGTTGCGTTACATCCGACGGTGTAAACAGAAAAATAAATTAGCAAATACTCCGTGACACGGAGCGAGATTCCACCGGGGAAATTGGGAGGCGTCTATTTATAATCGGAGCTGATTTGCAATCGACCGATTACAAAATGTGCCCGGTTCCCGGCGAACCCTCGTAGAGCGGCGAATCGGGAACGGATAAATCGCTCGAGTTTATTATCGGTATAAACTCGCGTCGAAACGTCATTACGCAAATGAAATGCATGGATCGTTTATTTGATACTCATTGACCGACCGCCGGCGGTTCCGCGCCCGGGATTCTACTCGAAAACGAACGAACGATTGCTGATAAAATACAGTTCGCAGGTGCGCGTCCGCTTAATGAGTGATCTACATTACCGCTCCATTTTCCATCGGCCGAACGCGAATTTTACAATATCCTTGCACAGGTTACATAATCGGCCATCCACTTGCCTCGCTCAAATTTCTCTTTATGATTGCATTACACCGGCCACCGATTTTCCTCTATCATTCCCATAATCGGAATCGGAGAATCTACTCGCTCATCGACCTTCATATGCTGTTTCGAGCATTGTCACCTCGCCGATGGAGAACTGATTGATTGTGAAGATCTCCGTTCAACAAATAAATTATACAACAGAATTAACTTCAAAAATTTGCTTCCTGATGATGCAAATGAAATGACCCAAGTAACCTACCATTTTCCGCTCCTACACTAGTTTTGGGCACCCTGTATGACGAGAGCACTTCTGTAATTGTTCAGTGCGGGGTGTTTTGACGGTTCGCAAAATGAATTGTTTTGGTAGGGTGACCTTACCTTTTCGAGTAAAAGGGACTTGAGCCTGGCGACCTCGTCCCTCAGCTCCCGAATGACCCTGGCCACGGGATCCTCGTTGACCACCGGCCGGTTGACCACGCTCTGCGCCCTTTGCGCGAATCGCAGGGTGTGCGCGGTCTCGTTGTAGCTGCCGCTTGCTGGCGATATCGCTGGAAAACGGGGTGCAACGGTGCAGAGAACAGGTGGTAATTAACAGGAACGTGTTCGAGCGGGCTCGCGTTCACCGCCGCGACCACGAATCGACAGCCCGCGAGCGAGGCGACGAGGAATGCGATTCACTTTCGATCATTCCGCGTTTTTCTCGCGAACCGACGACCACCTACCCTAATGACGTTGTCCAACAAATTCTGACAATTTTCCCTTATGTCTCAATAAACGGCAAACAATTTGAATAGATCCAAACACGTTATCGTTTCTCGTCATCTGTCTGCGTTTTTCTGGGAAGATAAATGGTCAAATTTTTATTCGATTACAAAGACTCAAGGGTCTAAGACGAAATCTAAATTAAAATTAGTTTTCTCAAGTTGCAAATAGGATATTTGTCAACAAGTCTACAAAAGTATAAATTCGATAAAAATCAATTAAGTTTACGCTACGTACAACTACAATTCTTAAAGACCCATCAATAAAACGAGGATTGCTAAAAACCAATTTAGTGCGCTCATAATATTTATAGTCTATTCAGGAAACAATAGAATTTGGAACTTGTGCAATTTGCTCAGCATCTACGCGCGCGTACGCGGTAACTCTTAATTTCATTACTGTTCAAACGCTAGAAGTACCGCGATGTTTCTTCATATAAAATTCACGAGAACTTTCTAGCGTTTTCCATCTATTCAATTATAACATACGTAATTAACTTAACGTTCCGTTCGTTTCCCCGATACTTATAAAATAAATACTCCAGAACGGGTCAGTCGAATCCACCCACCGGTTCCCAGCTTCGGAAAGATAAATTTGCATGAGAACCCGCAGCCTGCTAATTGAATTCCACGGAACGATCAATTAAATGCTCGTTCGGCTCGATCCGCGGAGTCGACTCGAAAAAAGGAGAAAATCGCGAGAGTCGGGGCGCGACGGCCGGACCGTGCGTTTCCTGCGGAAAAAATCCGGAAAATTCTATCGGCCACGGGTTCGATCTTCCTTGAAACGAGAAAACGTCAGTCCGGGCAGTCGGATTTAATTCGACAAAGTGCCATCACCCGAAAGGTTGATCCCTGTGCCGCATCCAAAGCCCCCGTTTCTCTCCCTGTTTCCCATACGCGGTCAATCATAAACGCAGACACTGAATATTAAACGCCCCCCTCCGCTCGATAATAAACCCGAATGCTATTAGCAATTCAATTAGCCGTCGATGATCAGCGGTTTGGAATATTTCGCCGCGATTAATTATACGCGTCCCTGTCCCGGTCCTAGGAATATTCGGAGATTCTTCCGTTTCCGCGGCACACATGCACACACACCCACGCATAAACAACATATACAGGAGGATCGCTAATTGGTTCGCGTGGTTTTTCTAGTACCGGCTGTTAATTGTATCCTCTAATGTATCAGAGCGACGAGCTGACCCGCGGGGCCGAATAATCCGAATTAACGTGTCTCTAGTTATTGCAGCGGCGAATCCCCTCGTGGCGATCCAGCAAAAAGCCGACCCTGCGTTACGTACACTATGTACAGGATTTTCTTGTAACGGGTGGACTGGAAGTCGTGATCGAAGCGGAGATGGTTAATTTTTAATCGGCTAGTCTCACGAGAATTGCGAATTGTTGGTTACGTTTTTCCGTTTACGAATACAGTTGAACCTCGATTAAACGGGGACTAAATTCATTCGTCTCTTTCCGAAGCAGCCAGAATAGCATTGTTGAGAGTCTGCCTCGTTAGATCATCTCCACTATTTGTATCATTTTGTTTTTACATGTTATCGGTTTAGTACACTAGATCGTCTTATTTGTACGTATTAAATAAGATTATAATGTTCTCAAATTTTATGCAGTTGTAAGGACATGGAACGACAAAAGTATCAAAAGAATGTCAGATAATATTATTATATAAATATTTCAGACAACCTTTACACCAGTTCTTAACCAAATTTTGCTGCTTCCAATTGCTTCAGAAAATTATTTATTGCGTGACAGAAGATTTGGTACAGATGAATGAATAAAATGTTAATATGCTTCGCTAGATTTTCGAGTTCATTTTGTGAAGGCCCGCAGGGGCAGGACAAATATTCGAGCATAAATACCAACAGAAATCCCGGGGAAGGATTTCTCGATCGTCAAGAAAAGCGTTGTTTAGTTCCGTGAGAATTCTTTGGTGGAGAAGCACAATCCGCGGAGAGAGCACAAGTGTGCTCATTCATCTCCGGGGTTACCACGATTTTCAGCCGACCCTGCAAGAGTTACATACAGAACAAGAGACTCCACTGTGTACCTAGGTATGTACTTTTCTACGGTGCGGTGTCTAACTACGTTTAAATTCTACAAGATTTACGGTCGACCCGTTTGCGGAAGTTTACTACAGCAGTTCTTCGACCAAGACACCAAAGACGTCCGCTTGTTACATTGCTGACACGTGATTTATCGCGACCGTTTACGTATGTACATGAAAAACTACGTGTGAACAGAGCGTGATCCAATTAGTTCCATCTACCAATAATCTACGTTGCCTCGTTGACGGGATATCCAACGATCTTCTAGTTGTGTGACATTTTAAGTACTTGGACCTGCGGCTACGGGATTATGTACAGAGAGCTGAATAATGGCGGCCGAGATTTTGTGGGTTTGCAGCGCTCGTTAATGATCCACTTCACGAAGTGGATTCGGAAATTGTTTAATCAATACACGGAATCAATTGGAATTATTCGGAAGTAACGTAAATTATGTTGTTCAACTACGTCTGTGTTTCGTTTAGGCTACACACGTGTAAAACTTTGACTTTTATATAAGAAGTATTTATTACGTTATATTTAAGGAGTATATAAATTTCTAAATCAGCCTATTTTGGACCATATACAGTGATTAAACATTTTCCATAGCATCCACCGGAAACTACAAACCCCTAAGCTCGCAGAGCCCGCTCTCAACCGCTTCGTATGTACATCGAGGCTACGTCGGCACAAGCTGAGATAGGATTATTCGTATTTACCGAATTCCGGTTACTACGGTTTTTCGCGCCAGTTATTGAATTATAATCTGGCCGTGCCTTAGCTCGCCTGGAAAAGCATTTAAACCAATTACGATCCTGGCGGAGTCGGCGCTCCGGTATCGCCGGGCACAATTTCATGAATCAGAGGCTCGCGATAATAATTCTCCTCCGGCAATTAACCGGAATTTATGGAAAGCCGGAGCGAGAGCGAGAGAAACGGAATGAGAGAATCAGAGGCAAGAAGAAAGAGAGAGAGAGTTAAGCGTCCGGAGGTTGTGGATCCTTATGGGAGGATAATATGGGGAGGGAAAAGCGACGGCCAATTTTTTGCACACCCCCGCTCTTACGTCGTCTTCTCGAATTAAATATAGCAATTGCAGGATCGAATTTTCTTCTGCTGTACTACGAAATCTTCATTTGGAATCATTAAAATGGACCTTTCACTGTCAATAATAATTTTATTGAACTCCCCGAAGTCGGTTCTTCCTAATTTTTCAAACGACACTCCATGACCAAATTGTGTTCTTAAATTTTTCTTGATGTACTAGTATATGAACTTTACTTTTCCAATTGGAATAGTTAACCTTCGCCATTTTGAAGTCTGTTTTCTATAGCCGTCGCTTAAATCGTGGAACCAATGCAATCGAACCGTGGAACGATGAAAAAAATATCTAAAATGACTCCGTTTCAAAATGGATACGGAACGCGGGTGAATCTGGGACGAGCGTAAAACGGATTAGCAAATAGGGAGAGGGTTGGTAGAGGGCTGGAAGAGAAAGAGGGAGAAAGAGAGAGAAAAAGAAAGCCGCTCGTTGAACGTGTAAATCATCGTTTAATGGATGGATGCACGGGAGAACGGAGCCTTCCGAGAATAAATGCGACGCGATAGAACAGGTGCAGGGGGTAAGAGAGAAGGAAGGGGGTGCGGTCGAAGGGACGGGGGAAAGTGAGAGCAGAAGAAGGGAAGATCAAAGGGAAGACACTTACTGGCGAGCATAATGGTAGTGGCATTTCCGCCAAGTGCGTCCTTCAACAGCCAAGTAAGCGAAGAATCTCTGTAAGGGATGAACCTTCTGCCTGGACCACTTCCGGTCGAGCCTCTCTCCGCGAGAGCTGATATCACGTTCCCTAGAGCCACTAGACTCTTGTTTATGTTCGCACCCTCCTGCAAGAAACACGGCGAGCCTTCTTTTTCGCAAATTTTTACACGTCGCGCGATACGGCGATGGCCCTATGGTGAAAGAACATGAAGAATTGAAGAATGTGATTTTGTCGTGCTCGGGGTAGAGGATTCTTGGAGGACGTTGTTTGTTGTATTGTAATAACCAGAAGTTTGTATATGCTGCAGTTTTTGTATGTGCATAAAAGTTATAATCTTTCTATCGCAATGAGTAATGTGGTCCTCATGAGAATGTCTGTAGATTTGTAGGCTTCGCAACGAATGAATAACATGAATGAGCGTATTGGCTGCTGGAAACTTGTTTCCGTTGTGTGTGATGGAAGAGTATAGTAATATTCACCTCGGTCGTACTCATAAATTAAAAAAAGAAATAAATACTGTGGAACATATTGTATCACGTATGTCAGAAATAATTAGATGGCTACGATGTGCACATATGGTACGTTACTAATTGTAATGGCGTCCTTTTGGAATTTTTTTCCTGTTACGGATGTGTGAAATGGTACCGATGAGGAAAACTCATCTATCCCAAAAAACTATTTCATTCCAAAAGAACAAAAAGCTTGCAGCCTAAGTCCTCACCACTAAAAAATGTACGAAGACCCATGAGAAATCTCGGTGTTAGTGTACGATGATGCGATTAATTTTTGGAAATTATCTAACTTGAGGAGTAGCGATCTCGGTCAGTTTACATTTTCGCGAAGGCGATGCTATATTGAGGCGAGTGACTCACTTTCAGCCGGTGGATTCCGCCGCACGTGGCCGCGCTTTCACTGCCCGCCAGATCGACCAAGCGTAGTTTACTGGCACCGCGTGGCGGGGATCCCTCGCCCCTCCTAGTTGCGGAGGAAGCGGAGGCGGAGGAAGCGCCGCAAGCGACGCTCGACGACTCCGGGGTTACGGCGATCGTCAGAAGAGCGTGGCTGCGGCTGCTGCTCGGATTCTGCAGGGTCGACGCTGTCTTCCGGGCCCGAGTCCCTTCCTCCACGTAGGACATCAACGAACCCAGGGTGCGGACCACGTGGTGGGTCAATCCTGTACCCAAACAATCCTCAACAATCCTCCACACCTTCTTACTCTAGACTACTGACGATCTTTTATCTTACAGACTGGGTCAGAAATCGGGTCACGGATAAACAGAATGGAATCCAGACAGGTAGGTCAAACAGACTGTTCGTTGAATGTACAATGTGAGTTCAAGAATATTTAAGATTTAATTTTTTAATTCTCTACGTCCTGCAGCATCGTTATCATTTTTTAAACTGAGCAGAATCGCGATTAAATTTCTTTTCTAGCCACACCCCTAGCAACATTACCATTTTGCTATATGATCAATGTACTCCTTCTTTCATTCAATTCTCAAATTGAATAATCTGTCGCGACCATAGCGATGCTTCAACCGGCAAAAGGTGTCGGAACAGCTTAAATAAAATATTCATCTGCCGTGACATAGCGTCGTCGGTCTAAAGTGTAAGTATCAATAACCCAATAGTGAACGTTCGCGAGTTCGTGACTCGAAAATTGACCCAGTTGTACCGAAGCTGAATGCACGAGAGTATTCTCTGAGTGGAAAGGCTGTGAGTGGGAGTCGGGAAATTTTGTCTTTGATAAAAGGGGATTGAGAGGAATTGGAAAGGAAAATCGAAATATCGAACATCATTGAGGATATAAGTGGAAGACAGTCTATCAAGTTCAAGGGAACCCGAGAGAAATCTCGGCTACGCGAGAGGATCCTAGATCGGAAGTGTAAGGAATCGACTGGAAGATCTTGAAGAAATCCTCGTAAGGTTACAAAGGTTTAAGGATGATCTAGGGGAGGTGGAGTTGGGAGGAGGGGGTAAGTTTCCACGAAGATCGCAATTATCCGGAACTACGGAGCGTCTCCGATTGCCGATACCTTGAACGTAAGGGCCGAGTCGAGGATGCTCGCGAACTCTCAATCCGCTCGCGCTCGAAGACGGCTTCAGGAGGTCTCTCACCCTCTCGTTGTATATCTCCAGGTAACTGAAACAGAATTCAGCCGGCGTTACGCTTCAGTCATTTGATTGATTGCGTTAATTTAACGAGCTCGCGCTGATGGATTCGCTCTCAGCTGTTACAACTTCGGGAACTCGTCTGTTCGCGCGAGACGATCGGAGTCGTTCTGATCCTCGGGAAAATTTATTCTGCGTGTAGTGCTTCTGATTCGATTTTGATCAATCCGAGTAGAGAAAAACGAAAGAAGATAATTTTGTGGGGAACAGCAGGTCTGGGTGGTGGAAATTAGTACCAATCATGTTCAATCTTAAGATTAAAAAAAAAAACAAGAATTCATTCTCTGAAACGACTACAGTAAAGATTCGTTACCTGTTCGTTTCGAAAGAGATTCGTATACAACGGTTATCAAATAAAATCTTTTAAACACAATTCGAGGGATGACCTTGACATATAAAAATATTCTGAAGATCGGTGCCGTTTCGTAAATATTTAACGTGAGCTTTTCTCCCTCGGGTTTTTGGATTTCCAGTCCCCCTTCGATCGGTATCGGTGAATTACAGGACGCAGAGACACCGTGGCCGTGTAAAAGCGAAAGGAGACAAATGTAAAGAACGGAAACCGTCCAGGGAACACCGAGGCAGGAAAGTGTTTCCACGGGGCCGCGAGCACCATGGAAACTCCGATCGCTGTTAAGCGGATTTACGGTCGCACGTGCGGACGTTTCACGGGCACAGCGGAGCAGATAATGACGTTAAGAGGATCCAGGAGCTTGCGGTGGCCCGTGCGCTCGCCCACCGGCACCGTTCCGACGAAAAGTGTGCGTCCACGGTCCGCTAAATCTCCGCTTTTCGGCCTGCACTGTCTCCCCGCGAACAATTGCCGCCAGCGTCGTCGATTTGTTTGTGCCCTACGACGAGACGCACCCGAACTCGCCGCTGCTCCGTAATTACAGTAGGAACTCGGTAATTGCTCGCGGGATCAATGGGAGACATTTTATCCGAGGGATTTTCTTTAGAAACTGCCGGGAATCGATACGGTTCTAACACTCTTTTAACTGTTTTTGTTGGTTATTTTTTCTTTCTTTTTAGGAATTACAGGAAAGATTCGTTAGTTATCGATGGACTGTCAATGAAAAGCATTTTGTTCTTTCACAAAAGTGAAAGAGGAAATGTTTGGACAGTTGGAATTAAGAGTGAACATGTAACGAGTCTTTACTGTAATCTTCTGAGTGAATAAATCTTGCCGCACCTAATATGAAATGTTTATTTCAACATTAAAGTGTTTTGCATTAAGATACCTTGTCGACATCGAATGGATTAAGAAAATCATATGAAGTGTGATTTTCGTGAATGGTTAGCGAGTTCCGGAAATTCGTCCGAGAGGACGAGAAAGATTGCAAGAGTAAGTTCACGATACGAAGTCGACTCAGGTGGAAGTCACTGGTAAGGTCTCGTGTTCCGATGATTGAAATCATCAGGATAGGGCTGAATTTCGATCAAGTTGGCCCTGCGGAAGCACTTGAAGCGCTCATCGCTCCCTAGCGAAAGGACTCTGGCCTTTGACGTCACGTATTTCACTCACGAATCCCGGCAGAATTGGAGTCGAAGTAGATAGGGTCGTCGGTGGTCAGACCGCGCTCGGCTCCTGGAAGTATTCAGCGTCGCCCAACGCGCGGCGCGGCACTCATTCATTTCGGCAAACGCGCTTCCGGAAATTAGAAAATCGAACGGGCCGCGTACGTTCACGGCTTCCTTGACCCTAAAACCTGGATACCACGGCAATCTCTTATCCCTCCGTACGTTATAGCTTCTTATATTTCCCTCTGTACAGCATTTGTTCGCGTAAGTCCTGCCGTGAAACCATACTTCCTCAGACTAGGAAATGTTACGCTAAAATCCTTCACAAAATTCCGTGAAAACTTGCTGAAATAATGTCAGGCGTATACTTCAAGGCTGTAAATGTGTAAAAGAAGTTGAACTTTTTAAATGAATTTTACTCGAAGCATCAATTACGTTACTTTTATTTGAATAATCAAATGATTGAAAACAATCAATTTTTCACTACAAATACTGCAAGCAACATTGTGCATATCATATAAAAATAACTTTAACCTAAAGTATATATATATACCTTCATCAATAAAAATCGTCGATAAAATAATTTAAATTATTATTGTACCTATACATTCAATTGTTTCAGTTTCGTTTGGGCCAGCATATCAATAAATTGACCGATGAAAACGACCGTGTGTTTATCCAAAGATCCAGTTGTCGATAAATAAATAAACCGAGAAACAGTTCACCACGCAGTGAAAATGGCGAGAACAGGTGCAGCGTGGACTGCGCTAGGTTTAGCTACTTTCATCCCCTAAATTTATGGGTCGGACCATCAATTGTGAAATTCCACGATGATTACACGCTAGCCAAGAACAGGTAGCGAGAATGGAAAGAGCAACCGGTTCTTCTCGAGCTCGTAAGTAAGGGTTGTTTCCATTTACGATCGCGAAATTCACTGGAACCACGCTAATAAGAAGAAGCTCGCGTTCCGCGAAAGAAAATTGCACCCCTGCTCCTTTAAAGAGTAACGGCTGCTTTGTAAACTCTGCATTTTTATCGCCGCGGAGACCGGGCCCGGCGAAGAGTGAATTGCGAAAAAGCTATTTAAAGTTTCACAAAGATAACCGGCTACCTTTGTCCGCGATCCGATGCTTCTGTTTCGCTCTCTCTCTCTTTCTCTCTCGTTACCGACGGCGCCCGACGTTCGATAAGATCGCCTAACGAAACAGTAAACAGAACAAAATGCGGAAAAGCGACGGACGATCCACCACATTCGAGGATACAAAATTTACTGTCTTCCTATTGTCCTAAATCATAATTTAATTTTTTTGGGTTATTGTAGAGGTTGGATTTCAGAATTAGCTTGATTCACGAATGAAATTTTTCAGCGTCTAAATTCGCAGCAGAATCGCCAGATTGAAATTTGTCTTCCCACTCTACTTCCCCTTCTTTGCCGCGGCCTGATCACGTGACGCGTTCCGTGTCTGTCGTGCATGTGTCACAATGTCACGTGACTGTCCTGTATTGGCAGAGAGGGAGTCACTTCTTTCTCTCAATTATGAATGATAAATTATGGAAACAGATTGTCCAACGACTAGAAGATTGAACCCTAAACGTTTTCATAAACAAACGGAAATAAACTGAAATTGAATCGATAGTTCCTGGAGTGGAATAATAGATCAATTTTGTTTCTCAAATTAAATATCAACAATTAGGACAAAGATTAAAATCAATAATTTTTTCGAAAGTTCAGTACGCCGATACATTTAATATCAAAGCAGAATCATTTGTGAAACACGAAGCAACAGAATTCGGTTACTGATCCGGCGACAAGATCGTTCAAATACAATTCGAAAGGGCATGCTCGAAGAATCAAATTCTGGGTCCGGATAGACCCGGCACCGCGCGACATCAGTTCGGAACGATTCAAGTTTCGGGTAGATTCGCAGTCGTCGGCATCGGTATCCGGTAAACGCATCGAAAATCGAGCGGCTTGATTAAATGAGGACCGACAACAAACACTACAGTCGGGTAGCGAGCAGATCGAATTGAATTTGCGACGAGAGTTTCGATCGTAATGACCGGGAATCGAAAGCTCGCCTCGCAGTCGAATTAAAGCTTGCACGTTCGGTGCGGGAGAAAGTGAGAGAAATACAGAAAGAGAGAAATAGAAAGAGATGGAGAGGAGAAGGGAGGATCGGAGAAAGGAAAGAGAGAAACGGCGTGGGCGAGGAGAGGAGCGGAGAGAGAGGGTTCTATCGATCAATCAGCCATAAGTAATGCGGAGCTTTTGATCGGTTACCGTTTCATTGCGGATGGGAAGAGCGGCACGGCATGCTATCGCGTACGAATTCGGCGACTTAATCACGTTAAACGACGTTCCCTAATGACGATGGTTCCCGATCAATTAGCGGGACCCAACGAATCATCCTGCCGTCCCGGTCAGACCTCAGATCATTTACAAACAGACGCGGGAAAACGTGACTCGAATCCGCGCGGTGTGATTTACGAAGAACAATTGGAGTACTGTAACTAATAGCTTCAAGAAATTAATTGACGATTTTAATTATCACATCTGGCAATGTGTGAACACGCTTCCTCGTACAATTTTGTCCAATGATCCCTTTCCTCCAGTCGCTATCGATATCTTCTCGTCCTTCGCAGGATCTCGAAGGCAGCAAGTGCATAAGGATCCGCAGTCAGCGTCACGAGTATAATAAATGGTTAATCTCGAGGACTTCGCGACGATGAATACGTGACGACCGCGAAGCGCCAATTTACGGGCAAAGCTCGGAGAAGATTGAATCCTCGTTGAACAGGCCAGTGAAGCTACCCAGACCTGAACGGAGATCACTCGTCACGCGAGACGGAACTGTAGGAGCAGCTGGATTTTGCACCTTGCAGAATTTTGCACTCGCGGTCTTGCTTCCCATGACCCAGTAATCGGTGATCGATATTTACGAGCGAAACGCTCGAACGTCCCATGTCGCGGAATCGCGTGAAGTCTTTGTCTCCATTCTGTTCGAACTCTTCGGTGTCCCTTTGCTTGACGCGTCCTCTTTGATCCTTTAAGATTCAATGAAGAAGAGCCGAGCTTACTTTCATCCATAAAGGTCACCAACGCTGTTGTAAAATTGAAGACATTGGAGACACTTTTCCAACGAATAAACATTTTCAATACGAATACTATTATAATTTAAAGTTAGCATCACTCTTGAAAAAGGAATTAGAAAATTGTTTTTCATGTACGTATCTCTGCTTTTTTAATAATATTGTGAACGTGTGGTGCACCCGAAGTTTACAACAGAGTTAGAAAAATATAATGTTTCAAATCCTTGAGATACTATTAATGTATGTATAAACTTTGATTTTCCAACTTTAACTTGGTCCCCGATGTTCCACGGAGGTCCAAGTATCGTGCAACGCTCGGAGGATAAAATCAGAGGTACAATAAATATTAGCTAAAAGATCGTGACCGTTTAAAAAAGATTGTCAGCCAGGTCCTGCGAAGAGCCGGTGGACCTCAAAGCCCTCTTTGATCACGGACTGCCACCGAACCAGGTCAAACTGGACTTTGTATGGGATTAAAAGCCAGGTCAGTCAACCCTTCGCGTGTCCCTTTGTAGGGAAGTCGGCCCTTCGTCGCCGTTTTTGCGGGGCTGTCGCGTGAACCGGGATGAAAATCGTCGGCGTGTCGCGCCCGCGATCAATCTGTTCGCCGAGGCCTGCAATTTTCAGGTGCATCGATTTTCAGAAATAGCCTAACCCGTAGCCCGGGACTGTCCTTTCTCTCGAAACAATGCCTCGAAACTTTGAGCCCGAGTTTCCGACACGATTCCTTTTTCTTTTCTTTCTCGATCCCGTTTTTTTTTCAGTGGCGGCTATTTTTTCCCCTCGTTTCTCGGTTCTTTTTCGCCTCCCGCCTGTCCTATAAGAGATATATTCTTTCGCGGATAGGAAACGCCGATCGATTCTTATTCCGACGCCGTTCGTTCGCGTAATATCCGACAGGCACGAGAGCGAGCTTACGTTTTCTCTCCTCATCCCAACGCCCTTGCGTCGCGCCATCGCCGCTGATGAAAATGAGAGGCCACTCGAAAACTTTCGCGCCCCACTACTCGGATCCACTTCCCCTGCTTTTTTAGTCGACGGCGGTCGTGTCGAGCAACCGCCATTAACACTGCCTCCAAGGCGCACCTAACAGTTACTATTTCACACTGTGTTTATTCTTAAAAGATAAATCCAAGTCCAGAAGTGAAGAAAATCAATTCCCCACGAACGAATCTTTCCATTTCCCAAAAAGCACTTGAAGTGACTATCGGAGAACATTTTTTTCAAAATTTTATGCTCCGCCTCTCCCCTCCCCTAAATGGCAAGTTTATCATTATACTTATCAAATTTATCATTTATATCATGCAAGCCAGGGCCATCCGGCGATAACACGTATAATGAAAAGTTGTTCCGAATGGTGACCTTGGTAACATAATTCAAGGTAACTGCAATCGGTGAGGTATCTCTCTCGAACAGAAGTAGTGACATAAAAATTATTTACACCTCCAATCAAATCCTCCGAAGTTTAATTATCTGTGTATTCGATTTTCGACAGCTTTCGATATTTATCCAGAGTCGATCGATCACAGAATACACGTGTCCGGAGGGAGTAGATTGGCGCCGATAAGTCTCGCGGAAAGAATCCGCGGGAACCGGAACGAGGTGAACGTGTTTGCTCTGTTTATCAGCGTGCGAAACTAGTTTCGCTGATTAACGACTTTTTCGGCGGAACGTTTTGCGCGGCTCGATCGGGATTTCGGAAACGCGCGGCGTGCGGAATTTGGTCACGTGTCGGTCCCGTCCCAAAGGATCGATATTCCGGTTTTGTTGTGCGATTAATTATACCTATTAGCGAGTCGTACTACTCGTCAATAAACGGGGATCGGAGCCGGGCGTAATTTAATTTACGAACTAACAACGATCACGTTACAACTGACGGGACGCGTCGCTACGGTAAACGCGACATGGGCTAATGTCGCGTGAAAATTGCCATGGTACCGAGGGGCTAGCTAATATTCGCCAGCGATTTGATAATCGGGACACCGGGCTGGCGATCCTCGCGCACTACTTTACCCTTGAACTGTGAAAATCACGGTCCTCGCTCCGATGGTAGGGAAATCGAGAGCTTACACGTGCGCCGCCCGCGGTTTATGGCAATTTGAGCTGATGGCACTGTTGAAATCGCTCGATGGACGGCAAAAATAACTCGTTCAGTTATATAATATTGACGGGAAAATACAGTACTCGAATTCTTTCACTTTCTATTCCAAAAATCATTTTTTTACGCTCCGACTGTCAACGCAATAAATTCCACAAGACTCCGGGAAATCAAAACGACCCAAAACCAGTGATCGAAGTTTCGCTCTCTGTTTTACAAATAATTTTTTAACACTCCGTCTGTCAGCCCAATAAATTCCATGAAATTAAAATGATACATTTAATTAAATAAAAATTGGAAAGCTAAGTTCCATGGTATACTGTTTTGCTGTTATAAAAAAAACACATAGAAGAGATCATAAAGAGTTATCAAAAATTCACTGACTAGTAACAGGTACGTTTTGCGTGACAAATTGACCGTTCATTACTGTCAATAGTCCACAAATAAATATCTGTTAACATCCTTCCACCAGCAACACGCCTTTTAATGATCCACTGCAACTCATAAAAATGCCACTGCAGAGACATTGAAAACTTCACCAGACCAATGATACTATTCTCTCCGGCTATTTTCGACCAAAGTCAACATCCCCCACCATACAAATACTACCAGAGGAACGGTAATATTTCACAAACCCCCAGTGATTATCGGTGGCCGATAAATAATCCTGTTCGAATAAATTCCGCCAGTACCCAGAACGAAACGATCGACGTTTCGCAAGCCCGTCGAAACAAATATGGCGACGTTGCGAAAATTCATTTAACCACAATCGTCTTGTTTTCTTCCATTCTCCTGATTCTCGTTCTCTTCCACTGATAAAAATATTTGCTGCTAATTTTGTTTCCCGCGTGTTCTTCGACTTCCTTTTGCGCCATCGTTGTTTGTTTCTCTCTCGTATTCGCCATTCAGACCACCTTGCTTTTGCGGTCCGTTTTAATTCCGCGCGGTTCTCCGACTTCCCAGCAACTCCCACCGTTCACCACCCTCCTCGGCCGTCGTTTCACCCCTTTTTCGTAGTTCCTTCGATGCTCTTTATTTTTCCGGTACCGACGCCACGATCGGGTTTTCATCGACCCTTCTTTCTAGTGCATTTCTCGGTGCTTTCTGACCCGAGAGCAGTCCGATTCCTCGCCCTCGTCTCTCACATGGTACGAACAGGTCTTCTGGAAGTTATTGGATCACCGACTAACTCGAGAAATAATCAAAATGACCAGGCCCACCATCTTCAACCCGTTCCACCGGTGATTTTTCTTTTACGACGCCTTTGATAGGCTTCGACGCAGATTCAATGGAGACTGCGGCAATACCCTCACCTGAAGAACGCAGAATAGCACGAATTTTCAGTGGAATTCACTTTTTAATCAATATTAGTATCATTTTGCAGAATAAATCCATTCGTTCGCGGGGAAATTTGTTTCAGAGTTGTTTAAATTCTGTGTATATGTATGATGTCCAGATTGCAAAATTATGTTTGGGTCAAAATACACCCAGGCTTCGTCGACCAAGGATAGACAGTGTCTCAAGCGTCTACTCTCGATTTAAACCTGTTATTATCATTGCAGGATTCGCAAATAAAAGAATTTTTTAGCGCGTTTATGTTCACATTTGCTGCGATCGTTAATGGCAAGGTTAATTTATTTCGATGCTCTTTCGGATCAAAAACGTATTCTAAAAGCTTGCTAGCCAATTGCTAATAATTCCTGTCAATGGCCGGGTATACAGCTACCACTCGCTGGGAAAATTCCTGGCCGTGGCGAGCGAACAGATCGAAACGCTAGCCGGTTTCCCGGTTTTTGCACCGCGGGGAAATTTACGCTCGCCGATGGATGTGATTTCCCGGTCGCCATGCCTTCGTTATCGTGGAATTTTCCTGGTGCGAGCAAATTTTGTTTACAGGGGATCTCGGTGATACGCACGGCACGGAATCGCTGCCTCGCCGCGAAAATTAACGATTTCGCGTCGACGAAATATTTTCGGGAAATCACGCGTCTGTCGCGACCCTACGCTCTCTCTATATCGTTAGATGAATTTTTGAGGGACCGAATTCGCGGCTGATTTCGACGATGGGTATGCAAACGCGGCGCTGCTTGTACCATGATTATTACACTGCGAATTTTGTGTATTTGTGACGACATCTAACAGGGAGATATTGATTTGGTTTAGTCATTGTAATTTACTCCGTATCGGACGGCGCGAACGTATACTCACATATACAAGATATCCCAAGAATATTGTATTTCCTTGAAAGTGTTGATGTCTAAAATGATTTGAAATAACTTTTTCCTTTAGGAAAATATTCTCTGCGGTTTCGTTAAAGAGTTATGAACGAAAAACACGAACCAATCAGAGCATTGTCATTGGCCGAGCTGAAATCCGTCTGTATTAGCCACGGTCTGATTGGTCCGTGTTTTTCGCTAATAACCACTTACCGAAATCATAGAGAGTATTTTCGTGAAGGATAAAGTTTTTTCGAAAGGCAATCCCAAGATATAAAACGGTAACTTCCCTATGAATCGGGAAGTTAATAAATTCAATTTCCTCGTTTTTATAATCTAAAAGATTGTAGTTATTTTTAGTGATTTAGATTTTTAGCGTTAACTTTGAAAGAGTTGCGAGTGAGTTTCTTGAATTAGCAAGTAATTTAGAATTTTAATTATTTTCCCAGCGTTAACGGTTGCAACAAAATTGTGAACTGCTGCCAGGCTTGATACATGGAAATTGTAACTGTCCTGCGTGAAAAGTGTTCTACAGATGGCAACAGAAAATGAAACATGGCGACACGATGCGACACTGACGGTCACGCGATGGGGACTTTCATGTTTATCATGTTTCGAAGGAGTAATAAGCGACCATGGAACTAACGAATAGTAAAGTGTCTACACGGCACCCTTAGCTCCTAGAAGGAAACAGGACAGTTTGTATTCAAAATTCATTCCGTCACGAAATGTCCTAGCAGAGTATACTGATTATTCATCGTATAAGCACAGTATAGCTCGAGAATGTTCGATCTTTTGTAAAATGAACAATAACTGACGCAATCATGGTACATAACTGGAATCATTATGCTTTTACGTGCAAATGTCTGACAGAAGAAATTTCTTTAACTGCAAAATAAATTTTGTTTCTCCTTATGGTTTATGTCAAATAACATGATAAAATAGAAGCTGCAGTCTAATAACGACTAATAATATCGAAGACGAAAAGCAAATTACTTGCTGGTATATCGGTATCCGGTGGAAGAAATATAAGTTCGAAGAACCTCGCTTGTCTACACTGCTTCATAAAGTTTGTAGGTCAAACAATTCTTTTCGTGGCTTCCAGAATTTTTTCAAGCCCTACGGTTCTTTCGTAGACCTCACAACTTTTTTAAAGTTCTTAAAATTTTTTTAGACAGATGTTTTTTAATTGGCCTCACAATTTTTCTAAAATTTCTAAAGTATGTTTAATCCTCCTAGAATGTTATCTTAAGTCTTATAATTTTTCTCGTAACCGCGACAATTTTTTCTTACACTCCAAAAGCCTTTTTATAGGGCGTATAATTTTTTCACAGACTCTACAATATTTCCATGAGCTCTACAATTCTTTTCATTAAGTATCGTAATTTTCCAATGGACCTACAGTTCTTATCTGACAATCTAAAAGGTTTTTATAACATCTCACAATATTCTGACAGCCTCTAAACTTTGTTCACAAGCTCTACAACACCTTTCAAGTATAATAATTTTTTCATGGGTCTAAAATTTGGTGGTACACTCTGGTAGCTCTTTTATAGGTCCTGCAGTCTCCTGACAGGCTCTACAATTTGTTCACAAGCTCTACCACACTTTTCAAGTCTCGTAATTTTTTCACGAGTCTAAAATGTTGTGGTACACTCTAAAACCTCTTTTATAGGTCCTGCAGTTTTCTGACAGACTCTAAAATTTTCCATAAGCTCTACAATTCTTAAGTCTCGTCATTTTTCCGTGCACTCTAAATTATTCACAGACCTCAGCCGCCGGGTGTAAGATACCCATAGAGTAAAGCTACCCCACTCCATTCTCTCGAGCTTCTCGCATGAAGACCCGAGTCTCGGTATGTTTTGAGGTAGAGTCAGCACGGTGGTCGTATCGGCAGATATTAGTGCCGATGTGGCGATATCACGATCCCGTGAATCTGCACGATAAAACGCGATACTGTTCCCTGCGCCATATTCCATGGGAGGTGTTGTTGCACGCAACGCGTATAAATAAGCGGTCGGGTTCCGCGCCGAATTCTACTCGCGCGCGCGTCCGCTTAAACGATTTATCGGACGGGACGCGGACGTTCCACCCTGGACAGGGGTGCTATGTAAATCCGTGGTTACGCGGCTCGTTTTGCCTCGAAGAAAGATTCACGAGGTCCGAAATCTATAAGCGGACCTAGACAGCCAAAGGGAGAAGGGTTGCCGCCGCCATTTTGGTCTGGCACGTAGCAATCACTTCCAAACGATGCTACTGAACGAAAACTGCGAAGCGAATATTTGTTGACCAGAATTTTTACAATATGTAAAATATAAGTCAATGGTATCTTTCTAAAAATTTATCTATAAGGGTTCGCCATTAAGGGCTGCTAAGGGGGTACACTACAATAAGTTTTTTCAGTAATTGTTACATAAAATGACAATATCTTTTTAGGAGCTATTCAGCAACATTTTGAGTTTATTTCCATATTTCTTTTTATTATTTGAAATTACACCGTCGAACCATGTTTTTCAATATACACTCTATAAAAAATGTATGCATCTCATGTAATTCTAATTATTTTAATTAAAAAAAACACACACACGTGTACTCTAAATACCCATACATGTGTATACCAAATCCCAATAAAAATTCGTGCAGAAACGTCCTTGAAAACCAACACACCCCTTGCGTATTGAGTTTACTGTTCAGATTCTGAATATGATTTGTATTGTATGAATTGTAACTGAAAAAGGCGTGTTTCTCCAACGGCAAGGTTGCAAATTATTCACCAGGCAGTCGGAAGCTGAAGAGGCCAAGGAACGCTTCGACAGCCGAACCGGGAACGCTTCAGTTTTAAGTGCGTCGCGTTCCGTCGACGACGACGACGACCTCGTTTAAACATCCTATTATTCGCATTATTAAACGGCGCGAGATTGAGTTTAATTGCGCCGGAGGAGCCCGCCGACTTAATGGACACAGTGCCGAATGAAAACGCGGCCACTTTCACCGCCCTGAAGGGAGCAGCCACGAGAGAGACTTTCGCGAACCTAACTGCCACGGTGCGCGCCGGACGAGCCGGGTACGCGATGAATTTCATGAATAAATCTTCAAGTTTCATAAACAATTAACGGAGATGATGTTTCGGGAACAATCGGCAAATCCAGCGTACCCGTCTCGCTCATTTGTTGCGACGTCGAAATTGTTTTTGAATCATTCGCCTGGAAAAACTGTTTTGAAACAGTGATAATTGGAGTTCCGATTTTTATGAATTCTTGTATGGACATTGAGAAGAATTTTTAGTTTTTTATTTACGATGAGGAACTTTTTTAGTGTGGCTGTTTTTAAACAGCCGTAATTAGACTGTGCATTTTTATGTGCGTAAAATATACTAAATTTGCAATTCGCAACGAGAATACACGCGTCTCCACCAGCGACTTGACTTTTGTGAATAATTATCTGAGCACCTGTATCCGAATCCCGGACCTTCTCTTCATGTGCAAATTAACAAGGATTAATAGCATTTCTACCATATTTTCACAATAAAGAACTTTTTGGCTGACGAATTTGCATAAAGATCCATAATAAAAACAGTATGCATACATTTAATTCACGGATCTCACGGACTCAACGTATCAGAGAATCAAAAAAATTGTTTTTATTCGCGAATCCTGCGGCCAGGATTTCTAGAAAACAGCGGGGCGAGTGAATGACGATACTGGGTTTATATCCGAAGTAGACGACAAGCCGTCCCGCGACAGTGCCCGTATTTTTCTCTCGTGGAACAACGAATCGCCGCCGTACCACTTTTAATAACTGCCGGTGATCGTATAAACGCGAATTTATAGTATTTCGAGCGCGGCGTACGCGTGACACGCTGCTCCGCGTACGACACGCGTAAATCTGTCGTTTATTTCTTGTTTTTTACCTTCTACCCTCTCTCTCTCTCTGGATTTTTCTCGTTTTTTTTCGTTCGCCAACGTTCTTCCTTTTTTTCACCGTCGCGTTTTTCGGGAGAGCGACGAACGCGGAACAAAGGGATGATTCATGGGCCAGTTACGGATGATGAACAGCGCCAGGGACTCTTCTCGACGATGAACGTTCCTTTACAAAAATCGACGAACGTCGAATTGGGTCCTCCCACGAGCTAGACGACTGCGAAATGTTGCGATCACGAGCAATTTTTTATATGACTGAGGAACAATTATCGGGGAGAATATTTTTTAATCGAATCTTTATGCGATGAATATATTTTGTACTGTGGTTTATCTTTGTTGCTCAATTGCAAACTATTGGCGGCAAATAAAAATGTACATAGAATTCCGTGTTAAAATTCATCTTTCAATAATATTAAATAAGTTAAAGATGTTGTAAACGAATTCATAAACTCTCCTTTCCCAGTTGTCAAATCAAAAGAATAAATACGAATAAGCAAATGGACAAAATTGTCCGAAACAGGAATGAAATAAAAATGTACTTCTTGTTTTAATGATTTAAGTAAATTGCACATTTCCCATTCGTTTTGGTTATAGACGTATAAAATCTGGTTGTTGCACGTCCACGATTACGAAAATCGAAGAATGTGTCCAGCAGGAACAGAACGAACCTAATTAATGCGCCGCAACGATTTTCGCGAATCGGAAACGTCCCGGGGAACACGCAAAATCCGAACTTTCTTCCGTCGACCCACTTAACGATTTTACGTCGACGACTGACGAGAAAGAGCCGATGCCCCAAAGAGAATAGGTGCTCAAACTGACCGATTCGTTCACCCCGCAATACATCAAGCAAAGTTCCGAATTTGCTGAATTCGCTTGAAAAATCTTCTTTAGGAACCGACGAGAAACAGATTTGAAGTGTCCTTCTCCAAACAAAATTCATCATTGTAAATGATTTTCAAAGTTAAAAATGCATCAATGTTTTTTCCAGCTGCATGAATCTATGAATTATTATACAATGGTACCCAATACGATATTCCAAGTTTGCATTAAAGACTCGTTTTTAACACTCACAAGTTCAATCGAACAATTTCCACGAGAGATAGCACCGCCGAATTCAGTTCGACGTGTCTAAACGCGTTCGATCGGATCGAATCTTTCGCAGTACAATCTTCCTCGTGGCCAACACATTCTACAATCTCCATTCTACAGTTCGCGAGGTACACGAGGATTTACGAAGTCTGTATCCGACCGGAAACAACGTGTCTTCCCCCAGACCGTATCCTGTCGCAGTTTACGCGACTTCGCGCAACAAACATGTTCCCAAACGATTTTTCGAAAGACCCAGTTTCGGACACGCGTTACAATGTCTAAGCGCCGATAAAACTTGCGTTCACCGACGAGATACGCCTGTCTCCCTTTCCGCCATTCATCGACGAAACAGCTTGAAAATGGAACGATGGAGAGGAAGAAAAAAAGGGAACCGATATTTCGCGCGAACGATAAATACAATTTTTACGCGTGTGCCAGCAGCGTCGAGCGCAGTAAGTTGCAGGCTTTTTATTTTTTCTTACGCGGTCGGCTACGGACAATCCCACCAACGTTTAATATGGGAATAAAACGGTGTTTACGAGGAAAACCACGATTCGAAGATTGCTCCGTGCGCCTGGAATTACCGTGTGTTTTGCGGCTGAAGCTTTGTTTCTTCTCCTTCTCGACCTGGGGTTGCTAATCAAGATTTAGAGGGTAGAAATAATTCCGGGGATGAATGTGATCTCGATCTACGGTCTGTGTTTTGTGGTGAAAATCATGGCTAGCCTGTTTAACATTACGATGGAGTGAGATTTGACGTTCTCTAGCATATTAAGGACAATTGTAAATAAATTAACAATTAAACTTCCCGAGGTGTGAAGGTAGTGTTTAATAGAAACTGCAAAGAGTGAATTAGATTTGACGTTCTTCATTTTTCGAAGGAAAATTCAGAGCGTGTTGGTTATCAAGATTTCTAAATTATAAAGCTGACTACTTAATCCATTATCATGTAATATATCATCAATTTCATGATGAAAATCACAGTTAGAATTTCGATAAGTATGAACAAACATTTCTTTTAAACCGGTATAAAATTCTTCTGTCACAGAAAGCGTGATACAATGTAATACGATGTAAAAAAAGCATAAGCTGGCGTTAATCTATTGAAGCCTCTTGTGGTGCAATAAAATACAATTTCACAGCACAGTAAAAATCCTTATAAATTAAGATTTCAACTCACTGATACTGTCAATTTAAATTTTATAGGATATATTTTGCACGGTGCATTTTGCAACAGTGCATTTCGTAGTGGTGCAAGAAGCTCGAACATGGAACAGTGCAAGAGTGAAATGGGGTGATTATCATAATCGTCCATAAACGTCTTACCAAAAAACGCGAAAGGGACTACGTTCTCCACGAATGAATTTCCGGTCCCGTGTTTTCCGCGATCATACTTGCGAAACTCGTGCGTCCAACGAATAGGACGCCGCGGCGAAAAAGCTCAATCGAAAGCTGCAGGGGTTGGTTCCTCGAATTCTTACCCAGGTATAGCGAGCCGACGTCCGTCGAGGATTGCGAGTCACGGGGCACTGAGCTTACAAGACACATCCAGGCCAGCGGCGCTTGTAAGCTCGCGGCTCCTAAGCTCGACTTCCAACGTCCAACCCCCTACCATCGGCACCCACCCCTTTCCGACACACACACATACACGATATTTTCCGCGTTCCCTGATCACCATCCGCGAAATTAACCACAAATTAACCGACACTTTGATTCTATCACGAGCACTTCCGGTCCAGGAATTCCTCTTCCCCTACTCTGATGTAGGTGGTTATCAATTAACCCTTTGCACTCTGAATACTTTTTCAATTTTGTTCTCCACTCACTATCATTTCAGGTATTGTATTTAAAATGTGTTTCAAGAAGCAGTCGTTTGATTGGTACTAACTTTAAACAAGTTTTTAAAATTGTTATATTGAAAATGTAGGTAAGCATACGTTCCCAACAACTGTCTGTCATTTTAAGGGTTGCATTTAAAGTGTACATCAAGAAACAGTCGGTGGATTTGTACTAATTTCGAGACAAATGTCGAATGCTATGCAATTTGAATAAAATTTAAAGCGACCAAAGGTACCATTTATTTTTTAACTTATAATACAATTTCAAAATTCTTCTTCAGTTTCTAGCTTAACAAATGTATAAAATCCGTAATCTCCGATCAACAGTCGTTGCAATCGAAGCAGGGTAATTGGCTAACACCCTCGATCAGTGTCAGGAGGTTAATCTTCGACAGCCGAGACTGCAACCACAAAGAAGCATCAACGAATCGTTCAGAAGCCCCGCCGAAACGATCAGAGCCGTTTTCCTCGTTCCCGGAGGGTAAATTGGGAAGGGGAGGAAAAAGTGTAACAAGGGAAACGATAAACTTGTCGTCGCTGTAACACTAGTCCAGGGGTTTCCCGAAGCCCCTGGTGGGTAGGCTACCGTCGGAATGCGAACTAAATCTCGCAGCGCACAGTACCTACACAGATATACGCATACGAAACGTAATCGAAACGGTTCGAGGTCTGCAGTGTAAAATCGAGTGCTCGGAATCGAAAGCCGATCGACAGCACGAACGGGACGAGCGAACTTGAAGCACGATCTGTCTGAAAACGATAGTGTAAAATTGGCCCGATAGCCGAACCTTGACCGAGAGAGGGATGCCTTGATCGCACCCGATTGGTGTACAAACACGTCGATGCCTATGTGCCGTGGCCGCGTCCGTGAAAGACGAATGTCGAGTTTCCCACAGTTATCAATCCGGACGCGTTATCGGCCGGCTAATGCTTCCTCATCTATGTTCTAAAGGGATCGAACCGAGACTTACGTGTACACCTAGCTGGTTTTAGTCGCGTTGGACACGCGGTAAAGCTTCGCTCACACCGATTTTCCGAAATCTCGTGGAATCGAACTCTGTCCCCCCAAACTACGACATTGACCATTTGCTATTGTTCCTGAGAAAACATTCGAGAAAATCTACTACTGACAATAGAACTGTTTTAAAGTAAGACCGTTGAGATTGTAAACCTACATTAATATTCGAAAATCGATCCACATACGAAAATAGTTTTCTCACGCTAGTTTTTTAGGAATTACCTGACTGAAACGGAACAATTCTTCTGATTATTTCGATCTTCCTCGATCCTGGCAAATAGTCCCTCGCACAGCCTCGGGGTCAGTCCAGGATCATCCTGCAAAAACATTATTCATATCGATTCAATGAACTTGATTAATTAATGAATTCGGTAAAAATTTAGACTAATTTTGTAAAAAGTGTAAATGGCATGGATAAATAAAGAAGTTTGAAAGAAAATAAAACATAAATAACCTGACATATCACAAATACGAGAGGCGTAGTGAAGAGACGAATCCAATTCACGGACTGTCAACTTGATTTAATTGCTACGAAGTCGCCGAAACAAAACCTCAAAAAATTACAAACAAAATAATAGCTTTCAAAACACCGCCTTCAATCGACGATAAAAAAGGAAGCCTGTGTACGGTCTGCGGAACGATCATTTACCACGGACGCGTATCGCAATCGCCGGAAAATTATATTTTCCCAATTAAAAGGCAATATAATAGTTAACGATCGGAAGCGGAAGAGGAGCCAATCGCAAAAATTCATCTGCAATCGTGTCCCCTCCAGTCGACAGTAATTCTTTTTCACGAATTTCCCTCGGTGGTAAATGGAAACTGTTTTCGCGGGTGCGTCGCTTAATTAAATTGCCCCGCGGCTTTACATTAGAGGGACGCGCCGCGGGATTTTTAAAAGCGCGCGCACTGCACGCGTCCCAGTTATACTCGGTTCCAATTATGGAGAGGAGCCGTCTGGATCGCCCGGAGCCATTTCGATGACCCATAGATAACGATACGTGATTCCTTTTGTGCCTTCCTCGCTTCCGAGTTTCACTCGTTTCACTTGTTCCACTCGTTTCGTACCGAAGCTGTTTCCCAACGGAAAATGACTAACCTTTGTTTCTACGTACAAGTCATGAAATTATTTGTCTGGATTTAAAAATGCATTCTTGTATTAACAAACTACTCTCGACATCGATTATAAATTTTATTCCATTTTTATTCTATTGAACAAATTACTCTGATGTTATGAAATTTTTGAACTTACCGAGCTGACAATAAAGATATCACTGGTCCATATTTATAAATATATTTTTGCATTAATATATGCAGTACACCTAATTTGTTTAGGATCTACATAGTTCATCAATGTTAACAGAGTTTTCATCGAATCTTTGGAGTCACATAAGTCAAAATACTAAATCTCAGATACAGCACTCTAATTTCGAACAATTAGCCAGGATACATGAACAAAGTCAAAAGTATATACCTTAGTGCCCATCATAGTGTAAGTTTTTCCAGAAGCACTTTGTCCATACGCGACCAGACATGAGTTGTACCCAGACAGGACAGCCTCCAGAACAGTCTGACCAAGAGTTTCATAGATCCTCTCCTGATCCGCGAAATTTTCAGCTTCAGAGTTGGACGAGTCGAAGCAATAATCGAAACCATATCTCCTGGTCCTCTCACGACTATCTCCTGCCTTGCTGGAAGACACCTTCAGGTTCGTCAGCGAGATTCCATTCGAATCCGTGTGAACCACAACGTCCGAACCCGTTCGATTCTGCTCCCTGCATCATATAAAAATTATCATTATAAAAATATTTTAAAAACCATCTTTGAGCTACCGCTAGGTTGTCTACGTTATCACGTTCTTAACATGTACTGGTAGAATAGCAATCCCTGATCACCGCAAGGCTATGGTAGCCTAAGCCGAGAATGGTTTCTCGGTATAGCTCCATTTCGCAACTCGCTGTGGCGATTACTAATTCGCGAACCGGGGAATGGAACCCGATAATGGCGAGCTAACTGTGTCGCGAAGTGGGCTAACGTGACTCTAGAAAGAGGGCCATACATTGCAACACTACTGTAAGTTCGTACAGTGACATTGATACTGTTTGGTATAAATTGTAATTTAATTTAATGAATGTAAGGAACTTACTCTGGACGGTATTCTCTGGACAATGCATCGAATCTAGCAAATTTGCAGGAGCCAAAACGATTGGGCAATTTGTGCTCAGATGGTCGATGACATAGATCGGGTACCCGAACTATCACATTCAGGTGTGATACCTGTCCGATGTCATAGATACTTATAGTACTTCATTAATCTAGTGGTAAATTGCTTAAACTGCCCTTTGAATCCGAAGAATCTCTCTAAAAATCCAGACATTTATCAAACGATCCATGCCGACATACGCGAGGGAGTACGAAACCATGCGAATATTCGCAAAGCGACGGGTTCCCGGCGAAGGATACCGGAAATGATCGGGTCGCGGCGGAAGCGCGGGACTCGCCATAGTCGATCCACGGCACACCGGTTGACCCAGAACGATCCGGGCACGTCCGGCACGTTCGGCACCGGCGAGGTGTTAATTTCGCAAAAACGCGATATACGCGCAGCACGGAATCGCGTCCCGATTAGACCGAATCGGGGCCGATAGGATCACGCGAGGACCTCGGGGTGAAAGCACCGAATCCGGTCGCGTGTGTGCGTCACACACCCTGGGCCACATAACCGCGTTTCCCGGTGTCTGGTCACGCCAAATGTTGTGCCGGCCGCGACGGAAGGCGACCCGAAAACCCGTTCAACCGTGGCTCGTCAACGGACACCGGCGGATTCTCTCGAAATCCCCCTGGGAGAAGTTCCAATTCGGTTACAGACACTTTTTCCGCGATGGACCAGTCTAAACGTGTCGTATTATACTGGGTGACTGCAAAAGTTCTGCTTCAAAACTGTTTCAGGTATAACAATTTTATTTTGTATTCGGATCCACATTCATGGCAACTATTCTAATATTGACATGAAATCATAGTACGCTATTTCCTCCGTAACTGTCACGAAGGTAATTTACTCCACCGAAACTGTCATAATTTTACCTCGATGATTGGAGGATCTCCCTGGAGCGAGTCAAGCGGTAAACCCATTCAAAACCTCGGGTCTGTACTGTTTGTTAAAACATACGATTCTTCTACTTTTTTAAATAGATAACAATGAATTATCGAACATGGTAGAGTAGATTATAAATAGGTTTGTCTAAACACTACGTTTCACTCCGTTCCGGTATACATAAACCATCTCTATTTCTAACATTTCAGCATCCAAAATTGTTGTTCGTAGGGTTCTAACGAAGCTATAACGACAATGATGTTTGCACGTCTGTTTAGTAAACATTTAGCTATGTGTCCTAGCCGCTGTGTTCATTCTCTATGAATGAACACGAATATCCATTTCACCCGTCACTGATGCCTCGTGCACGTTCGATGTTGCAATTTTCATCGAGAGCCCCACGTTTACGTGGTTCGTTTGCTTATATAATAGAATGTGTATTACCCTCGCGGGTCTGATAAATAGCTTAGTTTGAAACGATAATGTCTCCCGATAATGGGATACTTTGTGATTAGAGGAAATTGAATCTCCACGGATATTGTGTCGAGTACAAACGAAAAGAGATTTTCACTTTTGCCCGGAGTAAGTCATAATTCTTCTTCAACAATTCATCTTTATTTTGCTGTTAAATTGATACAGTACACTAAGCCATCAATACGATGAAGAGGTGAATTATTAGCAGTGTAAACGAATATAAAATTATTAAATAAATGTTAATATAAAATTTTTAAATAAATCTACAGTGAAATCACTCAAGTCGTTAATAACTAATTAACACGTTGATTGTATGTTGATTGAAATTCTGAAAGGCGCGGGTTCGAAAAGGGGTAGATTTAATAGGGTTCAATAAGTAATTAGTATGACAAGCTTTAACTCAAGACAATATACAAGGTGTTCGTTTAAAAACTTTCCAGCCGAATATTTCGAAAAGTATGAAAGATATTTAAATCTGTATATCACTAGTTTTGTATACCATAAGAGTATGAGAGAAATCACATGTAAAATCACAAAGGTCCCATGTTGCCAACAAGTCCTCCAGCACCCTAACTTAACCTCAATCATCAATTCAAGGCACCGTCGGGAAACCTAGCTAAAATCCAGATTCTCCTAATTTAGCATGGCAGTTCGTCTTAGACACGAAGCACAGCGAATGAAGTTCTGAATGAAGTGTAGGGATCGCAGGGTGTTAGCAGCTCATTCCGAGACCGCGAGGTTCCAAGGCGCTCGACTTCGGCGAACAACATGAGTCCCAAGAAAACATCGACGCGGAGGTCTCTGAATGAATCGGGGCTGGGCTACGCGAGGCTCGTACGTGAATAGCAACGGGCACAGCCGGCTTTATTATCCGGCATCTACCCTCCGTGGCGCCGCAGACCAGTCAAGTGTTATTCTAGAACGGATGCGCTCTCGCTTACGCTGCTCCTATTGGAGTCGTTAAACTGTCGAGTCGTGTGTCATCGGCGTGTCGTGCTATTCCTACGCGGACCCGGTCAGAACCGTCGTCGACTATACTTTTGTCAGTGTGTCGAGAACATCCCCTGGATCGACCGAGGCTGCGCGAGGATCTAGCCTTTATGGGAATCAAGTAGACCGATCGCGACAACAAAAATCCTTGACCCTCGGTCTTGCGTATTCGTGCAATTTTATGGACACTGAATACAGTCGGACACTTTTAAGAAAACGATAACTTTCGTAAAATTTCAATTTTTTCTAGATGTTCAAAGTTTCCTAGCTGAAGTACCAAAGTTTTTTGAAATATTGCAATTAGTCAGAATCGTTAAGAAACTTTATAATGCAGCTTGCTACCACTTTTTTCTGTGCGTCTATATTGAAAATTTCAAACATTCATTTTCTAAACCTGTACGAATTACATACACATATGTAGGTATTCTGAAAATTTCATCAAAATCGGTCCACATCGCAATGGTCTACAAACAATGAAAGATGGTGAATATCGTAGTTTTTTCATGTTTTTTCAACATACAGTAAATCGAAAAATTATTTGACCTTTCGATGTTTGTCGTTTTTCCGCATCGACCGATTTCTATGAAAGTTTCGACATGTATGTATAACCGACGCATATTTACCACATGCAGTTTTGAAATTTTCAATACAGACCAAGATAAAAAAATCTTTTTGCCTCAGCTGACATTTTCATCTCGTTTAAAATTGCCGCTGAAAACCCGCTCGGGCACATTTTGTTGAAAGACCACATAATGATTGCAAGACTTTAGAGATCAGATTTTAATGCCCCTAAAAAGAGAGACTAAACATACGGGGTGAATCTTACCCCACGTGAACGCGCGACAGATTTCGACTGCCGGTTTAAATATACCTCGTCGAATCCCCTCGCCTACTCGACCACGTTCATCACCTCAACGAGACACCCGGATCTTTATGAGATTTTATCGTGTCTTATTCTTCGACGAAGACTTGTATATTTGCTCACCGTCTTCGTTTTGGAATAGGGTGGTTCGAGTTAACCCTCGAAAGAGTTGGCAGCCACTTCCGGAGTCGAAGGAGTGTAAAATTATTTTCCAACAGTGAATACAAACAAAAACAAACCCCTACCCAAACTTGTATTTATTGTTATTTTACTTTAATCGTTTCATGAAACACTTCATGGAGTACTGTAGAGTAGAATCTTTATTACCCAATCTACACAAAGCTTCTGTTTAATTTTGTTTATGAGACTTTGCCAACTCATTTCTGGCATTTTTCTTATTAAAATGACACTAAACACGATATAATTTGTACTGTATTTAATGGTGCAATTCAAACCTGGGTAACCAGTGCTCCGAGAGTCGACGACGCAGAATCGGCTGAAACGGATCCAGGCAGGACTCGTGCTGGCCGGTCGGATAGAGGTAGACCTACGTCCTCGACTCTCGACCGGTCAGCGCGAGACTGTCAGGATCTTATTTTGCGTAATGGTCCGCTGTCTAATTCTCTACGCTCTGATATTTCTAAATGCAAGCAAAGATGGACAGCAAATTTCCAAAAAACAAAATAATCTTTTCTTTAATCAGTACTTCCATAAAAACTACTCGATAAAAAAAGCACCAAGGCAATTCCATCGTCTACTATCCCAGAGATACCAAGATCCTGTGAAATAAACGAAGAACCTGTCAAACGTCAGGCGATCTATAACCGTAAAATGTCTCCGGCCGCGACCTGATTGCGTTCCCGTAATAATTGTCAGTTTGTCTGCCTGTCGCCGCGGCTTCTATCTATAGAAATGAGTCCGGTAGCAGACGTGCTGAAAAGTAGACGACGTTCCCGCGAATCCGCGTGCAGATTTCCTTTCGAACAAGCATATCTATAACAGACAAGCGACCGCGTCCTCTACCTCGGTAATTCCGTCTGCGTGTGTTACCGGCAGACACCGGAATATTGGCAGCGGGGCTCGTAAAACCGGCGAAAAAACCGTTCCGCAAAAATGAAATTGCGGCGGCGGTAAACCTTGACCTCCCGGGGGATCGCGTATACGTATCCAGAGCACGCCGGTTTTTGCTGTTTCTTAAAATACATCGGCCTGCGAGGCAGAAGCGAGCCTAACGGCGAGACCAGCAGGCGAACCTAGAATTTTCCGCGGACGTTTTCATTATCCCGTGCGTGATCCTCGCTAACAATCATCGCAAATTTCAATTTTTACCCTGGGACCTCTATTTTTCGAACAGTCATAAACCTCGACTATAATTGCTAGAATTTACTTAAACATCGAAGGTTACCATACCGACGAAGAACAGACTCGGTAAAATGTAAGCTCACCTGGCCGAGATCGGTCTCACTCGCACTGCCACCTTGATGTTCGCCATATTGTCATCCCGTGGACGACTGCGATCGAGGTCATCCAGTTAGCATCTCCAATTGTTGAACTGCAACTTTCCCAAACACGTGATGTGTTTGACAGTTTTTTAAAAGCGGCTCCAGGGTTCCTTCAGTAGAACGGAGACGCGGCGAACACTGAAGGATGCACACGAATCGGTGGAGCAGAGAAGTGCCGGCTGTGCGTGCACTGTGGCCGGGTGCACGTGTTGTACTGTTACGATGAAAATACCCTCGAGTCGCTTCCGAAGACCATTCGCTCGTGGTTTACCCCACCCAGAGAACGCCGACGAACTCGATACATTTCGCCCGAACCGTTGCGAACGCTATGACATCACAGGTAACCGTCATCCAGGTCCTAGCTTTTCGTCCGCTCCAGCATTTGCTACCTTCGAGGAGGTTCAACAATGGGACCGCTTGGTCCTTGGACCTTGGTGAGTCATCTTATGGTACTTTGATACTTGTAAACAAGTATGACTAAGAATCTAAGAAACGAGACGAGAATTTCTAACTACCCTGAAAAGCCGACTTCGCAATCACTGGGGGAATGCACAGATAGATTAAAACCAGGTACATTGTGAAAATAATAATTTTTATATTGGTAAAAGCTCTATTTGTTAATCTGTCGTGAAGTTCCGGACCCTCGGACATTGTCGCGACCAGTAGCCATTGTCACAAGTCGCGATCAACCCCCTAAATCCGTTAATTCGTCGACGAACGAGGAGGACTACGCGAACTTTCAGTCGGCGCTTTGATGTACACGGATATTTTTAGACTAGTGGAACGACTATAGTATATGTATGTATATGTACGCTCTGCAAGTTGAGTCATCAAGGTTCTACAATCGTAAAGCATGTGGTACGCGTCTACGTTCATCGTAGCGGCCATTAGTCCTCTTTGGTGGCCGTCAGGACCGTGAAGTACGAGAACGAGGTACTGAGCACCTGAAAATCAAACGACTCAAACTATTATCTCAATTAGCAACAAACGGTACAACATAAAACTCGATAAATATTCAGCGAATCATTTTCCTGGCAGCCGTCGTTGATACTTAGGGGATGAAAACTAAAGAATCTCTTTGCGCGTGCAAGTTCAGCATCGATCCACAATTTGTTAAATGGAAGATATCAGTATCAATGCAAATGTGTAAACATGGATTGCAACCCTCGCATGCGCTAGCTATCATCCCCTGAATCTGAACGATCTCTGGAAAAAGATACGCAACGACTGCTTCTTCTATGCATTTCTACTTGATACGTAAGTTTAAAAAGGTCTGAAGGGTCGCTTTATCATCCCCCTTGTTAGCAAGGGATGCTCTCGATGTTCTTCATCAATTGATTCCATTACAGTGAACAATATTGATGTTCGAATCGAGTGAAGCAGTTCAGAGGACTTGGAAAGGGTTGAAAGAGATTGAAAGTGGTTTTCACTCACCGTTGAGAAGCTTTGCAGAGACATACTGTAAAATTTCGCCGCTGTGATCTGGCTAGGGACCATCGACCGCATCATCATGATCATGAGGTTCGGGCAGTAGCGGCTTTTGATCCATTCGCAACTGTAAGCTGACAGGCCGACGTTCTCGCTCTGTTCAATTAATAATTATCAATCAATTTCCGCAATACAAGAATAAAGGAAAAAATTGGAAAGCTTAAAACATCTTCATCCGAAAAAACTGGATGATGCGAATAATCAAAGGCTCCCAATCAAAGTCCTCAAAGTCCAATAAAAGCGGCGCGATCCATTTCTATTTTCTGCCAGCGATTACTTTGACCACTCAAGATTGCCCGGTTGGTATAGTACTTTCGACCACCTCATTCTCTTTGGGTTCCTAACACATTCGCGATTCTAATTATAATTGTAACTTCCGAGTGACTAATGCCTGTTCCTCCATGCTGATTTCCCCGGGATGCAGTCCCGGGCACAGAGAGAATAATTCAATAGCCTCGAGACGAGGAAAACTCCGGTTACGTTCGAGGAGGAACCTGATCAATCCGATTCGCGGAGCTTTGACCGTGCAATCCGCCCGCGACCGCTTTCGATTAAACGACCTCGCGACTTGAAAAGGTACAGAGCAGTACTGAAACTTCAGAAAAATTCCGCCCTTCTTCTCCTCGTTGATTTTCAAAACCCTCACTCTTTGCGAATATTTAAAAACGTTTCACGTAAATATTCGCACAATTAGGGGAGTTACTGGGCGGGAATGTAACCGGTGAAACTTTAAAGCCGTTTATCTCGAAACTACGTTTTTAAGAGCGTTGTACAGCGTAACTCTCGAACCGATGAATATTTTTACTTGGAAATTTTACTGAAACTGCATATAACTTGGACGTCGATATCGAATCATTACAGAATTGTTTACACATTTTTAACGATTAATTTTCTCGGTGAATATACGAACGAGTAATCTACATAATTTTTATCCAAATTCCTCCAAGAAGTGCCACTCTGGATCATTCTGGGCTAGATCGGATCTATGGGGACCAGTTTTTCCCCGATTACCTCCACTATCAACCCGTCCCCGCTGAAGCTGAACATGAACAGCTCAAGGATAGCCGAGTTCAAGAAGGTCGAGTATTTCATCAGCCGTCCTGTGTCCTCCATCATCTGAAAACGTTATTTTTTAATGTCGAGGCCTGAACAACGCAGTGAGAATGCCGAACTCACCGAGGTGATCTGGAATCCCGCGAAGCAGATCAGACCGGTGCTAATCACGAATTGACCCAAAGCCAGAACGTTTATAATCCTCTCCAGCGCATCAGCAAACCTGGAAATACAAGGACCTGTACAAAACGAAAGAAATTGTTTTTGACTCTTAGTAGTTCTTTTTGCGGGATGTTCAAAAAAGAGAAAAATGTCTGACGAAAAATGGTTTGTTTTTTAATAGCAATCTCTTGTTTGTTACTTTACGTATGAAATGAGAACGCCTAATTCTTTTATCTTTGATTTGCAGATCGATGAAGTTTTGATTAACATTAATTGTTCAAGCTTCAAATAAACCAAGCACACTCTATTGCCTGCTGATGGCGAATTATGCAATCCGTCATTTCAGAAGAGGAGTCAGGATCGTCGCCGCTTATGGCCTCCAGCCTTTTCCGCAGAACGGCAAACTTCGCTGATCCATGCATTATCACTACCAAGTTGAAGCTAGTTGCACCGGCGATCATACTTCCACCGAAGCCGCCCGCTGTCACGTTGAACACGTAGAAACACTCAAAAATCGGTGATACGGTATGGTTGATGTAGAAATATCCACGGAATGGCAGGATTTTGTCATTTCCTGCGATGTAGATCTGTGGAAAATTAAGAAATTTTAATGTTCAGTGATGTATCGTAGTCAAACATCGTCAAACCGTTGCCAATCTCTCCCAAACTAAATCAAACCAGCTTACAACCAAGATTTCCATGCCAACACCTAGAACCAGCGATGGGATTCGTGGGTCTTAGGATTTTCCCCCTCCGCTCGCTCAGCCGACTCGATCCCCCACTCTGATGCACCGTCGTCACTACGTTGCTTCTACTGCGCACGAGCTACACACGAACGTACCTCTGCTATGCCCGTGTGAGTGCCTGTTCGATTGCACGCGCGCTACACACGCCAGCGTACCTCTACTATGTGGACGACGGTGCGTCAGAGTGGGGGGTCGAGCCGGCTGAGCGAGCGGAGGGGGAAAATCCCAAGACCCACGAATCTGGCATCACTGCCTAGAACAGGTCTGGCCACGGTTGGGCCTGATCAAACGCTTGCTTCCCCCACCTACTTCTCTTTCATGCTGCGCGTATCGTTCTCGCGTTCACGCGATGTGTCTCGAGTCTTGGCTTAGACTATATAGACCCGGCATAGGTATAATATGTGTATCTAAGGCCAAGAACATGCGTGGCTTCGGACATGCAAAATTCCTCCGTTGAATGCGGATAGCGGGCCAGCGGAGGAATTGGTTCATGTAATTCAGGGTGAGAAAGAAGGTCTGGTGAGACCTGGGCGGTGGGGGTTTAGTCGGTATGGTATTGGCAAAAGGCCTCATAATTCCCCTAAATTTCACCTCGAAGGGAAACCAAGCCCGACACTACCCCCCAAACTACATCTGCGGGGGGTGTGCATAAGTAGCATTCCCCCACCGCCCTTAAAAAAAAAAAGGTATAATATGTGTATAGGAAAACCGAGAGTTCGGCTCGGCAAAAGCAAGGTATATTCAACAAATATTTCTGTGAAACTTATAGTTTCGAAGATATCTGAGGTGCTAATAGTTATTGCCCCAGCCTGTATATGGTCTAAGGATCTTCGTTCCCCCACTGTACGCACCATCGTAGCTATTCGTGACTATGGTGGTTACAGTTTTGCCATAATCGAGGAAAATGTGCCCAGACATGATCTAAAACATGATCTGTCCATTGATGTACGTACTTCAAGAAGCGGAACGCACATGAAGATGACAATGGTTATAGCCACGGTGCTGATGAAGAACTTGGCTAGTCGGTAGGCAAACATGGTCTTCTCCGACAGGATCATCCTGTCCTCGTAGGAGGACATGGTCCAATCTTCCCGCATTGTGTTCACCACGTACAGCATGTCCTTTTGATGAGCGGTGTAGACCAACAACCGGACGACGCACAAGTAGAACGCCGTGCAGATTAGGGCACACTCTGTCGCTTCGTCCAAGTCACTGAGATTGTAAATCACGTCGGCCGTCAGCGCGATCGACATCACGACCACCTGTGCATCCAGCCTCGCGATGAACAGGCGAAACACCCACCGAATCGGATCAATTATTTTTCTTAATTCCTAGAAGCTCGCTCACCAGGAAAAACATGCAGAACAGGTGGAACCTTCTGAACAATATCGTCGACCTACTGCTGTCCGCGGGCAACGGCCAGATCGAGATTATTCTCCCGGTCGTCATTATAGGTTTAATGAGTCGGTCGTACTGCTCGCTCCCGATTAGTTGGAAATTCATTGTTTCGGACTGGTCTGCTTATCGGGCTGCTTAACCGAAGGCGTAATATTATCAATAGACTTCACGCAAAATGAAAATTGCTTCGCATCAATCGCAAATATGTAAAAATGTATGTATGAAAGAAAGATTGGGTCTAAAATAATTCAACAAAATTCACTGTTATGCTAAACACATTTTTTAATTGTCTCCGAAAATTCTATATTGCTTATACTTGTTAATACAATTTTTTATGATGGCTCTTTTGGGTGTATCACCTGCTGTCTCGTTACCTGGCAGTGTGCTTCAAGGATCGTTCTACCCTCCAGGGCGATCGCAACCATACTCGACGGCGGAAAGGAGAGGAACTTGGAAAAACTGCGGAAACATCGATCCATGTACGTAATACTTATTATTGTGTATCATCCACTACTACATATACTATGTGTAAGTAATACTTGATACTTTATAGTAGGCGTGTCGCGATAGTTGACGACAGGTAACACTTGATGATACGGAATTTCACCTTCCGTTTCAGGATGCCAAAGTAAGTTAAACTACGCGACTAGACCCGTTCTTTAGACAAATGTATATCTACACCTGCACATTTGTGTCTCGAGCATATACATTTCCCGAGGCCATCGTACGAAATTTTCGTATTCGACTTTTCTTCTTTGCATACTGATATATCCGTTGCGAAAGTGGTGGTAAAAGTTGTGCGGCTTCTTTCTTTGTATCATAACGAGACAGGAAGTGGTATCTGTGATTCGTTGGTTTATAATTTACTTATTTAGTTAAATGGCAAAGCGTTTACCATGAAGTCGTTGTTAGTACAATTATTTGTTGTGTCGATATCTTTGAGAAAATATTTACATATTAAATGGAATAATTGTGATACTACATGGAAAAATAAGTCGAAAAAAGTGGGATAACACTTTTTCGTTTGGCAACTCGTTTTCGAGAAAATCGAGTTTGAGAATGCAGCGAATGCACGTGCTATTGCATAGGAATCGTCTGACACGTCTGACCACGATCAACCAATTCTACTTTCTGCATATACACCGCGTACCCGGCGATAATTCAAAGTCCAATTTCTCGAAAACAAAGCTATATTTTCGACTTATTTTTTCATGCGATATCATCCCCTTTTCGCTTGTACCACCAGTTCCGAAACACACTGTATATTTCACTGACTGTTTCAAGACTGTTTCATCTAAGTGGCCATCTGTCTGTGATACTCAGAAGCTAGTAGCCATTCCTTTAGCTCCGTTGATCAGGATCTGTACGAGTTATTCATCAGAAAAAAATGTATAAAATATGTATTGGTCCTAAGCGCAGGGTATTATTAGGATAAACTTCCAAAAATCGGTCAAATCAGAAAATGTTATTTCGGTAAGGTAGAAATTGGCACTGAGTTGGTAGAACATTTTTTTTCGAGTCGCCAAAAAACCCTTTGGGAAATATGTTTTAATATAAAATGAACCTATATGCGCAAAATATTAGCTCAATCCAATTTTACCGATTTCAGCAGTTTACCCCCCGATGAGATACCGTTCGTCGGTGTCCATATGGTGCCATCTAGTTCTACGCGACGATACTAAAATGGAGTAGAGTTCTGACACCGACGAGATACTGTTAAAGACTGCCAGCGCCCGTGCTATTCCGCGGTCCGGTAAGTGGGCGCAATGGGCGGGGTGGTAACGGTGGAAATTACAGTGACCTGAAAGACCACATCGCTAAAAGTTCTACCACCAACGAAATACTGTTGGTGGTCAGCGCTCTCTACCTAAATAAATCATTTGTTCGTGAACCACATGAAACTGCGTCAGTGGCGTAGGTAAATAGATTCAGTACCGCAGATAATAATTAAATGTAGAATGCTGACATTACCCACATTCTGTAATTCTTAGAAAAAAAATTACTTTTTATTGTATAATTTCATTACGCACTCTTATTGCTTTCTTATGTCCCTTATTGTTCACCATTGTAGTTATCGTTTTATAATCGACAGTGTATAGATGTAGGAAAAACTAAAGTAATTACCACGTAATATCCTAAAAAAGTATTGGAATTTAAAATTAATTTGAAAATTATACATAAAACAATGATTCGTAAACGAAAAATATTCTGTAATCATCGTTATTTATTGTTATTTATAATTTAAACAATTTTTAAATAAATACATTTGAGTAATTTGTTTCTATATTCATTATTGAAATTATTATTTCAATACTAATGTACTCTTAAAATTATTTTTTAAATAAACAAATTTTATAAATTGTTTCTATATTTATTATTTGAACTAATATTTGTAAGCTGTTGTTCATGTTGCTGTTATTCATGTTACGCCACCCGGTGTATTGTAAATGTTATTTACAAGCGGTTCGTAGCCAACGACAAGCGAACGTCAAAAACGAAGCGGAACGTCGAAAACGAAATGAACAAGAAACAGTCTCCGGAAAAAGGCATTTAAATAAAGTTGATTCGCATTTGCTGTTTTAATCCAGGCTATCTCTTACATATTTCAATATAGTTTCTTGTTAAAGTAATTGTTTGTTTAATTATTTCTATATTTATTATTTGAAGTATTATCTCCATAATAATTTATTTAAACAATTATTTTAACAAGAAATTATTGAAATAATAATCCAAATATGGAGTGTAGAAACAAATTATAAAAAATGTATGTAACAATTGTTTACATTATAAATAACAATGAATAACTACTCAAATAATAAATAGTGTTTATATAATAAAAATTACGTTATAAGTTATGATAGAATGCCATTATTGCAATTATCTATTTCATAAGAACGCAGAGATGTTCTCGGGTATCGCAATAACTCGCTCGTCCGAACTTGTCCGATTCTTTCCGAACGTGTCCGGCGAAGTCGAGTTACTCTCTTCGGCAGCTCGACAATCGGGCGGCCCGTACACCCCAAATAAATACATAATGCCGAATACAATACGGAATTTAAAATGACAGAATCGAAACTGGAACCGGAACCGGAACCGTAACCGATATAAAACAATATCGATATTCTTATAACAGTTATAATATCATCTTGGGTTTCATAATAGTTTTCAATCCCTGCTTTCTATGCGTGTTGTTTTCTTCTACGCCAACCGATTTTGATGAAATTTGCAGTACGTGTATTACTGTTATGCCACGGGAAGAGGAAATGAAGGGAATCCTCGAATCAGCTCCAAAGTCTTCCAGCACAACTTAGGTTTATTGGAAAATAGAGCGCCAAACAGGAATACAGAACAACTTATAAAACGAATTCACGGACTGACTGGCTAAGTCACCTCTGACTTCTCGAATGAATAACTAATAACTGACACGTGCCCTTTCGTTGGGTCTTATATATATTTCCACTATCGCGGTTTGGTAAGGAAAAGGATGATTAGTCCTTAGTGACAAAGAATGACGTGGAAGTCGGGGTTTTCGCAGATGTGATCTTTGGACCGAGTAAGATATTGAAAGTAATCAATGTAATCATAGGTCAGTTCGATGCGGAAGCCTGTGAGTCAGAGTAAATACGGTATTGCTCATGGTACGCATAACATTACACTGTCCAACAAATTTCAACTTTTTTTATGTTTTCATATAACTGATGGGTGGATCTTATAGAGTTTTTTGCGCTGATTCCGAATTTGCCCTTAGTTTTTCTCGTACACGCACAGTTTTTGAAAAACATGACTTTGAAAAAAAACCTATTTTTCAACTTTAAACAAATGTGGTGACGGTATTATAAAAGATATTGAATTGTTCTTTGCAGCAAAAGATTCTGTAGACTTTTCTGAATACGGTGATATCCATTATTAATACGTTATGATTGTTTAAACATTAATAAACAATCATTAAAGACGGAGAGACACCACCGCGCGCCGCGCGCCGTATCCCCTCAAACGACCACGCTAGGGCAGAGCACCACTGGCGGCGACTCGTGTTCCGCGATGATATTTTGCTTTCTGGTTCTGTAAAAACGTCGATGTTCGAAATCTGACAGCAGGGCCGCCGCGTGGGTACGAGTCGCCCGTGTGCAAAAGAAATTTAGTGCGCCCTCTTTAGACATGCAAATAATTTGAATGACCTTTTTTTGAACTTAGCAAATCTGTTTACTGTTAATGTTGTGGCGCCCCTTTGATGAAGCGCCCGTGTGCGGTGCACAACCTGCACAACCGCACGCGGCGGCCCTGTCTGACAGGGTGGTTTCGCAAGATAAAAGTCTGCTCTATCGCGTGGTGTAGTTTGATTTTCCACTGGACCCTTATTTTTTCAGATAAATTAAAAAGTATCATCAAAAAAAGGTGCAAAAGCGGTGCATCTCCGTCTTTAATGTTTTGTTTAAACATGTTTAAACAATCATAATGTATTACTATTGTACATCACTGAATTCGGGAAAATCTAGAGAATCTTTTGCTGTAAAGAACAATACAACATCTTTTATAATAATATCACAACCTTTGTTCAAAGTTGAAAAATGTGTTTTTTTTCAAACTTAAATTTCTCAAAAACTGTGAGTCTGGGAGAAAAATTAAGGCCAGATTCGAAATCAGCGCGAAAACACTATAAGAATTGCATAGTGAGAATCGAGACATCATAAAAAAGTTTGTTGGGCAGTGTAATTGGGCGATACGCGATATGTACTACATTGTAACGCGTGCGTTCCATTCTTTGACTGGTCGGGTGCTCGGTCCTTCCTACAGCATTCGAACGCGGCTCAGAAGATTATTCGAAGTCGAATAAACCGTTCAATAAAGATACACATGAAAATGAAAAGTTCATTCAACGCAAAAACATAAATTTTCGTAGAATAAAACATCATTTTTCATGCGTGCAATAGAGATAACCAGGATTATTTTTATTTGCGCGTGACGAATAATTTTTTTATCTCTTATATTGGCTATTTGAAATTCTTAATTCAATAAAAACTTGTCTATCTCTGCTCCTACAATTATATTATATTTGTCAGCGATTTGAATTTCTAGACGTTCCTACACTTTCCCTCTTCGCGAGGAGACGGTTGTATATGTTTTCTTTGCGAAGACGCTAAGCGGAACGAAATGCGAGAACAAGCTTTGGGCACGTCCACTTAGAATTATCGCTATTTTTCCACATATGTTTTCCACGTAGCACAGTGTGCCGTCTAATGGAGAAAAGTCAGATAATCATAGTGTGTAAGATCTGCAAATTTATGTATCTTAAATTTTCATAACAAAACGTAGTTTCTAAACCTACATTCAACTTTAACTGAATATATCAATTTGTTATTAAAGTTGAAACTGAAACTTCACTGTCAAATTCCGTGCATTTTTTTATACATATTAATTCATCCACATAATTCTTTATCGGAATCAGTCGAAACTTTATTCGGAACAACATGTCAAATAAAATTTATTCCATGTTTCTAGATATTTCTGTTTTCAGAGATCGATTCTTGGAACAATTATGTATTTAAAAAAGTGTAAGGAAGTATGTTCATTTATGAAATATTTTTAAATTAAACATTCAGGTATTTGATATGAAATTTGTATTAGGAATTCTAGATTTTTCTAAAATAATGCTTCAATACTTTCTTACGTACAATATTTCTAGGAATCTTTTGTTCTTGAGTGTTACTTTTAATATTTGAAACCTCAAAAATCAGCACTAAAACCTCGTCTGAAATATGGCGGAGAATATAACATTTGATGATAACCCATATGGTTTCGTGATGATTCGTCTTCTCACCGACGCGTCGCGACGAGAATCTCTCCTCAGTGGTCTTCTGCACCGACGAAATGTCGTCGATGCTTCTGTTTCTCACTCCAGTCAAAATAAATCCCAGAGGGCGTAAGAGAACACCGAAATTTTCGTGGGACACGTAGTCCCGTAAGGCTGGCAGTCTTTAACAGTATCTCGTCGGTGGTTCTGACATCCTTTTAGAGATAGCGCTATCATTTCCTGAAGAAGATTTCAGCATCGGCACCGTTTGTCTACAAGCTTCAAGATTTTGTCGTTACGTTGAATGTCGCTGAATTCAGATTCAACGAACCTAATGATTCTTACCAAATATTATATTGCATCTTACGACTAATGCGGCACAAATTATTTTTATCGTATAAACTAAATATTTAATTATATAGTAAATTTGCGTTATTTTACAAACGGCTGTGTTCTGCACGGAGTCTATAACTGAGTCTATAGCGCCGACAGCGCCGAAAGTACAAAGGAAGCCGAGCGTAGAAAAAGGACAGCATGTCAACACGCATCGTGCTGTCCTTCCTTGCGACCGACATTTCGTCGTCAATTAAAACACTAAATACAGCTAAAATTATGTTGTATTTAGTGTCATTTTAATCAGAAAAATGCCATAAACAATTTAGTGAAAGTCTCATAAAAAAATAATAAAAAATAAACAAGATTTGTAATTGCATTAGTAGTAGTATTATACTCGCCAATTAAAAACAAATCCAGAATTGACCTGTTCTTATTAAAAAAAAAAACATTTTACCGTATAAAGAAACAGTTTACATTCATAGAAACAATTACATCTGTTCTAAATTAATCAATTAGAACACTCAGTGAACCATCCAATATCACTAAATTCAAATATTTCAACCGCCATTACTATAATTATTAAGATACATTGTTAAGATACGCGAAATGGAAAAGTTATATTTGTTACGGAAATTTATTAATTGAAACATTCAGCGAACCATCGAATTGCACTCAATTCAAATGGTTCCATCGTTATTTCCACGTTAGTCACCCAGGGTTAACAAAACCTCGAGACTTGCGTAGTACGCGTCATTTAGCACAATAGAAACTGACAAGACCTCGTCAGATGCGAAAAGACCACCACGATTATTTGCGCAGTTATGTGGCGAGCGGAACGCGTTCATTTTTTACGAATCGCGACGTGACCAGGAAAAATGGGACTCGTTCGGAACAGCGGTGTTCCCATTAACGCGTTACACGTCGTTTGCCATTGTGGGAATCGATTGGAAATGCACCGTTGTCCTTCCTCGACTTCCCTCTGCATATTGTCACGCTTTCGTTCGTCGACTATAAGAGAGGAGAGGCGTATTCTCGGTCCCGCACACTGTTCAGCGGTGAACGGCAAACCGCAATGGAACAAATTTTCCGCTGCCGTTTCAATCTCATTGTTCTACTTCCTAGATATCGTTCTAGGTCTCGTTTAACGCCTTCCTCGTTACGACCGGCTCTCAATAGTAATTACGGGATCGATTACCGCCGGCAACCGATCTCCCGGCGAATGTTCGCGTTACGCAAACTAGCAGACACTGGAGATGATGGTCCGCGATTCTACTTCTTTCCAGACGATAGAACAACCCACTTAGATATGAATTCGGTGGCTGCAGGCTGCTCCAGGTCTGGAAAAATTCAATACCAATTGAAATATTCAGAGAAACAGTGAACATTTTACATAATGCTTCACTTGAAATACCATTCGAAGAGGGTAGAAAATTCATCTGTTTTCCTCGCAAAGCCAGTGCACAGGCGCGGATCGCCACTCGGTGAGTTACATTGAAGCCCGTTGCTCCTCTCCGCGAATGCAAATCGTGGTCGTCGAACGGCAACAAAGCGTCGTTACCGGTTTCTTTGGTCCCGGTCGGGTCGGGGCACGGTTCTATCCTCGCTCCTCGATGTTTTTACCATTTCCCGGCGCAATACATCATCGATAGCGATGATTCACGAGCGCGGCCTGGTCCGTTCCAGGTAATGCCTTCTCGTAGAGAGGGTCCTGTAATTAGCCGGATCTGAGTATATCATAACTTGGATCCGTCATCAGGGCATCACTTCTCTATTCACGCGAGAACAGGAAGGAGCGTCCCGTTCCACGGTGCCTCGCCTCTGTAATTAACCGCAATTGAAATTTCATCTTTCATTGACCGCCAAATTACTTTCTCCGTGCGAGCGTGAAATTATGTTTACTGTATCTGTCGGCTCCGATTATTCTATTTTATACCGGGAGCCAATCGCAATTAAAGTTTCTTGCCGCAACGATAACTTGTTGCCGATGCTCGCGCCCGCCATCTTCTCGCGCGTTATTTTTCATCGTTCGGTCCCTTACCTTTCTTCTACTCTCCCTTATCCCCATGTCCACTGGCTCCATTTTATTACCGCCGACCGTGAAGCTTAATTGCCAATCGTTTACCATTTACGTACTGTCGTTATTACGGTCGCTTAATAGATTGGATATTAATATAATTAATATAAGTCCTTCTCCCACCTCTCCGCCTCCTCTTCTTCGGCAGTCGTTCTGTGGTCGGATCTAAGAGTTGTCTTCCCGAACATTATTGTACCGTTCTTTTTTAGACACAGGTTAATCAGATGCACTCGCTGGCCAATCATCGTTCGAAGAAACGAATGTCTGTTTCACGAACGGAATTATTTCAACGAACCACGGTCGCTTCGAGTTCAACTAGCAAAGAATCGTGCACGGAGCCTCTTCTTTCGCCGAAAAAAAGATAGTTCAGCAATCATTGTCAAACATTACGCAATCACGAGGCTCTTCACGAGGTCCTCGATCGTTCAAGTATTACAACATCTATAAATATAAGTTCGGTTGTTCCCAAACTTCTTAAGAGCGCAGACAAACGTCGCTCGAGGCGATTCTATGCAAATTCTCGGCGGTCGACGTGACGAAGAACGATCTCCTGATACTACGTTAACATTAGACAAGCCGTTGTCGACCGTGTTCCTCGAAGATCACGAAATTACCGTGCTCACATTCGTAGACGAGGGAAAGACCACGGTACTGGTACCCTTTGAGTCGTGAATGCAGAGAGACAAAATGATGCGACGCAACGTCTGACAATTTCCTGAGAAGTGGAAGACGATGTCTGACAATCCTCTCCGAAGTGGAAGATGGTGTCTGACAATCCTCTCCGAAGTGGAAGATGATGTCTGACAATCCTCTCCAAAGTGAAAAATGATGACTCGAGTTGGAAATGATCGGGCATCGGTCGTGTTTGTAACATTGGCAGCAATATTATCACGTATATTCACGATATTAGACTATGTATCCAGAATATTCACAACTTATTGAAGCACATCTTGCTATAAAACTTGCTAAAAGTTGCGCCATAATTTTGCAATTTCTCAAAGGCAACACATACCTGTCACTGTTAATGCTAGCCACGTTCAAAGTTAATATCTTTTCTGCACATTCTATCACGATGTTTTCTCGAGTTTGATGGATCCACTAGATCGCAGAAAGAGTATGTGTTCCCATCGAAGGCAAGAAGATCGATCGTTGAATAGCCGAGCAGGATGACCGAATGAATAACGGAGCAGGGAGGAGCGTGAAGAAGATAATTGAATGAGAAACGGTGATTTTTAGCGACGATCTGCGATGAAAGCTGTTGATGAAGCGAACGTTCATTCTTCTCCCCCTGTTTCACCTCAACCCATCCCTCATCACGGCTTGGTTAAGATGGATCTCGACCGAAGTCGAAGCTTTCCCAATGCTATCCAGCTCCGATTAAAAATATCGTTGTTCTCACTTTCCGTTTTATCCCCGCCTTGTTACGCGCTCCGCTATTATCGATCCGGCCAAACACTTTCGCCTTCATCTCCTCGAGCTGCGACCTCTTTAACTACTCTAAACCTCTACAACAAAGACTATAGTTCCCTGTACACACCAGACTATCTCCGATATACTCCCCAAAAATTCGGATCAACACGTTGCCTTTGGAACTATCAGGCAATCTACAGAACATCTTGAAAACGAACCCACAATATCAAATTAGTTTAGTCATTGTAATCAACCACTGCAGAGCTGAAGGACCTTCTTCACACGTATTCAACAATTCTTTATAGAAATTTTCGAAGATGATTCTAAAGTAAAGTTCATTTGATGTAATCGCTAATTGAGAAGGAGTTTAAGTTTATATAAAAATCCAGTTATGAATCCCGGTGTTCTCCAATTTTGTCGCGCGATTCAAAAGCTCCTAGAAACCAGGCGAGACCTCAGGATTCCGCGGGCGATAGTTCCGCGAAGAAGCGTTTTATGGCTCGGTGTCGGCGATTTCAATGGCCTCGCATGTATCGGTCCGATTTTTACAGTAGGTTACCAGTTTTTCACGAGGAAGTCTACGGACGGAAGTCGATCCTCTTCGACGGAATCACGGGCGCGGCGTCATCACCGTGAAACCGCGACACACAAGGTAAATCACTGGCCGGGGCCTGTAGATCGTGTCGGCCGCGTTTTTCCTGGCTAGTTCTTCAGCCCTCGTATTCGTGAATGGCCTATGTATCTTAATGTATATATATGTACATATGTATATATATATTATATACAATGTATATATATAATATATATCATATATATATATTGGCTACAGGAAATTTAATCTTCGAGGCTTCTGCCGGGTAACCGGCTTCTATCTTCTGCCAATCAATGACTCGGCTGTATTAGACAATCCCGGCGGAGGATATTAAACGTTAGAGGTGGACGAGGAGATGCGAACGGACGGTTCGCGGGACGAGTCATGGCGGTCCGCTCGCTTCCGGAGCCGTGACTTCTGTCGGGGCCTGTAATTAGTAATTACAGGCGAACCGGGAACAGCAACAATATGATATCTGCCTCGCGACCGGCGAACGAGCCGGGAATTGATGGGACGTCGATGACCCGACGACGAAGGATTTTTCTGAAACTCGCCGTTTTCATAAACCAGGATTTATCTATAAATTCTCCCGTCATAGAATCAATTATAATTAGGCTCGTTCGTAGGGTAACAATTACTCAACGCGACCGATACATCTAATTGGAAAATCGCACACCGGGAAAACGTAAACATATTGGTTCTTATCTTTTTCAACTACAATGCATCCTAACTAAAAATGTGAACAAAATTGGAGATAGTATTGATGACAATACCTCGTTATTCAATTAATCTCCAGGGCGCTCTTAAGCTTCAGTGTTAAAGTATTTTTTTTAAAAATCGGAAAAAATTCTTGGATATGTGGTTCGATTTACAGAATGTGTCAGATTTTTTCTAGAATTTTTTTACAATTTCTGAAGAACATTTTTGACTATTTGAATCCGGTTGGAATTGTTGGAACAATTTTATCAATTTCGGTTTAAAAAAGTTTATATTTTTATCCTTAAAACCTTATATTACAAGCGTGTAAAACTCTGAATATAACTTTCACCATTTCCGAATAAAAAATTTCCAAAAATCGTGTGTCACGAAGCAGGATTCATTGGCAGTATCAATTATTGTCCGTCTTCGTTGTGGATCTCCGGATAGGTCAGAAGCGAGCCGCAACGATCGCGTTTGCTCTTGTTAAACGTCAGTACCGAGTGATCGGGATGCAAACGGTGCAATCGAGCGCGATCGGAAGCCAGTGGCGTTACAATTTACGCGACACGGAAACAAAAAGTCGAGAAACCAGAAACGCTAGGCGAACTGTAAAATGATGGAGAGGTCCGCGAGACGTTCGTTCACTGCCGGTATTTATGCTATCGAATCCCGGCACGGCGGCGCGGCGGCCATAGAGGCGCTGCTGGTGCTGGGAAGATTCCATCAGTGGTGCGTTGCTACGGACTTTTTGTTTAATTAAATGCAGGATGTCGACGGAATTACCGTGCCCGCGGTGAAGATGCGCAAAACGAGACGGTTATGTTTATATTATACTTCCGAAGAATTTTGCCGTCTCGCTGCCAGACGGATCGCTGAGAAATTTTCGAAGGTGCAAATACCTTTTTTACTGGAGAGGATCCGTTCGGTGTTTAATTGGTAGACGATCATGGGAGCTGGAGAATTTCAAGGATGGTGGTTTTGTAGAGAGGGATGTGCGGCGCCATTGAATGCTACATTGTGAAAGGATTCGACGAAGGACTTTGTTGAATTTATGGGTGGAAGACGAAGAGCGCATTCGAGGACGCTCAATGCCTGAAGTCAGTACCAATTGATTTGTTTAAAAACGATTGTCATAACATTACGGACGGTAAAAAATAATATCTTCAAGATAAATATATAAAAAGAATTGTGCCCCCCTATGATATAGTATTTCCTTGAAAGGGGTGATTCCTAAGCTTATTTATAATAACTTTTTCCTTCGCGAAAATATTCTCCGTGGCTCCTTTTACGATTGGTCCGCGTTTTTCGTTAATAATTCCTCAATTAAGCCTTGAAGAACATCTTCGCGAAGGAAAAAGTGACTTCAAATGACTTTGTGAACCACGCCGTTCAAGGAAATCCATTTTAGGGGCATCCTGTAGAAGAATGGTTCTGTTTGTTGGGGGGGTCACTCTTAGAAAATATATATAAAGACAGAATTAATCGAATAAATAAAAAGAATCAGACAAAAGTATGTTTTAGAGAGAAAGCGAGTGTTAGATTGTTAGTATGCTGGGGGTTGCAAAAATGCTCGCGCGAGAGGAGGTGATGGATGCTGGAAGCTTGCGCGGCTCGCGCTCGTTTAATTTGTACGCGGGCCAGCTATTCGCATAAATAAATATATCAGATACAGATCTCAGCCGGCTTGTCCGGCGTGTTGCGTGCGTCAACGGGCACGGCGGCAGAGGAATTCACCGTGTGACAGCTCGTTAGTGACAGCGGGATAGAGTCGTCCTCGCCAGCGCCACGGAAAATATCGTCATTTATCATTTCCGCGTGCGGGGATCACGCGTGAAATCTCAGAATCGACGGAACGATTCAGATGCGGACCAACGACGCGAACGCGAGGCGAAAAAATCGGTCAACCGTAAGGCCGCGGTTATACTTATTCTCAATACCACAGTACCTCAGTACCGTGACGGAGAAAAAACTGAAATTTGTTTTTACGAACGTTCTTATATGGGCTGCTATCGAAAGTTTAAAAAATACGTTTATTAGATCTGTGTAAATTATGTACATTCTGAATGTGAATCTTTTTACACAAAGTAAAAATTGTCCGTATTAATTGCAAGATATTGTAATTTTAATGCGTTGAAAATAATGTAACAAGAGGCCAAATACTGTCACGAAAATAAACTATCCACTAATTTTACACAACGCCTAACTGAAAAATACCTCTGGTTGTTTATGTGAGTATTTGTTCTAATATTTGAGCAGCAATGTTTTCTTGTTTAGGAAAAGGATTTTGATGGAGATTTGAAGGATTCCGATGAAAATGCAGGACAAGTGACACGTGTCGCAAGTGATTGAGAATTTCGTTCGGTATAACCGCAGCCTAACAGAGCGATGTGACAAACGACGCGCCGCATAGATATCGGTTTCAGGACGCGAGAAGTGGTTTTGTTTCGATGGATAGAGTCGCATGGCATTGCCGATAGCGGGACGAGGCTTCAAGATCGTTCGATTAAACTCTTCGGTCGCGAAGGCCGCGCGGAAAACGAGTTGTAATTATATTTATAGTAGCCTGATCTTTCAGCTCGTCGACGTAGACCAACGAGAAGAGAGCGGCTCCGTAGGGATGCTAAGAAAAAGATTGTTTCCTAACGTCATTCCCGGTGACGGAATTTTTATAAATATATTGCAGGCATGCTGTTGGTATTCGTCTCTTCGACTCCGGGTTAAACAATGCAAAAAGATGCTTTGCAACACAGAGAATTAATTAATTTTCACTCTGAGGATTGTACCCAAGAATCTCCAAGTCATAGTTTGCAATCTTTTAAATGCTCATACCACATATAAAGATTTGATTGCTTTTTCGCAATGTACAGACTGAGCCAATTAAAACATTTTTATGGCAAGATCTAGTCGTCTTCATAGTCACAAGTATTGAAAAGTGTTCTAATGCTATGCCATGCTACGTAAATTTCTTTGTAATTAAATATTAGAGATATCTCCTACACTAATCATTTTTCGGTATACATAGGTTAATACTCTTTCATAGAGAAGTTAAAGCTAGTTTCCACTTGAAAAATCAATTCCCCAAAAATGTGCCACCACTTGAAGGTGAATGAAAACCACTGACAAATTATTTGGACAATTTTTATTTTGCATAAAGATCCGCAGTCTAATAATCATCACCAAACTGAGAATTTTATACGTTTCTAAAAAAAATTAATGGAAGATGACAATTGTGATTCTGCATTAAAATTCGTGGCTTTAATCATCACATTATTTCGTATAAACTTGTCGGATGAACGTCATCCTGGGGAATAACAGGTAAACTGGGTTGCCCCCAATGATTGTTCATGGCATTCCGGTTTTATGAAAGTCAATCAAGGCCAATGACTGAGGTCGAACAGTTTTCGGCATGGTCAGAACAGTTCGTTTCCTCGGGGCATTCCGCACGGTCGATGACACGCGCGGCCAATCAGAGAAAGTTGACGTAATTAATTCACGTAAGGGAGAGAGAGAGAGAGAGGAAAGGCGTTAGTGTGTCCCGTAAACTCTATTAAATTCGAAGGGAACAACCGATCGGCCGGTGCATACATCGGAACAGGAAGTTTTATTGTCCGCTACGTAATATCGGCGTACAACCAGCGAGAAACACGATTTCCTTTAAGCGCGAGCCATTGCTCGCGAGCAACAGGCCCGCTGTTAATATATCTAGAGAACGAGGTACATGACAAACAGGTTTCTCTCCGTGGCGTTCTACACTGTTAGGAAGCCATTGAAGCGAGCGGTGCCAAGTTACCCTGGCAGGTGATAACGCGGGCTCGAAGATTTTATCAGCCATGCTGCTGAATTTTCCGAAGATTCCATAAACACGATATTCTTCCTCTTGATCCCTCAAATCTGGCGATCATTCGATGCTGCGGCAATCTATCGTTACACCGTCAATCATCTCTATTGTATAATCTACTTCTTACTACTGCGCTGAGTTTCAAAGCCCACACATAATAATTTTTACTTGTAAGAGTTCTTAGCATTCTCGAACATACAAATAAACAATTAATACAATTAAAACAATTTTTATTTTGCATAAAAATCCACATCCCACTCAAACCGCGAATCATTATGCATTTATAATGTACGAATCATAGAATGAATCGTTGTGCGATCAGTTTTTTTAAATAATTACTAATAATTACTATAATTAAATTAAAACTTTGCTTTTCAGTCATTAGTGAGCCGCAAAATTGTTGTTTATTTTTGTAGTGGTTCCAACATCAAACAAAATCCATAGCTAGGCTGTCTGGTGTATCTTTGCAATGTCGGGTCTCTATCCTCATAGAAAACATTACTCCGGGGTCCACGGCTAGTCCATAGCGTGCCACTTTAGGCCTCTGTTAAACCCCGTCCATTGATTTTGATCCCGTTACGGTCCTAGCCGGTTCGGACCCGCGCGTGTGTCAGCGGCCCATCCCGCTTATCTTGATCTTTAGCATCGTCATTACAGTAATTACGGTTAATCGTGTTCACAATTTTCTTTCGTGCTCGCGCATTTCGTGCGGACCCCGCCCTCCTGTTCGACCGAACCCGTTCCTCTTTTCACCTTGGCCATCGTCAAAATCATCAGCGAATCGGTATTCATGAGACCCGTGCGCGCTCGCGCACCTCCACGATTAGAGTCGCGGCTGATTGTCAGCGTTATCCTTGGGCAATTTACTGACGCCTTCATGGTAGCCCGTTGGGCAACCTTGAACGGGCGACCTACTGATTGAGCGACTATTCTCCGGTATTATTCACGTCCAAAAAGTGCTAAAACATTTTTTGGGTCTTTCAACCATTTTTTTTTTATATACAAAATTATGTTGATTTGAACATCTACATCTTCGTTGCGTGATGTCACAGTTTGTATCACGGTTTTTATCTCAATAATATCAGTCTTTTGTTATTATCTTAAAAAACATCAATTGCTTCTTATTCCAATTACAATTTCATCGCTAGACTAGATGCCTTCACAAGTTTCTACTTTCATCTACATTCTTTTAAACCGTGGCCTTCAACAGCACTTCAAATCTGAAACTAACGGTTTTTTAACAGTTCAACAAGCCAAACAAAATCCAACACCATTCCGAATCTCAAGCCAAATCTCGAATCACAGCGGACCTCCAAATCTTTACAAGTCTTAAACGTACAGAAATCCACAATATATTAATCACCATGTATATTTCGTCTTTCAAACGTTCACGATCGTTATCTCTGATGCTGTTAAATATGAGCCCTCCGAGGTGGAAGGTATCCGAGCATAGTTCATCCCGGTGGTCCATTCTTTGGCATAGACTATCGACCCATCCTCGGATCTTTTTTTCTGATGTTCAATCTTCGAATCCTTTTTCGTTGATCCTTCCAGCAGGATTTCGTGTACAGTGTCTACCAAAAATTGAGGTCCTCCAACAGAGGTCGTTGAATACAAACTGCCGAAGAGTTCCTAAACCACTGAAAGGCTTCGAGAATAAAGCACTTCCGGTTCAATTACGTTCCATTTGAATAGAATCGTAGAGAAATCGATATAGCCTATAACAGAATATGGCTCGACGTCGTCCAATTCCTAACGCGTTCGTTTGAGGGTCTTTGACGAAGGTTTGACACTTTTATAGACCGCTTAATGTCTTTTTATTTCCGAGGCCTCACCTAGCATGGTCAATGACCGAAGATGCTCATTGCTGAATCGAACCGGTTCACATAGCCTTCGGATCGTTAACAAAATCGTGGATAGGTCAAAGTTGTGAATAAAAATATACGATCCTTCAAAGTACAATCGAGTCGTCTTCAAATCCTTCTAATCCTTTAAAAATATTAGATACATCCATAAGTTTCTGCTATTCTTTTGTTCAATCAAAATCCCTTGTCAAAATTTTTTACATCTCTAACCTTTTAATACAAGCTTTAACGACCATCGAGTATCGTTAAAATTGTATTCTGAAATGTAAAATCTTAATAACGCTTCTCATACAAACAGGATTCAGGGAATTAAATAATTACTTCCGAATACTAATTTCAGCAACCGTGCAGCCTAAGTGTTCACTAGACAAGTCACCGTACTATTTCAATCAGAAAACGGAGCGGTCTCTGTGTATCATAATCGACATCCAAGATGATCGGACTGTTCCCCGTTTAATTACCGGGCAATTAATGAAAATTGTCGTTCCGATATCGTTTAGGTGGGGCTGGTCTCGGGACACGGGCCTTGAATGATACGTTGCACTTAATTTCTTACTGGGATAACAAGCGCGTTTAAAACCCGTTTCACGTTATTTTTGGCATGGCAGAATCATCGCGTCGATTCACGGAAAAATCGTTGCCCGGGTTGACGAGCGTATCTCATTCTCGCTATCAGCACGGTCAGTTGGACATATTTACCCGATTCGAGGAACGGGTTAACGTTGTAATTACTTCATTCCACGGAGATAGGATATGGCACGCGTAATTTATTCGCGAACCGTTCCTAACGACTCGGGAAGGCCAGCGATCGGCTACGATCCGCTGCTAATGCACTCCGGGGAAGTGTCCAGGCCGTGGCTACCCGTAATGGTACCACCGTCAGAAGGTGTCTCTGAATTTGCATCGGTCACGATGCCCGCGAAATGTCGCGCAGATACCGCGAGATTGCTTAATGTCGCGGCTATGATTAGGCCACCCGAAGACGGACGCACCGCGGACCTAACGTATACTCGGTAACCATATATTAATTCAGACGCGATATCCTAATGATACTCGCCGGCTATGTAATTAAGGGATCGGATGGACGATATGCTCACCGATCCACCTGAAAAATACCCTCTCGGAAAAACTTAGAAAACACAACTTCCGGGATCGATCGTCGATCTCGGGAACTCCTTCCAGATGGTGACGCGCAACGATCAAAGAGGACTTTCGGTTTCCATGGATCGGCAATGGAAAATTAATCGTAGAAAGAAATTGCAGAATTGAGGAGACAATCTTGTAAATAAATTGACAATGAGACTAGACACTAGACTAGAAAAATTGGCCGAACCAGAATCAATCCGCTGTAGCCGCGTTCTGGTTGGTCCGTGTTTTTCGTTAATAACTCCTAAACAAAGCCGCGGACGCCATTTCTGTAAAGGAAAATGTCGCTTCAAATGACCCAAGGAACTTCCCTTCTCCGGGAGTTACACTTATTTTGGGACACCCTGTATAATGTTTTACGACAATAATTGTTTTAGATTTCATACTTTTAGATTTTTTGATATTCTCTGGAATACTGCAACGAGTCGTGGTTGGCGCATGACGGGTAACACGTTATATTGTGTCGGAAAGGTTGTTCGGCGTCGCTGAAGAGTACAGTACAGCGCAGCAAGGCGAACTCACGGTTCGGCCAGTAATATACCGTTCGGTGTGTTTACACGCAGGCACGAAAATTGTGGGGAAAATGATGGTTGTGGGCGGGCCCTGGCTGGCCGGGGTCAGGTCGTGTCACGGAGGAGCCAGCATCCACGCCCCCCTAACGATCGAAATTCATTTCCATAATTATCTCACGACCGCTGCGCCGAGCCGCGTGCTATGCCACCTGAGGGAAATGTTCGGCCTGATTCGTCCGGGGACATGCCTCATTCGTGTGAACCTCGCGGACGGAAGTTCGAGGTTAAATTCTTGGTTCTATGGTCCCCGGTGCTCATTACCTCCAGCTCGTTAACCCTACGATGGTCGCAGTCGGGTCCACTCTGACCCACAGCTGCAGACGTTCATACTCTAACCCTTTGCACTGGTAAACTGTTCTACCAATTCATCTACCAGCAATTCAAACGCATTTATGTATCGTCGGTAGTATTTTCATATAATTTTGGTTTTCCATAATTGATCAGGACAATTTTTATTTTGCACGAAGATCCACAGTCTAGTAACTAAATAGATAGATTTAGATTAGAACGCACCTTCCGCGTAGATAATGAAAAGTTTTCTGGACTTCCGATTTTATGCATTTTCTACAAAAATGAGTAGCTGCAATTTAAAACGGTGAAAACATGAAAATACTTTCAGAATATTAATATATTATTTTTTCACTACATTAAAAGTATTAGAGAAAAATATATTTGGCTCCTGTGTCTTGCAATCGACACATTAATATTTTTTTTCATAAAGATCCGGATCCTTCGTAGCTTCGTCTTAAGTTAATTTAAAGGTTTTAATTTTTTATTTTCGTCCATTGTGAACGCACTGTGCGTGCGTCACCTGGAAAAAGCGTCGCAGGATTTACGCGGACACCCGCGCACGTTGTGCCGAGCGGTGTCCGGTGTGTTTCAGTGTGCGTGATCAGTGTCCCACGTGCATTTACATATCCGCCAACCCTCATGATTGCGAATGTACTGTTTAGCGTGTTGCGGGTACCTCTCTTTTTCTCGGTCTCGAAGAGCTCGGTTTCTCCCAGGTTGGATAGTCAACCGAAGCGAGTGCTCGCGGACTCTCCGTATCATCAGCCATAATGTCGCTTTTTCATAACGGCCGGGAGAACACGGCCTTAAATCCTCGCTTCTTCGATCTCTCGTGCGCATTAAATTCAGCGAGGACGCGAGATTACTTATAATTAAACCTCCTGGGCAACGCGCATCGTTCCTTCTCCCTCTCTTCCACCATCTTTCTCTCTCTCTTCCTCGCTGTTTCGTTTTCTCTTTGTGCATGCGTGTCCGCAGCCCCTCGAAACCTTCCGACGATTTTTTAGCTCCCAAAGCGCGCGCGCGCTAGCGTTCACTAGTGTGCTGCTGTTTGTAGTACGTTATGCGCAGGATGCAATAAGGTACCAAGATACTCGTGAGTACTCGAGCAATGCTCTTTTAGTTGCCGATTAATGGCCGAGAGTGATGGCCCAAGAAGTACCTTTAGAGATCCAGGCTTTAAACTTGAGAGGAGAAGAAAATGGCCAAAATCTGGGCAGCTTGGACTATTACTAGGGCGTCTTTCATAGATGTTACGGAATTGCAAGTATTACAATATTTTGATCGTCATTTATATACAATCTCAGCCCTCCAGGGTTAAACCTTCAGTGACTTTTTTAATATTGGACCATACGATTTGGATTTTTTTTCTCGGAGGTTAGAACAATTACTATACTACTACACAGAAAATAATTTTGAGAAAATTGTAAGTAGTCGGAATTGCAGAGGAAACACTAAAGTTGTGCTTTACGGTAATTGCGGAATGAACCGTGGCGAAAGTGATCGAACCATAGTAATCGGCAGAGTAAACATTGAGGGACGCGGAAGTGGGGGTTGTTTTCCCCGTCTCGGGCCACGTCGACAGCGCAGTTCGCAGTTTCACGGGTGCACAAGGCCGAGTCTATGATCTACCGTATTCTATTATATCCTTGAATATTGTACTTAACGTCAGAACGTCGTGTAATGCCGTGTAATTCCGTAATATGCGGAACGTAATGCAGCCGCGAGTTCATTATTATCAAATCCATAAATTTGCCCGCGTTACACGGGCGCGCGGTCCGATGCAAATGCGCACAGCGCGGACCCGCGCGGAGCAGTAAATTGTTTCGTTAACATCGCTAAACACCACCTCGCCGGAGATCGCTCGATTTATCTGACAGAACGCTGGAATCCTTTTCACCTGGCCTCGCTTCCGCAATATTAAGGTCGTCCTGCGAGGAACAAGGCGCGAGGAATCTCGTATCAAACCTAGGGTCCGGCCCGGGAACGCAAATTGATCGAACTCCTACACACCACGGACAACGTTGTCATGTTTTCCAGTTGTGGCATGAAAAAATCCACAGTTCAGGATTCAATCAAGGATTTTTAAAAAGATTTTACAGAATTAGTATTGAACTAAAACAGACAGTCTTGAAGTCCAAGAAGTTTCTTGTAGTTTGATTCTTCTTCCTCCAAATTTCAGTCTTCAATCTTCTTTCAGTATCAAACTTTTGGGATTCCGCCAGAACCATATTTTCTGGCGCACCCCTGGCAGTCAAGACAAAATTGAGTAGATAAAATTGAAAATAATACGGAGATCGAAAGAATGTATAAACCTGTATATATCTTATTCTTAATTCGTTAAAATGGTTCAACCAAGAAAGAAGGTTCCACGTGATTTTTTATTTCTATTTTGCACATAACCGCGGATCATTGCTATTATCGTAGCTTGCTAGACATGTAATAAACACAGAACGAACGGCCAGATCTCGCGATAACAAATTCTTTAACGCAGACGGAATCGAAGCAAATGAAAATTGCACTTCTCGCTGATTACGCGAACCAGTCCTGTGAGCATGCGCAGTGAATGCTCGAAGATGATCGCGATATCGCCTATATCTCGGACAAATGTGGTAATTTGGGCTCCGATTAATGCGGAGACGTAATATTTTCAATCCAAAGATCCACCGAGGATTTATCGTGACCGAGGTGCTGCTAAGGACGGTTCGAGTAGCAGTCCGAGGTTGTTTCGTGAGCAACTGTCGTTAACCGTGGCCTTTTTCCGGCCTGGTGAAATTAGGATCGCGACGAAAACGCGAGCGCATGCAGACACCGCTAAGACGACGATTATCACTCGTTCGCCGTCGCGATTTTATTAGCGAACGCGCGCGCGCAGAGGCACAAAACGTGAAAACCAGTTTCTCCCCGCAGGAAAGCCTGATACCGATACGCGGGCAATATTTCTACAAGGTAATACACTTAACGCGATGCGAAACAAAGCAGAAAAACCAAGGGGTAATGCAATAATGCCAGCAATTAACGCTAGTTTTCGTGCAAGACACCGCGGATCGGCGGCCGGCTCGCCCGTCCCCCGTTGCTGGTTATCGTTAACGACGATCTAAACGGTCGATCTCGAGACAGCGATCTCGCAATGAAACGTTATCGCCGAAAATTTCATCGGTTATCGGTTTTCTTCAGACAAGTACAGCAAAACTGCGACGATTCCGAGGATTTACAGCGGCTCACGAATACTTGATCACGTAATACCAAGTTTCTCAGCAATTAGAAGCATTGGTTTACTTTTCAGGAGCTAAACCCCTCTGTCTGGCCGCACGTCTCGCTCCGCGTGGCGGCCCTATCTCTCGATCCAGCTCAGGCGTGTTGTATAGGCCCTATTCGTACCGCATTAGGTCGATACCCGTATCAATAAGTTTCCACATAACCGTCGAGTGTCGAGGTACTGTGGACTATACACGTTTGTCAGTGGTATCCCTGTAGGGCTATCCCACCTATGTCGCACGATAATTTCGGACAACAGCTGTACAAAATGAATGAAGAAAATAAATTCGTATTTACCGTCTGTAGTATGAAAATGAAGCTTGAAAATTTTCTTTTGCATGAATATCCTGCCGAGTACACTAGGATAGATCGTCAAAAACTATGCCAGCATTGATCCTTGCGTTCCTCTCTCTCTCTCTGGCGTCTCTCGCGCGGCCATAATGCACGCTCACGTAAGGGGGTACAGGCGAGTTCTTCATTATCGTCAGGGGCCTAAATTGCGTGGGCGTACCTATACCTTCGTGCACGTTACTTACCTTGACGTACTGTACCCGCGCGGTGCGGTGTGTGCCGGTGTCGCGTACACACAGAGATAGAGTGAAAGAGAGCAAGAGAGAAAAAGAGGGATGGAGAAAGAGAGAGAAAGAGAGAGAGAGAGAGCACACCGGGTCCACGGTTGTGGGTACACGGCCGGTCGCGGGTCGCCTCGCTTGTCTGCGGCGGCTACAGGTTCGCGAGAGCCGAGCCCGTCCGATCTTGGCCGAGCGCAACCGAAGCCCGCGAAGCCGGTTGTCGCGGTCCTCGCCAGATGCGACGTCGAGTCAGTATCGCGTCAGTCCTCCAGCGGAATTGGTCAGTGATCTGTGTCAGAGCAGGGCCAGTCGTCACCTTTTTTTTTCCCTCCCCCATTTTACACTAGAATTTTTCGCACAACTTGCCTAACCGAGGCTCTGGATAAGCCGAGGGCCTCTCCCTTTCACCGTACCCAATCGGGAAAAAAAGTGGTTCACTTGATTCACGTGTTACCCTGCCCCTCGTGGACCAATCTGCACGCTAATTGCCGCGAACCCGACCCGGTACCTCCGCGTACATAGCTGCGGATATACTGCACGTACGCAGGTATACTATAGAGGGAAAAAGAGGACGAGAGGGGTATATATGCGTGCGAGTACGTAGACGGCCGAGTCGAGTATACCAGATGTATATACAGTAATACAGTGCCAACTACACAGTGGAGTTACCAGTGGGGAAAACAAAAATTAGTTTGCAAGCGGACGTGCCTCGCGGCGACCCTCGTCCGCCACGTTCTGGATCAAGCAACGGCGGCAGGTGAGTGGAAAGTTTCGTAGGGTATACTTTTCGAGGCGACTCACTCGACCAGTGGACCTTCTGGCACTACAGGGCGGAATCGCCGAGGAATCTTCGCTCGAGAGATATACGTTTTGTTCGAAAGGGAACGCTCGCGGATGCTGCTGCTTTGGTATCGAACCTAGCCAGCGCTGAAAGTGTCTGTTGCTTTGGAAAAGGAACACCGATTTTATATAGGCATTTCAAGGTTTCTGATACGATATCCACTGGAATTATGCAGTCGTTTCTCGTTGAAGCGGTTTTAGAATTCTAACCCACTCGAGGTTATTCTGATTTCAGAATCCGAGCGTTACATCTCACCTGGAATTTTTTTCTGAAAATTTTGTAATTTTCAGTGATGCATCCAATAGTAGAGTGCAGAGAGATAATAATTGTAGAATTAGGAACCGGTCGATTGATTTTGGCGGATTAGGATAATTTATAATATGTATTGGGAACGTTGGAATTGTAAATGGTACTAGTCGTACCTAATACCTTGGGCGTATTGTAAAATAATGCAATAAAACGTGATTCCATTGGCGCATTTATACCAGAATTCAGTGTTGTTACGAGCTTGTGTTTCTTCACACGATACGGGAGATATGATAAGTAGAATAGGCATCCTTTACGTGGCCATTGGTTAGCGTTCGTAATATTAATCAATTTGCTGTTTAATTAATCTGATCGAGATACTAATGGCTCTTATGATACGAATATATTATAAACTTGCCTCTATAAATAGCATTTATGAGATTCATGTTTAGTAATTGTAATATTTCTTTGGACCAGCAGAACCCTTTTTTATATTAGCTAATTCACCGATATTATGACTTTGAACTTTATTGTGCAATAATATATAGGTAGAATATGTAGCAGAGATATTCAGGTGGTCTGTTTCTAGCGTCTCACCCTGTATATCTCTTATCCGTATATCTCTGTATATCTCTGTATATCTTAATACTTCAGTACTTTATGCTGCGGTAGAAAAAACGATGTTAAATATTATCGTATCATTTACGAGACCAATGGTTAGCATTTAAAATATTTCACACGAGTTCTTGTTCATAGTATTAATCAATCTTCGTCCTAGTTCACCATCATCATTTTTCTTTTACCGTGTAATGGGATTCATATTTTAAGCGGAATAGGTACCATTTATGGAGTCAACGGTTACCATTCGATATATTTTACTGTTCTGTAAAACCTTTGCTTATAGCATTGATAAATACTGTCCTAATTTATCAATATTATGAGCTTGTCTTGTATCCTGCTCTAAGCACGAGTGTTTTAAGTAGAATATGTACCATCAATGGAACCGATGGTTAAGATTTGAAATGTTTTACTGTTCTATGAGCCTTCACTCATGATATTGACAAATTGTGTCCTAATTTATCAATGTTATTAGCTTGCCTTGTCTCGTAGAGCAAAGTATAAGTATTAAGTAGAATAGGTAGCATTAATGCGACCAATGTTTCACATTCGAAATGTTTTATTGTCTTAGAAATCCTCTGCTCATGGCATTGATAAATTGTGTTGTAATTCGTCAATATTATAAGTTTGTCTCGTGTTCTGCAATAAAGTGGAAGGGCTAAGTAGAACAGGTACCATTAGGGAAACCAATCAAATTGCGAATCTCGATGACAAATGCCCATTCTCAAAGATAATTATTGGATACTTCAGAGTGAAGGAAAAATCAAATTTTTTAATCAACATATTGATAATGGTAAAAATTAATATTCACATTATTTCGTAAATAAATTCTTAAAAATGATATGCGTATAATAGCTGCCTCGTACTTAAAAATTTTGTAAACATGCTTTTTCAATATGCAAGTTTTATTGTGCTTCAAAATTTGGCACTTACTATTAATACATAAAAATCCACAGCCTCGTTCTGAACTCGCGAACATTACAAACTTTCATTTCATTACTTTATTATTGATCATTTCCGGGACCAATGGTCACCATTGAAAAGATATTTTTGCCGTACCTCGAGTCGCAGTTCACATGAAGCAATTGTGCTCTAACGCACCGATATTCCAAGCTTGTAATTCATTGTGCAATTGGCTCCAGGTGTAAAATATCGCAGGTACCATTCCTGGAACGACTATTCAGCGTTCGCAGTACTCTGCCGTGAAAAATGGAGTGAACGTTGCACGCCGGCTCCGGACTCGCTCGTGCATTTCGCATTGTCTTAATCCCCCGTGAATCATGGCAATTTATTTTCGACTGTTTGCACATCAACGCGACACGTTCCATTACCTGGAACGCCGTGTCGTCGTTCCACGGGTAGAAAAACATGGGACCGAGGACTTGGTTGCTCTTGCCACTCTTCAATATTGTTTCCCTTTCTTGTTTTTTCGCTGGACGATGAGAGAAGACGTTGACCTGGTCACTTCTTGCCACTCGTTGGATCTGCATCTCAAAAACCAACAAGTTTCTTCAGCACTAGACCAAACACGTTCGCTGTCCAGGTCTTCAACATGCCATGGAACATGAAAATGCTCTGGGTTAAATAACTATGCTTTCTATTTTCTACTTTATTATATTAGTTTCGCTTATTATATGTTTCAGATAGAGAATTCTCCAGAATTATCGAAACCAGTTAAAATAACTCTCTAATTTTATCTTTCATAATGACAAAAATTATAAAGATATTTTTATCAGAAGTTGTCCAATGTACTAATTTATTGAAGCACATGTTTTAATAAAAAATTATATGAAGTCTAAATGGATGCAGTCTTATCATTATAACAAAGCAATATATTGTACATTAGTCGCAGAGGTTTAAGAGTATTCTGGTCTATGACACAGGGTACGGAACATAATATCCACTCAATTTATTAGAACAAAACGTTGCCTCACCAAAAAGTCGACGGTCGAAGAGTCTTCTCTGGTAAGGCGATCGTAAAAGCGAGCCTACCAAGGCGCTCCTCTCGACTTCGTTCCCCGTCTTCTTTCGTTTCTGCTTTTTTCGTCCCTTTTCTCGATCCCTTACCGTTAGTGGTCCGCCCTGCCGACGAGGATCGCGTTGATCAACGTCGAAATTTATCTTCGGAGATCCCCCGCCTCGTACGTGCCTTCGTCGGTTGTTTCGACTGCCTCTCGAAACTCTTCTGCGGGACCCACTTTTTTTATTGTAGTTTCTGCGGAACGGAGACGCTGAAGCACCGGTACTCTGGAATATTAATACTCGCCTGTTCCGAGAGCCGGGGAAGCTGCGGGGAGTGAGCACGGTCCCTGGTGCAGATATGAACGAATACCGGTACTCGGAGTACTCGCTGATGTGTCTTGGGATTTTATCGAATCGGATTTCGGTGGTTCAGTATATCTGTATTTTGGGAGGTTGGTGAGGCGAGAATTCCGAGCGTTGAGAATTCAGATCTCTGAGAATTTTGGGCGCTTAGAGTTCTGGTCGCTAAGAATTCTGGGCGTTTAGAGTTCTAGACGCTGAAAGTTCGATACGCTTAGAATTCTGAGCGTTGAGACTTCTGGGCGATTAGAATTCTTGGCGCTCAGAATTCTGGGCGTTTAGAGTTCTAGACGCTGAAAATTCGGGGTGCTTAAAATTCTGGGCGGTTAGAATTCTTGGCGATTAAAATTCTTGGCGCACAGAATTCTGGGCGTTTAGAGTTCTAGACGCTGAAAGTTCGATACGCTTAGAATTGTGAGCGTTGAGACTACTGGGCGATTAGAATTCTTGGCGCTTAGAATTCTGGGCGTTTAGAGTTCTAGACGCTGAAAGTTCGATACGCTTAGAATTCTGGGCGATTAAAATTCTTGGCGTTTAGAATTCTGGGCGTTTAGAGTTCTAGACGCTGAAAATTCGGGGTGCTTAAAATTCTGGGCGGTTAGAATTCTTGGCGCTTAGAATTCTGGGCGTTTAGATTTCTAGGCGCTGAGAGTTCGATACGCTGAAAATTCGGGACACTTGGAGTTCTGAGCGTTGAATGTTCTGGGTGCTTAGAATTCTGGGCGCTTAGAATTCTGGGTGTTTAGAGTTTCAGATGCTGAGAGTTCGATGCGCTGAAACTTCGGGATGCTTAGAGTTGCGTGCATGGAGAATTCGGTGCACCGAGAATTTGGGACTCTGAGAGTTTTGAGCGTTGAAAGTTCGGTGCTTACTGAAAATTCGGTGCTCCAGAAGTTCTGTGTGCTGAGAGCAGAATCTCTGAAAATCGCGGCAGAAAAATCGAAATGGATCGGAGTAGCGTTTCTTCTGTGCGGCAATATACTCGTGCTTGTTTCTACCGGACGTGCATAAAGGAAGGTTCTGATACACGAAATAAGGAAACAGTTTAACTCGCGTAATCGAACCTGCATGATTATCCATCCACCGCCCCAAGAGCGTTAGCCTATTCGCAGGGATAATTGCAGCTTCATGGTATCAATTAAAAAGAAGTTGATTGTTATAGGTGTTTCGTGGCGGACGTATTTTTGCGGCTGGTCGGCTGTACCGCCTCGGTGTAATTGGTTACATGTTGAACATGTATTCCTGCGGTGCGATTTTTTGCTGCTTCTTCCGATATTAGAACATCGTAATTATGCGTTACTAGTATTAACTGTTAATACTCGGCCTGGGACCGGACTGGTTTGCAAATCCGGATTCTTATGGCTCGGCTGTGTACTGCGGTGTACGCTTCTCCAGATCCTACGTCAGCTATTAGCAATGTCTTCCAAACTGTATATCATACGTATTGTTTCAACTTTTCTCAAAAGAAAAATACGTTTCTGTCATTTTAACGTTAGAGATCTTCGACTAGAAATTTTATTTTTGAGTATCTCATTGAGTTGCATCAAACCAATGTTACTTTTAATTTTCATGTTCTCGGTCGAATTTCATACTTAAAACGTACTTCGACCAAATAAACTTACATCGAACACCTTTCAGATCTACAGTTTAAAAATTCATGTGGCACGATCAGATTTCAATTCAATTTACCTGCAGTATTACAAGTATCGGTTCTCCTAGATCTCCCCAATACAAAATATTAAACAAAGCAGAAAATACAGCCTGGCAATAGGCACGAGAATAATATCCTAGCAGCCGGTGTCCAATTAAACTCGCAGGAACAGCCTGTCCTATCACTGCGTTGCGTAACAATAACACAACTTTCCTAAGCCCGATCGCGTGAAAAAAGAGCATCACAAGGAAAGTTGTTGATCCTGTTTCCTCCCGAGAGTCTCGCGGCCATGATTATTGTAACGAGTAATAGACACGATCAGGTTCGATTGAATTTCCAAAGAAGACGGTACTAAAAAGCCAGCCAGTGGTAGTGACCTTAATAGTCGTTGTAGCGTCGAAGGAAAAAGCCTGTTTGCCGCAACGCAACGCGGGAACCTTTTCCTCGAATGCAAGCAATTTCAGGTTGGCGGGCTGCGATCACGATTTTCCCGTAACTTTTCTTCTCTCTCCCTCTTTCTCTTACTCTCTCGACGATTCTCTCGGACAATGGCCCGTTGAATACGTGAACGCAACGAAGCACGAGAGCGCTCACCGAGGTTAAAATCGAATGTGTGTCACGTTCACCGCGGCGTCGATTAGTAATCGGAGCGCGAGCCGGCCAATTACACTTGAAAAAGTCAATGTTACGCCGCGAAAGGTTTGGTCGCGGGTTTGTTGTTGCGCAACAACATGTTCCGGCTGTTGTGCCCAATGATTCTGTGAACTTTTCTGATCGACAATCGGCGAATAAATGGCATTGTTTGTATAGCGCGTCGTGACGACCGCCTCTTTGTTCTGAACACGCGAGAGATTCGATTGTGAACTGTTTGGGATTTGGAACGTCTTTTTCGACGTCCTTAAGTCGGTCTTCGATAAGCTGGGATGGCAGGATTTTGGGAAGTCGGTACACTGTGAATTCTATGTGCTGGGAATTTGGTGCGCTAAGAGTTTAAGAAGCTGAGATGTTAGGGGGCTGCGAGGTTAGGGCTCTGAGAATTTGGAGCGCTGGGATTTAGAGGCGCTGAGAATTTGGAGCGCTGAGATTTAAGGTTGCTAGGAATTTGAGATGCCCAGAATTTGGGTCGCTGAAAATTTGAGCGCTGACAATTTAGAGCGCTAAGATTTAGGGTTGCTGGGAATTTAAGATGCTGAGAATTTGGAGCGCTGATATTTAGGGTTGCTAGGAGTTTGAGATGCTGAGAATTTGGAGCGCTGAAATTTAGGGATGCTGGGAATTTAAAACGCTGAGAATTTCGGAAGCTAAGAATTTTGAATGCTGAGATTTACGGGTACTGAGAATTTGAAGCGCTGAAAATTTGGGCGCTAAGATTTAGGGTTGCTGGGAATTTGAGACGCTGAGAATTTGGGAAACTGAACATTTGGAGCGCTGAGATTTAGGGATGCTGCGATTTAAAGGTCTTGAGAATTTGAGATGCTGAGAATTTAGGTTGCTGAAAATTTGGGTTCTGTGCTCTGAGATTTTTAATTCCACGGAATCAGGTTAAAAGGTACTTTTCATTTCGTGTAATGCTCCAAACAGGGTGACCTGTCCATTGAACACTTGCTCCGAAACTACGGGTAATTTGGCGGACATAAATGTTCATCAAAAGAAAAATCGCTAGTTGAAAGAACTTGATGAAACAGTTTTGAAAAATGCTGTTTGCCATTCATCTCTTTAAAAGGCTTCCGCGATTTTGCCTGGCCACGAAATTACGTCTAAAGGATAGTAGGTCAGTAGAATAAGGTCGCAATGTTTGAGAATTCCTTTTTCGAGTCTATCTAGTACGTGTACGATAAGAATCTCCCAGTTTGCATTTCCTAGAAGGTGTTTGTTCGACGTGAACAGGTTTTTCGCAACTTTCTAGAAAACGCGATGGTCACGGATAGCGATTGTTATTGTGTGATGTGCATTGATAGCGAGTTCAATAGTTGAACTAGATAAAAGGCGATAACACGTCCATCGTGATAACGGAGTATTGCGTTGGAAAACTAATTTATCACGAAGTCTGATATCGTCTGAATAGAAAGAATACGATGACAGAGAGGCTTTACTGCTAACAATTTCTAATCTCGTAAATGCGTGTCATAAAAGATTCAAGAATGAGTGTGCACAAGTAGCATTCGCACTTCGGTTTTGCGCGAATTTGAACTTTAGTCGAGAAAGTACTCAACGACTATTGAGTAGCGGATTTTTAACATTATCAGAACGATACAAAGGTGTGTTAAGATAATAATTGCGCATATAAATTATCAATAACCTCCATGATTTCAATAACTTCAAAATAAAAAATTTTGAATGATCGCCTCTTCGAAAATGTCGGTGACAACAAAATGATACTTTACTAATTCTTGCCCCTTGAAAATGGAAGCGAGCATCTAAACCTATTAGATGTAACAATAATAATAGAAAAATCTAAGGATTCGAAAAAGTAACGTTAAAAATTTTTCTCTGAGAAAAGACAGGCAACACCCACTCAATAGACTCAACCCTCTACTTTCACAATTCAGGTCAACGCACCGAGATACCTACTTAAACCACTGCACATGTCCCGAACATAATCCCGTCGGTGTTGCACCAAGATTTAACACAACGAGCATACAAAAGCGTTGGTCGACAAGCGACGCAACAGACCTTAGACCTATTTGTACGGTGAATTAGAGATCCCCGGTTGGACCCGCTCGTGTCCTTTTTATTCCCGGTGCTGTCGGGCATTACGCCAGGAGCGTATCATCATCGGGGGGCCCTTGGTTTTCCCTCTTCCCCTTCGTGGAACCGAGAAGAAGGAACCGGGGGACCGTTTTACGGCCGGCCCAGCATCCCCGGCTAACAATGTTTGTTATAGCGGACGCACGGAGCGGAATGTACGCATTATATCATTACGCATTATTACCCATTACATACCTCGTTACACCGTGTGTATCGTATATTATGCCTAGGCCGGGGCCGGCATAGAAAAACTGAAGGATTTCTCCGTGCTCCGTTCTCGCGACTGACGGGACCCTGCGCGAGCACGAGCACACAGGGGACCATTATCAGCTAAAGAGAGAGAGACAGGTCTCTCTTTCTCTGTTTATTCCCGCGCGTAATACGTGACGCAGGATATCTAATTGTATAGTAAATAACCTTCGTAAATTACGCATATAATGCTCAATGCCGGCCGTCGAGAGCCACATTGTGTGGCATCTATCGCGAGGAGACGCGAGAAGGCAGACGATCGCTGCTAGGTGCCTTTTATTCGGGCCCACCTGCTGCCTTTACCTGTCGATCGAACCTCCCAAGCTCTCAATCTATGATCGTTTCAAGACATTCTGTGGGACCCCTGCATTGTTTTCTTTGCGAGTTTTGTTTTGGGAGTTTCGGACTTTGAAAGCTACGGGAGCCTTGAAATATGGGAATACTGAAAATTAAGGGGTTTGAAACTTAGTGACACTGAAAGTTGGGGGCTCTGTAGGTTTAGGGTACTGCAAATTGGTGCTTTGATAATCGAGGAGTTCTGAAGGATGAAAGCTTTGAACGTATTCAAACATGGGCTCTGAATGGCGGAACCTCCGCAAGTTGTGAGCTCTAACAATTGGGGGATTCTGAAAATTAAAGGCTCTGAAAGTTCGGGGTCCCAAAACTTGAGCGCTCGAAAAAGTTAAAGCTCTGGAAGTTGGGGTTTTTATATTTGGGTGACTCCAATTGCACGGACCTTAGCATAATAAAATAATTCCGCAATACTCACTTCTCTATCGAGAGACTGGTCGCGAGAAAGAATGAGTGAAAGAAGGAGGGGGGATTTTACCGTGTGTCTCGTTAGACAAGCCAGGAAACATGAATCTGGCGAGAGTACCGTCATTAACGCTCGAACTTTTTCTGTTCGCGGGCCCTGCCGCCGGCGCAATTCTGTTCGTTCTCGACGATGTTCCATACCCCCTTTGCGCCCCTTGCAGAACACATACCTGTCGGTTCGCTGGTATCCAGCTTGTTGCTCGATAACGGGCCCGCGATTACAGGGATACGCGTTAAAACCGAATTACGCGACTTGGTTTTGTCCGCGGCCGTGACGATAACGCGAACATTGTTCGCGTATTACGCGATAAGATAAGCTGGAGGCTGCGTAACTATCATGGGATACACTAATTAGAACTGTTCGCCCCGTTCCATCCCGTTTCGATACTGCGAATTATCGCAAACATGGCGATCGGAACTCGCGAAGGAATTGCTCTCTGCGATCCGCGTGACCCGTCACGAATCGGGGAACAATACTCTTCCACAATTTTTGCATTTACACAATTCTGTGGATCTGCATGGAAAATAAAAATCTTGCACGATGCAGAATTTGTATGTACATTTATTTCTGCTTTTAAGAATTTCACTGACTTACAAATATTAGTATGGTACTATTTTCAGACGTCCATCGCATTCGGAGTCCGCTCCGGATTTTCTAACAACTTTGACGTCTTACATTACTCTGGTATTGTTAAAGACACGTATTATTACAGAGGCAAAAATTAAAGAACGTTTGATTCATTAATGAAGACGAAGGAAATAAGATATGAAACTCAAAGATTAAGACTGTGCAGCTATGTTTGTCTATTTTATCACACAGTTTTGTTTCGCTCTTGATGAATTAAAATCTGGGAGGCATAGCGCGTGGTGCATTAAATTGTGATTAAATGCAGCAGGTTTTCTTCCTCGACGATATTTAGTCATGGGGACTGTAACTCGCCCCCGATAACCGATACGGAGCCTTCGCGACAGAGTTCCAATTACGGGTTAGGTTTCTCTCGTTTACCGGCTGTTAACCTTCGAGAGGCGAACCCTGGGTCAGAGTAACCCACCCAGTGTAGTATCTGTGACAGTACAGTATGACAAACGTGAAAAAATGAACATTACACATATAAGCAGAGTGGAAATGAGAGTGCTCACGTCCGAGGTTTTCTAGCATGGAACAGAACCTATACCCATAATATATACCCATGCTAAATCTGGATATGTACAAAAATTTGTCTCTGTCTATACTGACAAAATTATCTGACATAAGATCAACTTTCCTGTTTGCATTAAGGAATATTCTGGGAATTTTTAGGACGATTTGTAAGATAACTAGATTGTAAATCTTATTAATAAAATTTTATTATTTATGTTTGAAGTTCGTATATTCATTAAACGTTGTAATTTTACGATTAAATTAATGAATTGATTTAATTAGACTCCTGGTTAACAGGTTTCTCCGAAGTTAATTTGAAGCCATTGCATCGATTAAATTATTCCTCGAGTTATACTATATCCAGTTTTAAATCTAGATGGAATTTCTATTACATCAATTTATCTGACCTCTAATATGCTGGAATCGCGAATAAGATATCCATTAAAGCGATTTTTCTTCGCGGTAGAGTAACTAGTGAAATTAAGTAGGAAACATTCCGTATGTTCGGAACACCCACACGATTCGCGAGCCTCTCGCTCAGTCTTCCTACATTCACGAGCATGATTATTATTGACTATTTATACGCGACGTGGTCGGTTTGGAATAAAAGTGAACGCGGGCGGAGAACGGGGCCGGAAGTTGCCGTTCACGTTCGATGGAACGCGAAACAAAACATGGGATTCGTGCAAATTGCAATTAAGCGAGAAGCAAACTTCGCGTGTACGATTTTACTGGAAATTCTTTGGCGCACAAGTGAAAGTAGACCGCCAATGTTTATGTAATTACGCATTTATTATCATTCAAATTTGTTGTTCACGGATGTTAAAGAAGGCGGAACACCATTCGCGAATAAACAGTCCCGTTAGGTTCAAAATGATGTGCAGAAATTGAAGAATTTTTGTCACAACTATTATTTCATAGTTCTTCCAAAATATAACAAAATCATACATACTCGATCCCAGTTTACAATATTTGAGTGAACAAAGTAACGGTTTTGAACGTTTCACGAATACTGATGCACTTATTAGCTACAATTAGACAGTTCCTGAGAAACTGTCCGCATTTCCATCATCAATTTACAAAACGTCCAAAAACCTCGTTTTCTTCGAACATTTAATATTGACCAGCTATTTATACACTCGCGTGATTAACTCTAGAAAAAAGTACACTAACACCAGTGATCTTAATGCAAACAAGTATTAAACGCAGCATAAAACCAGCTCCTGCCATACAATCTGAGCTTGGAAACCGCGAAAGATCACCTCCGATCTTGATGCGATCTCGTTGATAATTAACATAGTTGATAGCGATCTCTCACCGCATCTCAAGTCGAAACTCGCTTACTAATAGGCTTATCACCGACTAGGGTACCTGGAGAAGAAGCTCAGCGATTCCTCTTCGAATCGCTAATCTCTCAAGAGAAGCGATTACATAGCGTTCCTGAAGGTGTCGCGTTGTCTCGCTGTCGCAGTTGTTTCGGAGTGTGAGACCAGGGTGCTCCGAGAATTCTGAAATTTTTGGAGTTCTTGGATTTGAGAGTTCTACGCTGTAACAGTTCGTTGTAAATTGGGTAGGCTGAGAATTCTTTATTGAGAATGTGTGCTGAGAATAGAACGCACTGAGACTTGAGTGCGCAGAGAATTATGTGGTCTGAGAGTACAGGACTCCAAATCATTCTGCGATTCCCAGTAGTCTCATCAGTCTCGGGATAGCCATTGGTGTTGCACACGAAAGTTTGTTAACTTTCTTCCACGTAGCGCGCGAACCGCGGGATTTACGGATTCGATCGATCGTCGCTCGGTTGATCCATCCAGGTAAACTAATTCAATTGGGTTTCACCTGGAGAACAGATCTCGCGAAACGAGAACTGCCCTGGACACCGGTGATCGAATACCGGCCGCGCGATAAGAATCGCGGGAAAATAAACGACGCTACCTGGCAGCCATTTCAAGACACACACCGACCGCCGATGCGATGCCGCCTCCTGTGTCCTTGCGCGCATTCAAATCACCGGTGTTAACCACCGCTCCCCGGCTATTGAGACATTTATCATCCGACTAGGAAAAATCCAGAAAACAATATAGAGAACCGGCGGACAGGATAAATCAACGGGAACGCCGATCGGTTGAAAGAATATTCATCCCCTTGCCTTCTCGACGCTCAGTCTGAACCAATAAGATATTCCGTACAACGATATCTACAGCCGATTGCTGCGATCTTTGTGCGCTGAATGTTGAGAGTTGTTGTTCGGAGTTGTTCGGAGTTCTGAAAGTTCCGAGTGCTGAGAATTTAGAGTGCTGATGGAGTCCGTTGCGATAAGAATTCCGTGATTGAATACAAGCTGAGAACATGTAAATTACGGAATATTCAGCGGGTGACGAGGAGGGACGGCTGAATCCAGCAAATTGAAACTGGGAAGGACACACGAAGGTCGTTTATTAGACAGCGCGTAACTGGACCCGGCCACGCCCGATCATCTAATCGTTACCCTCGGTACACCCCGGAATATTAATTAACCGACGTGATTAATAAACTAAGACGAAGCGTCGGCTAGTTAGACGCGGGCCAGGGAGTTACCGGCGTCCATTGCGACCGTGCAGGCGCCACGGTTATCGTAATTATTGTAATTGGCGTTTACGAGGGCCATGGAGAGTCGCCGGTTGTTGGTCCGCTTCTCGGGAGCACCGGAGCGGAGAGGCGACTCGATCTTCCGGTTCTTCGCCGATCGAAGGTCGCTCGTAGCCGCTCACGGATTAGAACGTTTACTCGACTACAGCTATAGGTAACTCTCGATATTTAAACAGCCGGCCGTGTGCGTTTCCATTAATAAGATTTATCAGGTGTCGGCGACGTGAACCACCGTTGATTGAACTCGAGACATGATAAGCTTTGAGTTATAAAACATCGAAAATTAAGAAGAATATTGCTTCTTTCCGGAGAATTAACACATTTTGCACGGTATCCTATCGTTGGCAAATGCTCCTAATTGCCAGTAATTCTAAGCTGTTTGAGTTTTGAGAAACTTCTCAGAAAGACATCAGAATATGGAGGACTCCGCGCGCTGAGACTTCTGTGCGCCAAAAATTAGGTACGCTGAGAATTCTGTGATCTGCGAGACCGACACGTTGAGTTTGGTGCGCTGAGAATTTGTGATCGTAATACAGGTATACGGACTACCGACATTCGTGTATCAGGTTGGCTAGATCGCTCTCGATTTTTTTTACTTCAGTGTTTATATCACTATACGAGAACAACAAATAAACAAATTCAGAGAAATGCGGTAGAAAGTTGCCAAGCGAGCTATGCAATACGCTAAGAAAGTTCGTAGTAATAAATCGAAACTCGTCCCTGCCCGAACCAATTATCCTTATCACTTTCAATGATCGGTAACCTGCGCACGCACACCGATTCAGATCATTCTATGCAGAATCGTAGGAAATGTGACCAACTGAACCACGCCGCTTCTCTTATCAAATTCAATGGACTGGATCATGACGTTCCGCTTTCAAATAGCTCGGTAAACATCGATTCCCCGGACAAAGAAGAAAATAAGACCGAATCGTGGGACTTATGCTTAGAAACACCAATTAGAGACGATCGATCAAAAACCGTGCAAGTAATAACAGCGTGGCCACATAAAAAATTGCTTGAGAAAATTGATTATCGGTTACAAAAGTGGATCGCGCGAATACCAATTTGATCCTCGTTACACGCGAAACTGTTTTCCAACCGACGCAGGCGAAATTAGGCGAAGAAACGTGGCCACCGGGGTTGTTAAACGCTCGAATCGAAAACAATTATAGCGTTCAGCGTGCTGTTTTAGCCGCGCGTTCGAATCGCCGGCTAATCTGCTAAGCGTCGGTTTGTGTTTCAGCCGATTTGCAATTAACGCGTGACGCAGCTCATTAATCATTTCACGTTTGCTCTAGAACAACCAGCTCGATAACGTGTTCTTTACCGGTGACGTCTTCTGTTCTACATGCGGTGATTTACGCCTTCGACTTTCGTATGTGATCATTGCACTGTGAATTTTATGTGTTGACGATGCTGAAGAGATTAGATGGAAAACAGTAAAAATGTTTAGAGAATTCGACTATTATTGAAATCATTCTACATTCTATTAAAAATTAATAAACAATTAGAATACAGTCGTGTAACTCCATTTTCACAAAATGCCATTTTCAATTGGGGAAATAAAATCGCTCAAACAAAACTTCGCATCGTTTCATCCCTAATTAGATCGATTTTCTAAAACGATTTTTCAACTATGTGAAATCATGAGGAATGCAACGCAAGACGCACACTGCATTCGCACAACTGTGCAGCTAGTATCAGCAATGTAGATCCAGAGGAGAAGAAAGATCTCTCGAAGCGTAAATGCGTTCAGGTCACGTCGATCCGTCCGAGTGACGCAACCCGCGGAGCGATCTATTAGCGAGTCAAAGTTGCAAGAACCGCGAAACCGGTTCGCGAAGCGTTAACAAATCATTTTCGAGAGCGGGTAGCATAAATTAGGGCGCGACCAGCGTTTCCCCCGATCGGTATACCAATGCTGAATTGTGGGCAATGTCGCCGTCTCGGGAACCGCAATAATGTTCGCGGGCTGGTCTCCCGGGGCAAAAACGGGTCCCGGAAAAAACTCGAGCGCAATTTCCAGAGAGCGATCCTCTCGCCGCCGTTCCGTTCTCCCTTGAAAACGAGAGTCCGCGGAGCTCGGGAGAGCAGAGAACCGACGGCGATTTATTCGCGTACAGGCCCGATTACTCTAGCGTAGAAAGTCGGCGAGCGTTCGAACTTCTTGGTCACACTTCGACGAGTCGAACGATCTCGGAATTCTTTCCAGCTGCAATCGAATTAGACGCGAACGCGTTGCAAGTTCAAACGGCCATAACTTCGCCGAGCATGGTCATACCCGGGTCGTTAAACAATTACTCGGAACTGTGGATCTACATTCTCCAGCGAAATTCTTTTTTATGTTGCTTTTTGGCGAATTGTAACGATGTAAATGGTACATTCGCGTGATGCTTCTTTATCAGTTGCTCGCCCGCGGAGAACTTTCAATTATATTTATTTAACAATATCAGTTAAATAACAAATATTCTTACAATTCTTTGATATGATATGTTTCTGTGTGAAATGAGTTTGGGATCGTCGCTACTCGATTCGTTTCGGCCGAGTTATTCCGGTTTAATGTAGCGAATGTTGTAATAATTTTAGTCAACTGCGCATCCTTCTGCCATCTTGAATGTCAGTTGCTCATTCCGACGAGCTCGCACGCGTGCAACGAAAGAAATTGTAGATATCGAAAAATTCTCTACTTTCTGCCGCGGGTGTTCGGGATGGAAAAACGCGATAGAGGGGAACGTGGGGCCGAAGAAACAGTATCCCGTCGAGCCGTGACTTCGTTCACTTCGTCTGATGCCCCGACGCCCTTTTACGGAGGGAAATGGCTGGCTCGCAATTAACCACGGCCGAGTTTCGCACGGTTAAGGAGCTCTAAACGGTTCTTGACCCGGTTATTAAGCCTCATATCCTCCCCAAGAACGATTTCTCTCGTTAGAGAAAAGACATCCACCTCCTCCTTCTCACGCGAAATCGAGCATAGCCGTAACAAAACGAGATTACGCCGCTCTCAGCCGATTTGAGTGCAAGAACACCGACCAATTACATGGCTCGGCTGCCCCGATCATCGGCGCGGGCGGGGATAGAGAAAGAGAGAGAGTGAGAGAGAGAGGACGGTGTTCCATGGACGCCGAGCATCGGCAAAGAACGCGTCGTCGTCGAAATACCCAGAAACCTAATTTGCCGCACCGCGCTGGCCATTATGATTAATTCGCCCTACTGTAATCGCGAGAGCATCTCCGCCTCGTAAAAATCTACGTACCGTCGCTTCCTGAGCTCGTTTCGCTGGTCTACGTCTGCGAAGTTCAACGAGGCAACGGTTAGCCTCGTCGGCAAGCTAATTGCACCTGGTAACAGGTTATTAGACGGCGGATCTTTATGCTGAATCGAAATCCTTGCTGAGGCAAACACTGTGACGTCGTTCAAATATTTTCGTCCTCTCTGAAAACGCAACTTTTAATACTTTCTTGTAGCTTCATTATTGAGAACATCAGCAGCTAAATAGTTCCAATATTCTACGGATCATGATGCGGAATAGACATTTTTATTAATGAACAAAAGATGTACATTAAGATGAAAATGAAGTTGTTCGCTGGACACCGCCGCTTTAATCGATTTTTTTATCGATCGCATTGTCAATCTTATCTTATCATCGATTCGTCTAAAGCGTCTCAAGATTAACCAACAGAATTATGAAACGCGAACATCAGCGTATTGGATCGCGTAACCTAACCGATCGAAATAGAGTTTCCGTTTGCCTGTACACTGTCCCTGGGGCCACTTTCTCGTCTGAGCAGAGTATACATCGTCCGATCCACGTCCGTAGATCACGAGGCTGTCTGGTTCCTCGTACTTCTCGCGGCGGAAAATGGAAATGTTCCCGGCGAGAGAGGGACGATTCCTTTTAATATTTGAACGCTGCGCTGCTCTTCAGACGAGAACGTTCGCTGCACTTCAAGGTCCGAGTTCCACCTGGGAGCAGGGTCGGGAGCAGTGAAGCTCACGACTCTTCCTCGGTACGTTCCAGCTGTTTCTCTCATTATCTGTTTCCCTGTAGTCCTGGCCTGATACAGGGTACGTCGTCCAGACACCCAACAACGTTGAATAATATTGCCATGATTTTCCATTATCGAGCATCAAAAGGAAACTTCAGTATAAACTTTTCTTTTTATTACTCGTAACTTGACGTTCGATTATCTTCATGGTTGCATCAGAAATTTTAGTAATTTCTTTGAAGAGAAAGATGATCGTTTAACCAACTGAATGTGTGCTACTTTTGTGCCTCCAATAAAGTGCTCCTAACGCTACACTCAGAAAATCATGCTTCATGAAATACTTCATACAGCGTAGCTAAACTAATATCAAAATATTGATTGCATCTACATAATCGCTAGTAATCGTGATTGTATGTGAGTCGTTCTAACAACTTGATCTTCCACTGTAGGATGGAGTTAGGCTAGAAAGGAATCTCTTGGCAGAATCGTCTTGAATCGAACTTTGGGAGAGTTTCTAGAGCAAAGGTTTAACTTGAGCGACGGATTAGGCGTTCCTGCAACCTCTGTCATTTCTCGGAGACAATAATGTTCAAGATGAGGGCCACGCGCGACCCGAAGACTCGTTCGAGACCAGGCTGTCTGTCGTGAGATTTCACAGTGCACAATGGAGGCGGGTTCGCAGCGTGGAGAGCGTGTCGGAGCGTTTAGCCGGTCTCTCGTTGCCCCCGTTTCATTTTCACGTAGCTCGAGATACCGAGCACGGCAATTCTAGCCCGTTTGACACAGTGCCACGCAGCTCTCGGTAAAGCTCTCGGCTCAAATCAACTCAGCACAGCGCGGCTCAGTTCCAGCTTGCTCGGTTTGCTCGCTCGAGTAACGACCTTCGTGGATAATGGTCGCGCGCGTGCAACTCGCGTCCAATTTGAGACAAGCAAAGAGAGCTTGGGCAATTTACTGCCTCGGACCATTTCGAAAGCGAACACACGGAGGAGGAGGGTAGCGGCCGTATAGTTTGGAGAAAAATATCCTCTCTGTGCCGTTTCGACGGCACCTGAAACGGGAATGAGTTGTCAGAAATTATTGTTATTAAAGGCGGGACGGAATACGAGAGCGTCCGCCTCGCGCTCTCTCGCGTTAATAAAACGCGAGGATGGATTATTTCTGAGGTGGTGCTCCGCGCGATGGTGCTTCTGGTCTTCTGGGACAACGTTTATTGCCACGCTCGAAGAGGGAGCGCGAGCATTACCGCGCGTTCGCGAGCGTAAAACGCACAAGCGAAAAATTATTGCTGGGCGATTCAATACCCGCACTTCGTCCGGGAAAATTAATTTGCAGAGAGAACGATCGAATTTTATTCTTTCTAGTGGTCCCTGTTTTAGAATATTGTCGAAAAGTTCCAGGGTCCGTGCTGTTTCTTAGATCGTGAAGTTCTACTATTTTCGATTGTATCGAAACATTTCTTTAATCATTTTGAAATTCTTCAAACGCAGCAATGGTATGGATCATTAGATTTCAGTTTTTCATATATCATTTTCCACATTTATTGCGAGAAACAGTGTTCTTAAATCGTTTCTTTCGGATGAATTTCGAAGCATGATTTTTCTACCACAGCTGAAGACATCTTTCAACAAAAGCGTCCGAAACAAATGGACTGCGCTCGCCTGTGCCACAGTGAATTAGCATATTTCATTCTCAGACACTCTGCCGACGAATCTCTGCAGGGTCCAAGGTAGCCAGAATCCCGAAAAATGGCCATGAATCCTAGCACGTCCGCCATCGGCGGTATTTGAACGACCTTCGTTCCCAGCTCTCGTCTCGTCCGCTTCCTGGAAATCGAGGAGGATCGCGTCGGTGGATCACAGAGGACGATCCCTCTCTTGTCTGGCAACGAAAACGGTCTGTCTCTGCGAGGGCCCTTCGAATCGAGCCCCCATTCGATTATATCAAGGTGGTCCCCCGAGAAAGTTATAGGCTTGCACAATGTCCCGGCTGACAGAAACATTAAGGCCCCGGCGAAACCCGCAGAAAGGAACAACGCGCTCTGCTGTGCACGGAACCATTTGGGAGAGGAATATTCTTTTGATCTATGGGGATAGATCCCCCGGACGATCCACCGGCTCTTGGCGAAGCGTGAATCCGCCGGAAAGTACCCAATATATCTTCCGCGACCTTTTTCTGAACATTCCAGGACACGAACACTGCTGTGTCCGTGGGTGTTCTATTATCCGGACAATAGCTCAATTATTGCGCAAAAATAATTGCAACGTTTGTTCTCGAATTTCAAAGGTAAATGACAAATGTAGCACGATCAAGTTTTAGTTCCTCTGCAATTATTGTCCATTGAATTTTTAAAACCAGTGTTGAATCACACGCTTATTAACTGTCCCCTGATTTTTTTACATAGCTTTTGATATTTATTAGAGGAATCGTCGTTTCCATCTCCATTTGTGTTTCTTCGAGCCTCCTCAGCTGCTAATTTTATCGTTTAACCTTTCAACCACGTTGTATAAATCCAGCATTTTTACGTAACACCTCTCGTCCTGTGGAGAAACGAATGCGAGCCTTAACGAGCGAGCCAAACAAACCGCGATTTTCAAAGTATAGTTACGCTGACAAGGATACACAATCCTTTTTCACTAGGTGAACCTAAATTTTAGAGGTACGCTGATGATTAGACTAGGGATCTTACTATACAGGGACCAAATAGAAATGTCTTCATCGATTTTGAAATGCTACAATTAATATGAACAATTTTTATTCTGCACAAAAACCCGCAAACAACTTCATAAACTATCAGCTCCTGGTTTATAAAGTAAATTGCTTTAATCGTACAGTAATAGTCTGACCTCTCAAGACACACAGACGTCGTTCCCGAAGATTTAACGATCCGAAGATCGCAAGAAGCGAACCATCGATTTCCCATCGTCGATCACAGGCAGTTATCGTCCCTGATCGTCGAGGATTCCGATATGGAACGGTTCCCGGTGAACAGTGTTCAGAACGGTTTTTCTCGGCCGCGAACACACGCGATAGGTCAACAGCACACTCTGCCCGGGATTCTATCGCAGGAAAGTGTGTCACTTTGGTCAGAATGTGAGACATGGGGAGAGGGAACTTGCGAGAGAGACCCGGTAACAGACCGATTGCGCAAAACGCTTGAATCTTTCGAACGGGTATAACGGGTATCCGTTCAGTATGCCACGAAGAGGCATACAATGCGCAGCCCCGGGTTGACTTGTAACACTTACCGGCGCGGCGGGCCGCGTTACCTTCTCGCGTCCTTATTGTTCGCTCGTTTCATATGGATGCACGTGTTAACCCGTTGCAGTTCCTTTTCCGGACCGATCCTGGTCCCACACGCGGGTTTCAGCAACGCGAACCCGTCGCGAAATCCTAATTCTCTAGCTGACGCAGGCGTCTTTAACAAAAGTTGAATTGTCCCACGTCCCTGGAATTATGTAGAAATCGATTGTCACATGTTCTACCTTGTTTTAATTTTTCGAGGATGACTGTACAGGACCCGAAACATTTTTTGACACTTCGATTTTAATTTGTCCTTGCAAAGCCTTTCTTTCCTAATGAAAATTTAAGGTAATTATTTAGTTGATTTAGTTAGTGACTTTTTGTCGGTTTCAAGACGATTTCAGATGAACAGCAATCGTTGATGAAATTACAGTAAATTAGGACCAAGTTGCCAACACAGTTAAATAAAAAGCGTCTTTTTGAATGTACCAGCTTGTGCGTCATGCTTCTCGGATGAATTATTCTCGAATTATGCAAGAGCGTTTAACCCTCTAGAGTGGAGAAACGTCGAGGAAACAATTACTAAATGACCATTTCGCGGAACGCAACGCTCGTTCGCGTGTGCACTATAATTAAATCGCGAAAGTCTGCGTCTCTTTAAAGCGTGCTTCTTTTTTCTGGAAGATCGAGAGATTCGTGGGTAAACATCTTCGTGTTTGGTCTGAAAGTCGCTGGACATCCTCATCTATCCCGTGCGAGCTCTCGGTCATAAATCTCCGCTAAGAAAGTAAAATACTCACCGGGCTTTTTTCGTGTCGGCTATTTAACAGTTGCAAAATGTACAGTGAGCCTATCTCCTTTCCCTCTCTCTCCCTCTTTCTCTCTCTCTTTCTCTTTCGCAAACTAATTACTTGGACGGCACGAATTACCGTCGTTTATGTAATGACTGAGTTGGTGGAGTCCTGGCCGTTTTGTCGCTCGGCTGAATGGGATGCTGCGATTCTCTCCGCTTTCGCGGGCTCGTGACTCAGACAATGGCTGTGTTTTACTTTCGAATCTGTCGTCGAGTTATCGATAGCTGCGATCGTTAATCCTTGGTGCATTGATCATCCCCGAAAATATAATCGTCAGGCTGCGAAGCTCGCGTATCTACGACAAGAGCACCAGCGAAATGAAACACTGGACATATTGAAAGAAGAGCATCAATGCATTACTTTGCACCTCCTAAAATTATTTATTCAAAATGCTTATTTTGTATGAAGATTTTTTTTTGCAAAGTACTAAGTAGTATTTGCAAAAACGAGCAAATCTCTAAAAGAATTTTTAGTTCTTCGGTTACCTACACGCTCCTGAAGTTTTGCCATTTAAATTAGGCACACCTTGTATCATAAAAATTACCCGAAACCTAAATCGATTCCTTATCACTTTTAGAGAGATAACAGATATTTGTCACTTTTCAGACATAGCAAGTGTACCATGAAAAATCGAGTAACACTCACGAGGTCAATCTGTAGCGGGCCCCGTCGCAACATGTCCAGCCCGTATCGATTACTATGTCGGCATTGTACTTTCTACAGGGCAACGGATCGTTGTCCTGAAATTCCGCGATCCCCCCTCGGGGATCTAGCGAGATACGTCTCTCGCGGTGCTCTCGCGATTAATAATTCTTCAGCGAACAGATGTTTCGACACGTCAGACATGCAACCGGACTATCCATCACGGTTGCCGACATAGCAGGAAGCTGACCTGAAAAGGAGAGCACGGGTCCTGTGCGCCTTGTTATATACTATCTTCATTATGTCACGATCGGTGTATGTTCGCCCGCGCTGCTGCCTCGCCTTACACTCGAAGAAATCCACTACGTGCTAGCCGATTTCGTCGCGAGCAAATTACTAGGACAGAGCGTTGCGACAGATCGATTTTGATCGACGTGCCCCGAAACGCTGCGTTGGTCTAACAGGATCATTTCGTCGCTAGCGGATCGATTTTATCGGACCGGAGAGTGGACCGGTTCGACGATTGCCCTATGTCATCTGCGAGTCTTGATCTAAAGACTTTATTCTACTCTTTTATAATTCCTAACTGACGAAAGAGCTTTCAACATAGTTGTCTCTCCTCCGTAGGTAGCAATGCTTGAACCATTTGCACTCGACTGCTCCCTCCTGAGGCACGACTAAAAATTACTGAACAGTGGAACGAATAATTAGAACAACACTAATGTTCGTACAGAACAGTTACTTAGTTTCAGTGATGAGTACTTACGTTTCACAGATGGTACTGCCTGAAAAAAGTATATAATATAATATACAAGGTGTCTCAGAATTTCTTCAACATCCGAAAATGCGAGGTTCCTGAGATCATTTCAAGAGACATTTTCCTTTGTAAAAATTGCTCTCCGCTTCGTTTAGGAGTTATTAACGAAAAACACGGACCAATCATAGCGGAACCTAGACGCGTGTTGGCACAGTCGGCCAATTAACAGTTGGTGTGCCGGACCAACCATGCCAACACGCATCTAGGTTGCGCTCTGATTGGTCCGTGTTTTTCGTTAATGACTTCTAAGCAAACCCACAGACGCTATTTTTGAAAAGGAATATGTTGCTTCGAATGATCTCAGGAACCTCCCATTTCCGGATGTTGAAGGCATTTTGAGATACCCTGTATATCGACTAGGATAAACTCATCCCAAAACATGAAATGCAAACCTACGATTGAAATATGGGTGTAACGATGGTTTCAGAGCACTTTTCGATCAGATTCCCTTTCCCATCGATCAGGCGACTGTTCCAGGTAATGCGAGCGAGCCGAGACGAAAGGACAGCTCCGGTGTCCTGGGACTCATAAGGATCACTTTCCCACAGCTGTCTGGCTTTCGTTCTCCGTCTCACGTCCGTCTAGCCGGCGCGAAAGAAGCTTGGGCCAGCAACAGCTCTCGGTTGTTAACTCTCGGGGCTCGACTGCGGGGCCCGTGAGGCCCCGGCTAAATATGCATATTCTCGGGGCTCGGTCTCTCTCCCCGGGCTCTCTCGGGCCAGCGCGACGCGGCGTGTCTCCGTGTGGTGCGCGCGTGAAACACGTTTCAGGATATCATCCGAGGCGAACAATGGGGAATCAAACGAGGAACGTAGGCGCTTGGAAAAGCGTTAGGCCGGGCGAATGTGTTCTGTTCTGGCTGGCCAGCTAGCCGTTGCAGAATGCGGTTGACATTTCTCGGCAAGTAGAGCGTTACCTCGCGGAACCGATCGCCGATATTCACCGGCCACCGATTTACTACCGATCCCACTCTATGCCGAGAGAATCCTCTTCGTGAACCACCCTACCGAAGACCTCCGAGCACAAGTTCACTTAGACATAACTCGACATTCATTTATTGAAAGATATTTTGTGTACATACAAGTATGTACGAGTCTATATTTCCAATAATTGTGAAATGGCGAATTTGGAATCCATAATTTCTGACGAGTTCGGGTTCCAGTTCTGGAGGAGGTTCGGAGACCAGATGTTCCCCTGAAGGCGGACTCCGTAGAATAGTCCTCGCGGCAGGATATTGGTCGTGCAATCGCCGCCGCCGTGCCGTGCTCGTCTTCGTTTCCAGCAAAAGCGAGAGTCACTCCCACGCGATGCTGAGGAACGCTTAATATCCTTTTCTCCTTGCCGTTAGCGTCGATCGTTAGGCACTGCTATTTCACGTGCAGAACGCAAACGATCCGGGCTAGCTTCGCTCCTCCACCCTTCTCTTTCAATCCCTCTTTTCTCTTTCCGATTGTCTCTATCCCTCTTTGACTCCATTTCTCTTTGGCTCTGTTTCTCTGCCTTAATATTCCTCTGTCTCTCTCCCTCTTTGATTCTATTTCTCTTTGGTTCTGTTTCCTTCTGTCTCTGTTTCTCTCCGACTCAGTTGCTTTCCGTCTCTACCTGTTCCTCTCTAGTTCTCTGTATTCCTGATCGCGCGTCGAAGGATAGGGCTCCGTCGTAGGTGCGTGCAGCACCACCGCTCCCTGTCCCTTTTTACGGCGGATATGCATATGCACGCATGGACGCACCCGCGCCGCACCGCACTCGTAATTTATATCGAGAGAAGGCCCTGCCTCGAAATTGTCCGTGGCGAATATTCTTCCGAGCATAATGATCCTTATTACCAGGCCGAGGATGTTTATGCAAATGCGCTGCGCCGTGAAGAATGGGAGTTCGGATTCAGCCGCAGTTGTTACGTACGTTTGTTGCGTATTAATAAGACCTGGCAGAACCCCAAAGGACTGTTATCCTTACCTGCGGCTCGGGTCCGAGGACCTGTATCGTTCGCTGGAAACTGTCCGATAGCTTGTTCCTTTCTTTAGGCCTGGAAATGAATGAAACGAATGAAATTAATATAATGAACTCTATCCGGATTCTTCGCCAGCATGGGCAGGGCTCTTTTCGATCGCAACATTACAGTACAAATCATTATGCAGAATAAGAATGATTTTTCATAGACTGATAATTGCTAATCAGTATTTGTAAATTGTTCTTATCTCCCTGCTATACGCACACGTAATTGTGCATATTTAAACTGCAAAATTTGTGACTGTAGTAACGTATTGTTAGTATCAAAAAAATGAATTGTTATTTTAGTTATAATTGCCTCAGCCATTTACAATTTCCACAGAACCTGCAACTTAATCTTAAGAAATTTCAAAGTGTCGCAAGGGTTAAAGTGCGTTCAGGGTAGATCTTAAAATAGGACGGAACCGGAAGATACTTTGAAGCATAGCACCGACAATGGGTAACCTTGAATTTAGCAGAGCGGAAACGCGGCACGAGACGCGTCCGCATCTCGCAATCTCTCTTTCTCTCTAATTACTTTCTCCGAGCCGGTCTATCGGCGGGATCTGGTCTAATATGAGCCGAGAAACTATACCGTGCTCTGTCGGTGCATGTGCCGCGCATGACGTAACAGTAACCTACTTCCTGTGTGCTCTCTCGCGAGCGAGCGAGCGAGGAGCGCGCGCGCGCACGCGTTCATTCATGTGCCATGAAAGAAACGGAACCAGGAGAGTAAACGAGAGAAATAGAACGCGGGCGAACACACAGAGAGATAAAGAGAAAGACTAGGTTAGGTCCCGGGTTCCTCATCCTTTTCATCAGCAGGCACGCACTTAGGTGTGTTTGTTGCCGGTCGCCGCGGTTATCGGTGCATCTGTTGCTCGAGACTAGGCCAGCTCTGGGTTAGGCTTGATGCGTTAGACCAAAAACGGTGGGGAAAACATAAATGGATCCTCTGCCACACCTTTCGCCACAGAAGAATGCGATTTGCACGAATTATGGCAGATCTTTGGCTTAAGTGGAATGAGATGTAAGTGGCCAGACAACTCTGCACTTTAAATGCACATTTTGTAGTTAGTATTCGGTTAACCATTTATTTATATACTTTACTTAGATACTTCATGTATATACTTGTGTACAAGATGATTTTTATGCAAGATGATTTATAAAAAATTTTTGTATTGCAACTATTTTGCTCAATAAGCAAGTTGGTGCAGTCAATCTCTAATTTCAACAACGTGGAAAGACTATTTCAGACTACAATTCCGTCTGTTTCACCGATGATGAACGAAATATTAACCGATCCACATTCAATAAAACCTTCTGCAGGATCTAAGATATCTTGCAACGAACTCGCGGACCTCGTCTTTGAAAAATACAATCGATCGGCAATCCGGGGGATGGAATTTCGAAAGGTGTGATTTTTCGTGGGTGTCGACTGAACAATGGACGTCAGGTGAACGACACAGAGCGCTGTCTCCTGTCCCCTGTCTCCGATCGGATTTGGGAGTAACCGGGAGGAATTTAAACGGGCGTGTAGGCGACAGTGAAAGCAGCGTTACTTAATACTCGGTATCACCGCTCGTAAATAACAAAGACCGCGTGTACCAATGGTGTCCCGGCCGACTTTTGTCGTTCCTGGTCTCTCGGTGCGCGTTTAAGGTGCCACGGTACAGGAAGGTAGCTAACGAAAAACGAGACTCGCGAGCTGGGAAACGAAAGTCGAAGAGACAAATTGCACTCGACCAACGAACGCGAGTTTCTCGGCCATGCTCGCGAGATTATTGCCCTATAAATCCCGCCAGGAACGAGATTAAAAAGATCAGGCCTCTGGCTCGCCAAAAGATTCCCAAATACGCGGTCGATAAAATCTGACAGAGTACTTCTTCACATTTTCTGTCTTGCCAAAAATCTTCATGCGAAATACAAATTTTTCAATTATTAGTGCGAGACTTGGTCTTCAACCCTCCATTCGTGACGCATAAGTATGCTAATCCGAAATACGACGAAAGCCGGTCCCAAGACATCGTTTTATATCGGAATAAAACAATATTAGTGAAATATTCGCGAATACACGTAGAACTCACAGGATTCCAAAGGTAAATTGAAACAGTTATGTAAAGTACAAATGCGGAACAGTTAAGTTCAGCTCGTCTATTGCAGGAGGATAAAATAAAAAGAGACTCGAAGAAACTTGAACAATGCAGAGTTCCAGACTCCATCTTCCGCCAACTGAAAGGGATCACTGTCAAGTCCGCGCAACTATGTCAGCGTTTTTCCCAAACCGCCATTGTTGCGTCGCCGTCTAGCAAGATTTCTGCACAATCAACCTTCAATCCCTCAATCTCGAGTTTCTCATCAATTACCACGGAATGCAAGAAGCCCCCTAAAAAGAAGCTAGAGATCACTGTTAAATATAATCACTGTCAAGTCCACCCGAAGTACTTCCCAAACTGCCATTGTTCTTCGTCCACTGGCAGCCTCTAAGCCTTCCCCACGATCTATCAACAACGCATCTATGTGCTACCGCTTGCACATCATTCTCGCCGGCTGCGTTACCCATACGAGTAAACGAGGTAAAAAATAGTATTCAGAAAAAGGAGTCGGCCGAAAGCTGCCGTGGATATTCTTGAAACAGTAGGATCCTAGTGGCGAGAGAAACAGATGAAAATCTTTGAATATTAGAGAACTATGCGTGTGAACGGAAGCAGAGTGGGTCGTGACGTTCTCGCAAAAGGAAAACCTCGGGTTTCCGTTCTTTGATTCCCTTCAGCTACTGCGGACACGTTTTTGCGTTTTTCAAACGCTAATTATATCCGTGACACTCTAAATTAAAAAAGAAAAATATTAAATACTTCATAACTTGCAGAAATAAAAATACAACAATCCAGAGGAGAAAAAATTTCAGGATAATTGAAAATTTCAAAACATGCATGGTTTTCAATTTTTTAAAAATGTGAACAATTTTAATTGAAAAACTGAGAATTTCGAAACGTATATTTTTCTCGATTCCAAGATGGTTTTTTAAATATTCTACATATATCCATCTTCGCATATATCAAAAAATTACATTTTTACGATTCTCCACATGCTGATGAAGTTCCGAATAATTTGGTTAAAATTTTTTGCGGTCCCAGAGTCATTTACGCCGTATTCTGCGCATTCTCGCGTTTTTTCTTCGCGAGTAGTATGACCGTGCCCGACGTTGATCGCAACCTTGAAGAGCCTATCTCCTCGGGGCCCGCGAAGCGCATCGCGCAGCCCCCTCGATTTACACGGCGCCAGCGCATCGAGCGCAGCGCGCATTCTTTCCTCCTTTTTATTAATGAGCCACTGCTGCGACGAAGGTCGTGGCTCCTGATGATCCTGGTTAAACGACGATTGCGTCCGCTCCCGCGAGAAAGAAATTAATTATTTCGCTGGGACTTTTAATCCGTTTCTTCTCGTCCGCCATTAATCAACTGTCGCCTGGGTATCAGCTCTTTGCTACCCGGTTTCCGCTGGACCACGAGGTCTTTGTAGCGGATCCACAGTGTTGCAGAGTAAACCGGGTTTCGTTCTTTCAGGCACCGACGTTGCTGCGATGGTTCCACATTGCGGCAGCCCGATGTAGACGTCGCTGCGGGTATTATGGCTGAGTGCGTGCATGCAGGTTTATGCCTGGTCAATTGGTAGAATATGTGCCTTCATCCAGGGCATTATCGAAATTAATTATTCGAAAAATATTATCCCGTTTGACCATGTGTCGTTTGAAATAATCCTGCTAGCTTATTTGAACGGGCAAATAATTTCTTCAAAATTATATCATCGTTTGAATTTTTCATGATTACGCCTTCGTGCACTGAAGAACAATTTTATATTTAAAATGCAGCTAAACTATAATTAATCATTCATTAAGTTCCTTCTATAACGTCTTCACCAGTTGAAATTATTTATTATTTCATTTGAACGATGTAATCGAAATAAATCATTATTCAAATATGAAATATTATTTAATCGAAAGTAAAGTTTTTAAAGTATACGGAATTACCAGCAAAATTATCTGAAAAATTCAAGTCAAAAAATATCGTAAAGGATTAAAAGATCAATATTTCTGGGAAAATTGCAATTAACGGGAGACGACGCCATTGTCAGGAACATGGTAGGGATTATGGTCGAGGGATCATTGGAATAGCGAACGATATCGATCGGTCTCTCTCGTGGATCGGTGGCTAGGGCGGTCGGATCGAGAACAGCGTCTCCCGGCGAACCGGTGCATCTAGATCCGACGAGATCTAGATCCGCGGCGCGTCGGTGACGTCCAGGCAGCACCGGCGAGGAAAAAAGGCACAGACCGACCTAAACGCGACAGATCTATTCCTCTATTCATCGGTCTCGTCTCGATTCCGTTTGAGCGCGGCGCTCGCGCGCCCCTTTGGCCTCGATTCGATTTGTCACGTGCGAGCCTCGGGACGAACGCAAGGGAGAACACGATCTATCGATTGAAAATCGACAAACCGAATAAATCTACTGTCTGCACCTTTCAGTCTAGGGGGCCTTCAGCTTCCACTGTCTCCACGTCTATCCGTTTGAAAGGGAGCTTCAAAGCTTGACGAGCCCAGATCAAATACGATCCTCTTTGAAACGTTCCGGGTCTTCTGTGGTAGTCTATTCCCTCCGAACGTATACGATCGTTGATCATGCTACCGTTTCTGTGTGTACTCTTGGGGAAAATTAACTCCTAACTTATGCACTGCTCATAGTGTTCGCATACAGTCAGCTGCAAAAGAAACCAGCCACCCTTTGAAAACGAACTTTTATAAAATTGTTTCGAATGGCTTGAGTTTATACCAGGTAATTAATTAAAAATTAACAACGGTCGAGATTGCAAAGAAAATGGTTTAATCTGAATCGATTAAGGTCGCTACGACGTAAAAATTCTTAAAAATAATAAAAATTGTTTGAACTACGATTCAGATTAAGACTCGTAATTACGAAGTTACTTTATGGTAGAATGATTTTCTTTCCTGATTGATAAAGAGAAGTTCAAGGCAAGCGTTTTCGTGGGGTTGGAATGGCGCTGACGTCTAGAGTAATGTATTGCTTATTGGTCGCAGCGTGCTAGAGAAATGTCAAGGTTGCTCTAACGTTCTCCTTAATAATGCAGCTGTATAAATAGCTTGATTGTGTGGCTTGTTTCGATAATAAGCATACTAAACAAACTTAACGATTCAACGCGCCATTATTTAATCAGGTACAATCTTTCCTTATTTCTTGCTGGATGTAGGCTGTGGGCAATCTGTCTAAGTCTTTTGACACGCGTATACAGGGTGTTCCGGGTGTTACCGGCCAAACTGCGGAAGCGTATTTTACGAGAGGAAATGAGAAAAAAATGTTATTTGAAGTTTGGTTAGATATATTTTATAAAACAGAGTGGGTACAAAAGTGCGTTAAACAATGTATAAAAGCATTTTAAAAATATGTAAAAAGTTCAACGAGTACAATTTTACTAAAAAATAAATTTCCTCGAGAGAACGAAGAGAAATCATTTTTCTGAACCACCTACCTTCAGCTTTAGAATAGTCGCTCGAAAGACAATCCCCTCGGTCATTAGCCCTTTCTCCACGCAGTTCTCTCTTAGGCGATCTGAATCCCGTAGTCGCGTGCGCTCGCCATAGCGCCGATTACTCACGCCCACGCTCTGCACCGTGCGTACAACGCCTACCTCTGTCGCTCTGTCTCTTTCTGGCCGACAATTAAGGGTCCTGGAGACCAACGCGGATATTTCACGGCAATAGATTCTCGGCGATACAATGTACGCTACCGTTGCGAGTACCCGGACACGTACCGAACTCGGATAAATAGCGTGTTAACGTTGGAAATGCCGAGCACAACGCTTTCAATCTATTGGCAATCGCTCCTCTCCTACGAAAATGTCTGGATCACATTTATCCAATTTTCAACTCCTTTTTAATGAAATTTCTGTTATTTTCTTTTTTAACAACTACTATTTATTTTGGCGACTAAAAATTCTTTACCGTTCAGAATTTCATCGAAAAAAGTGAAAGTTTATATTCATTGCATGTTTGTATTTCTCCCCCCAAATATATCGACTACGACAAAATAATATTTCGTTTTTATTAAGAAGTTAAGAAGTTAAATAATTACCTGAATTTCATCTTCGAATATTAATTTAAAAAAACACCACGAACTTTCGTTCCTGCCCAATGTATATAAAAGTACCATTTTGCAAACCTTGAGTATAATATTATAAATGGTAGTATGAAGTGGCTGGGTTAGGTCGATTCTCGATCGGCAATTAACTTGAGACGAAAGTATGAATTTTGTATACTAGATTGTGAATTTGCAAATTTTGAGTATAATAAGTGGTAGCATAATACGAAGTGTCCGAGGTATAATCGGATCCAGATTGCAGCATTGTGATCGCGGATCGAGCGTCGATCGGCAATTAATTAGACAGGAAAATTACGTTTTATCGCGATGACTGGTGAGCGGTGGAGAGGCAAGGTGAGGCAGAGCGAGGCGCGTGGCACACGCGTGCGTGTCCCCGTTGGCACGCGTGACAACGGGAAGCGCATCGAGGTAGCGCGCGACGCGGCGCGGCCGCTGATTAATTCGACGCGCGACTCGGTGCGGCGCAGCGCTGCGCTGTGCGTCTCCTTAGATCGAATTCCCCGTAACCTTGTAAACCGGCGGTTACACGGCGTTGTACATATCAGCAAAGGTGTCGAAGCCGAGCTGCTCGGCCTACACGCCCACGCGTCCAACAGACAGATGGATTAGACAGATACATACACTTATTGGCTTTGGGAGCGAGCTGTCTCGCGCTCCTTCCTTGTTGCAACCGCCCCAATGATCGCCAAACTATACTATCTACCCATCAGAATTAGGGGTTGATGCAAGTAACTCTCTGTGAGCCGAATAAAAATTGATGTCTTCGTTTGCACGCAATAAAAATCATTCTCTTAACGAAATTGTTACAATAAAAGTGTGAAACAAAAAGACGCAGTGCAAAAATGTGAAATTAACGTCGGTACAGAAATCTGTATAAAATCTAAGAAATTACGACTTTTTGTAAGACCATGATTAAAACAGACCTAAACTATTATCCCACGGGTGGGTTAAAGAAGAGAGTGGGGGAATTGCGAACACCCGACGATATCATTAAATAACACGAAATATGAGGTAGTCATTTCTTTAATGGTTATATTCGAAGACACGTGTGCATATTTTTATAATCAACTTTGGTAAAATTTTGATATAAAATCAATTTTTAATCAAACAACAAAACCTTTGGTGTTCACGATTTCCCAATTATCGTGAGGTAATCGCGAACAGAGTGTGGCGCAATCATGAACACTACTTATTTTTTTCCAAGAGTCAATGCACTTTTCGTATGCATTTACTACAGTGATAGCACACAATCCAATGTTCATGTGGAGGGTTTTCGTACTTTTATTTAGAACAATATAGAGTAATATTCATTAGGGTTGTTCTGTTTAAAACATGTACTTAGAAAGTTGTTCAGGACGATGACCTTGACAACATATTTCAAGGTCATTAAAATCAAAATTCAATCTAAAATACAAATAATAAAGGAACAATCCAATATTCAATTGGGCCAATAACAATACTATACATTTTCGTTGTTCTCCGTGTTAACTTTTTTTAAACATGTGTAAGAAAAAGCTGTTTATTGAATGACCTTGAAGCACTTCAAGGTAATCTAGATGAAAATATAATCTAAAACACAAATAATAAAGTATTGAAATAATTCACAATATCGAATGATTATTTGTAATCTTATTCAAAATGAAACGTGGCGAACCCTGATGCAACATCCTCGGAAGGAGCCTCTCGCCGGAACAAAGCGAAGAAAGTGAGCTGAGAGAGCGAGGAGCGATGCTCGGGTGCAGCAAGCTGCGAAACTGCATCTCTGCCGCTGTGTCCCGTTCAGCGAAATTCGCTTGTCTGGTCGTCGCGCCACCGTGTTACGTGCGGACGGTTGTTTAAAAGCGGGCAATGCGCGCGATGCGGCTCGATATATATCGCGTGTTTCGAGCGGAGTGCAACGGGGCCCGAAGTGCAGCGCGCTGTGCTCTCGGTGCAGCGCGCTCTCGGTGCGACCAGTGTGCATCGCAATGCAGCGCAGCCAGCATAAAACAAGCTGCCATACATGGGGCGACCGTCAGCCGACTCCGGGTTATAGCAGGACCAGCTCGCTTCAAGCTGCGGAGCGAGACAGAAGGGAAACTGCTTGGAAGAACACGGTCGACCGTAAGCTGAACGAAGATACACCGGCCGAGAGGAGAAGAGAGAAGAGTCGGAGGAGGGATCGAAGATTGAAAGAGAGGAGTCAGAGAGGGAGAAAGAGAAGAGCGAACAGAGTGGAAGAAGAGGTGAAGGTAAAGAAAGACTCGAGAGGGAGAGAGATCGTTTTGGAGAAAGGAGGAACGAGGCAGAGCAGTAAGAAGCGGAAAGAGATGAGAAAGAGAAGAAACAGAAACCTGGGGTGGAAGGATCGAGGGAGAGACGAAGAAGAAGAGAAAGAGAGAGAGAGAGAGAGAACGCTGGTGCAGCAACGTGTTATCCACGAGTACATGCGCACTCAGGGACCGTGTTCATGAAACCGGGCCTCTCGTCGAGATAAGCCAGACTCGCTCCTTACGAACGAGGAGCACATGAAAAGGTCTCGAAGGTCCTCGACACCTTCCGTTTCGAGTCGCAATTTTCGTTAGAACTTGGACACGGAGAATCGTCGAATGTTCAGAGGGTCGTTACCGCTGCCGAGGACTCTCTTATCCGACGATCGGGAATAATTAGAAATCGAAGCAGATGTTTAGCCAAGTAAGAAACTGTTCGAGCATCGAGAAACGTGTATCCAGAGGCTTCCGACATTCATTTATCACCGCCTGACCTATTATGACACTGGACTACTGGCGCGCTCGGTATCGGGTAATGGGGAAACTGGACCACATAACTGAAATGAACACGTAGTCTTTCAAACGAGTACCCTAAATTGTTCCATATCTTACAAAAATTTTGTACAATTTCATGAACGAATGGATCCCAAAGAATTCTTAGAACGATTCAAGTCTTTCGAATTTTTTCCAATTTTTTCGATCTTTAAGAGGTTGGATGAATTACAAAGTCGCACGGCATGAAAAAATGAGATTGGGTAGCGAGAATAATTCTTTTATCTAAGCTCTTCAATTTGGTGGTACAATGCTACAAAAATGGTAAAGTTAATTATTCGCGCTGGATAAAAATTTTTGACACGAACGAATTAATTCTACAAATTCCTAGAACGAATCAAGTACGCTCGAGGATCAGCAGTGTAGTTTTAGGAATTTTATCAATTTCGATGAGGGTACATTGTAGACGGAGCACGGAGTTGCTTAGCGTAGAAAAAGGTGATTCAGTGGCAAGAATTTCCGAAACGGTGAAAGAAAGCGAGAGTGCAGGTTGACGGCGGACGGCGGGGATTTCGATCGTGCCCCACTCTCGCTTTTTCGCGGCCGGTTGAAAAAGATAATAAGGGCGCCCGTGAAAAGAGTGACGCGCGGCCGCGTGCACATATACAGGGACAGGAAGCTGCCGTGCAAAAAGGCAGAAAGCAATCACGATCAGGCCCGAATATGGGCGAGTAAGGTCAGGGTGCGAACGCAGCTGAGAACGAGGAATGCCATTACGCGCGTTTCGAACTCGCCGCTCTCGTACACACACCACCCTCCCTCTTCTCTCTCTTTCTCCCTTCTTCTTATCCTTTCTCTCTCGCGCTCTTTCGACAAGCATTTTCTACGCGGAGCAACCTGGAGCCTGCAACCTGGTTGCGACTTTCCTTTCCTCGGGGACTTTAAATCGATCGGGAATTCGTTTGATCGACGTTAGATTGCGTCGCCGTTAAGTGGAAGCTTAACGAGACACTCGCTTTAGTTCAGGAATTTTGGTCCTGACTTGTGAAAGTGTGATTCATGATCGGTTCCCTGAATCAATCCTGTTTGATTCCGTTCGGTTACGACTGCCTTTTGCCGAGGCCGTGGATCATGCACGTGGAAATTCTAAAGTGCAGTTGAACCGATTTTTTTAGTTATTTTATGAACATCAGAGGATGCGACATGTTTTCCAATTAAAAATATTATTTGTTAGGTGTGCAAATCAATTCGTAGCTCTCGCAGTAAATCATTTGAACTTTGTTCTGAATCGTAATCTATTACTCACTTTATTAATCATTGATAAAATGCAATTACCACTTTTTCTAACATTTGTGACATATGTCCTGACACGTTTTCTTAATTTCCAGGTGAGTCTAATGTGCAGTCCAAGGACGCCCCTGGTCTTCGTGCTGAAACACGTGAGTCACGGTGTTCCTGATGATTTCTGTAAATTTTTTCAGCATTCGTTTAATATACCCTAAAATGATAACCGATTACCGGAGCCATTTGGTAGCTTCCACAATATTCGCCTGACATTTCGCTGCGTGAACGCGCCCGGTCACGCGAACAACATAACTCAAGGAACGAGCCTTGCGCAGTCCTGTTTGGACATGGTTCGATGTTGCAAGAATTATTATCATTATTGATTTTTATCCCGGCGTGTCTCGTTATCTGGCTGCGAGCTGAACAGGACTGAAACTGGCTAGCTACCGAGGAGGAAATATCTTATTGCTTTCCATGGTCTTCCTCGTTTTCAGCATCCGCGTTAAGTGATTACTGTTATGGCCAAGTCATTATCGACACAGAATCGCTCGGATTGCTTCTAAATATACGACCAATCAGAATGGCATTGGTTTACACGTTCCTTTTGTAATAACTTTATACTGCGAAGCTTCACGTTCGCACAATGTGCGCGGTTTAGTGCTTCATTATGCGCGACGGGTATTACGATTCGATCGACGATAATTATTGGCTGAGAATAATTTTCCGCTTAAGGATCATGTGAGATATAAAAATTTGATTTTCACGTATAACCAACCTCACACGGTAAAACTGGAGGCTCCATCTTTCAAAACGAGCTCAAATAACTGTTATCTAATTGTTTCGCAGAGGTACAACTGTTTAAAGAAACCTGCTCCACAAGCCCACGGCGATCCTTTAATTTTTATCGGATTGCAAGGATTTAATGAAATGGATCTTTCCATTTTCATATTCCGCTCATAAATCGCTGTGTCCCCGCACAATCTCGTCGCATGCCAAAAACTCGGACCGCAACTACCTCTAAAAATCATTTCTCCAAACTGTTCGTCCAGTCAGATTTGACGCTACTTACGATCCACTTGATCCAATCTGCGGCGTAGGGGGTAGGAATACGGTTGCATTCAATGGCGACCACTTTTACCCGATCTCCCGGTGATTCCTAACAGACGTATTTATGTTCGGTTAATCGACTTCGGGTTCTTCCCAGCCGACGCCGGGAGAGACGTATCGGAGTAGTGGAAACGCCGTTGAAAACCCACCTCAAGAACCAAAGCAGAGAGAGAGAGAGAGAGAGGGAAAGAAACTTCTCTCTTCCGAAGATGGAAGAGGACAGCTTGATCCCTCTTCGCCGTGAGCGAAGACGGAAAGAAAGAGCAACGGAGAAAGAGGGGAAGAGTAGAAGACTGTCTCTCTTTCTCTGAAGAGTGGAGAGGAGAGATCAATGGCTTGCGGGACAAACGCAGCAACAGTCCGCTTCTCTTTTCTCGTTACTCTTTTTCGATTCCGATAACTTGAAAAGCGGCTCTACCGAGATCCCTACCCGTTGTATCTCCTCGACACACGGAGAGCGAAACGGAGAACGAGAGAAAAACAGGGAGAACGCGAGAGAGAAAGAGGAAGAGAGAAGAAGAAGAAGAGGTAGAACTTGGTTAATTTTTAAGACGAAACGTCCTCCCTTTGTCCCCGTCTTCAACGTGGCCGTTGTCGTTCGCCTGTCCGATCCGACCACCAATATTTCGTCCGGAATTATTTATATCGTCGATACCATCCTTTTCTTCATCCTTCGACTGGTTCAACGAACCGGATCGATTTCACGTTCTGCTCTGCTCTGCTCTGAGCTGCTCTGCTTTGATCTGCTCTGGTTCGATCCATTTGTATCTTGCTCTTGGTAGCTAAGCTCTCCGAATAGCTCTGGCTCTCTAGCCGAGCTATGTCGAATTAATTATTGAAAGGCGGCAGGTACGCGCGAGAGCGGAATCGCTGTACAGCTATAAACCGTTCCCTTAAACGCGCGAATGTCTGAAACGGCCTGAAGGCTAGTTTTCACTGACAACGCGGCGCGCATCCAGCCTCCGCTGCAGCCACGTGACCTTGAGGCCGGGAGACAGCACAGGAACGCCGTCGAAGTGCAACCAACGAGCTGCTCGGTGCACCAAGCCGTATCTCGAACGTGGAATCGATCGCCGATACGATGCGATTTAGGCGGACCGTGCACTCGAATATTTTTGCTGGGTTTACTAGTAGGTTTACGACGATTTTTCAGGATTATTTGAAATATTTAAAACAGCGACCCGGACTGAATAAGAAGAAAATTAAGTTTTTAAAATGGTTCTTTTGGCTACTACGATTGTTTAGAATCATAAAAAATATTTGTAACAGAGAACCACGATTTTTTCTAATTGTAAAAACTATTTATAATAGAGATTGAATGTAGAATGTATCTGTATTCCCCAGGGGTAGGTCGTAGTTAATTATGATTAACTAAATACTAAGAAGATTATCTATGAATAATCATCTTTCGATCACTTTATCCGGGTCACGGCCTTTGGTTGTTGAGGCTGTGCAGCTGTCAGTCATTTAGTAATATGACTCGTGCGTGGGGCGCGTAGACAAATGAATGACTTACGATTACTTTCTATTTTAACACTGCGATTTTTTCAAGGGTGATTTGTATGGTGTATTCATCCTTGGATGAGCATGTTCGCTTCTTTTTCTACTAAATGTTGCGAAACGTGTCTCTCGAGGTCTGTGGTCTGGCGAGTGTTGTCTACTGCGATCAATGTATGAAACTTAAGATAAGAACGATTAATGAAAATGTATTGAAATTCCATTTCCATGGTCTGATCATGGGATGTTATCTCTTTGATAAAATTCTACGAAAATTCTTTGTACTATAATTACAAAATTTTCATTCTTAATGAACTTGTGTTTCACGTACAAAAATCCAGAGTAACAAAACCATTCATTTCATTTTCAACAAGTGACTAAAGAAGTCCAAGATTCTACAAATACAAAATTTGTGCAAGCACAAAAATCGATCGGTTCGACCGAGAGTTTCAAACGATCCATTCCAATATGAATTGCCCAACGTGTAATTTAGATTACAAGTTATTCGAATGAGCCCCAACAAGAAGATCATAATGTGACCCGTACAAAAATACCCAAAAGGATTTAATCGACTCACGACAGGCAAGAAATCGTTAAAAGAATCCACGTTTCGCCACCGTACATTTGCGAAACGAGATAAACCTCTTGCCAGGATAATCATCCTCCATTACGCAATGGGAACACATTAATTAACGCTCCGTCCTCCGGCGTTTATCAAATAAACCGAGAAAATGGCGTGTCCGTCGTAAACGAGCAGCGATTGCGGTTCACGGAACGGACGACACCGTCGCAGCTGATTGCGGCTAATTATACCATCGGTAATGCTGGTGCCGGGGGTGTGAAGCGATAGGAAGGGGGAGAGGAGGGAAGAACAGGGTATAACGCACGTGTTTCCGGCGGAACAGTAACGTTACACGGCTGTCGAAATCGCATCGCGAACACCGTCAATTACATGACGTGTATAAATCGAGGAAAGCGAGCGAACGTCCGCGTGTTTCGCCAAGCGGAGCAAAGCGGAGTCGAGAGAAGAGCAGAGCAGGCTCGAGACGACTGAAAATAGGTGTCTTGCGAAACTAGTTTTTACCGTAAATTCGAGAAGCGCTCCGGACTCGGAAGAACCGTCCTGGTCGCAGCACGAGGACAGAACTGGCCGAGAAACTCGACGACGACCTTCCACTCCATTTTCCTCACATCTTTTCCATCGAGGGCATTCTGCGCAAGAAATTTCATTGTCGAGCCGCCTGTCGAAGCAGTTCATTTCTGATTTTATTTTTTCACTGTTTCTGGCTTTCGAACCGGTTTAACGTAATCGTTAAACTGCGGATCTTTATGCAAAGTAAAAATTGTTTGGACCAGCAAGCAGCACATAAAAATTTACTTTTTCCTTTGCAATGATTCTAATAAATTGAAAATGCATATATCAACGTGCTTAGGCCCTTTTAAAACATAGTCGAAGGATTTATTTTATACAATGCAATTTTCCAGAAATTTTCTTCGAAATTACTGTTAAAGGAATTGTTGTCAGTATAAATTAACTTAAAATACTATTAATCTCCTTGTATCTTCAAATTTTGAACATTTCATGAAACAATGAAAATCCACAGTCCAATAACAATAGCTTGTCTAGATTAAAGTCGGAACGATAAACACGCTGCTGTGATTTAATTTAACTGCATTACATTCGTTCCAACATTACACGAACCTACGAGGAACGAGTCCACAGATTGGCACGCATACGAGCCCGCCGCGAATGGAAGATATTACACATACATCTGTCAGACAAACATTCTACGAGACAAATGTATCCTACTTGACACCCGACCGCGAGAATCAATATTTGACACGGCAATCGACGCTCGTACAAACGCAGGAACAGCTTTCCTCCTTTTTCCGCTGTCAATGGATCGATTTGCGATTTGCACAGGCAATTTCCGAGGAGGCAGCTCCTCCAATGACGTTTTCAAACGGTATAACAGAAGCAATAATCCTCAAAGGTTCATTCCACAGCCACTGGTAAACAGCTTCCACAGTGGTCGCTGATTTTTCCCATTCTCCGGGGTTTCGCCGATTCTTCCTCCCCGAAACGATGGTGTAACGGCCAATCAAAAACGCTCGTTACCCGATGTCAACATCGAAACGCGTCCCGCTGTGGCTTGGCAATCAATCATCGGTCTCTCAGCAGAGATGCTTCGTTCCCTCGGCTTTGATGGAAAGAATTAAATTTGATAAATTAAGAGATGGACGGAGAGAACGTTCCGAGCGCACACGCAACGCGAACGTGAATCATCTATGTGTATGTACAGCGAAGGGGATCTATAAAATAACGTCACTTTGGCGTCCACCGACGCATCGCAGGAATTATCGTAATCGCGGAACGTATCTCTTCGCATGGGAAAAAGGATTTAACCGTTTCAATGCTACCAGGACGCCGGGTAATTCAATGAGGCCACGAGCGAGCAGCCACTTACTTCGCAAGACACGTCTGCAACAAATAGAATCTGTTTTTGTACCGGTCGCGATCGAGCACCGTCCCGCGGCTTTTTTCGAGCCGTGCTCGATCGTTCTCGGTTCTTGGAATCACTCGGAACCATTGAAAACGGACGAGCCAACGAAAAAGTTCGATCTCGGGCTATTTACGTCGACGCTTCGGTATTATCCACTTTGATCGAGATTAAACGGTTTACCAATTTTTATCTTAACTGTTTGTGCGTAGAACACCATCTACTCAGTTTCCACTAAACGAAAAAATTCGATATTGTGACGTCAATGATTCGGTATTTTCTACTTCGATCGAGATGGTTAAATAGCTTCGCAATTTTTATATTCACTGTTTTCTGAAATGACTAAATGGTTTCAAGAGATTTATGAAGATTTGATGAGAGGAACCGTATATTTCTTTATGCACCAATCGATGCAGATTTCTATTCTCTATTAAAGACAGTGTTAACCTACGTATACCGAAAAATTATTATATTGGATGGGGCCTAGATAGTGTATCATTAAAGAACGTTTTTAATCGATTCAAAATGAACGGGTAGTCAAAATGTTTGGTTTCTGTTAAAACTAAGTTTCCAGAGTGTCGTGTCGCGGAAGGGTTGACAGGCATCGATGAAGAAAGTTAAACTCGATGTTTTTTGTCTCGCAATCAGTCTATTCGAGAATTATCCGGGAGAATAAAGAAGAAACGAGAAAAAAGAAAAGCTTCTCGCTATGTTAGGGTGGGGGCGTAGGGCGCGTATCCTTGAAGGACGGCCGATCGGCTGGCGTCATCAGGAATACCATGCCGACGGGCAATGAAATTACAAGACGCGGCGAACGAACGGCATTGAACGTGACGACGCCTCGGTTTCCCGCGCGCGTTCGCTCGCTCTCGCTCGCCAATTATTTCTAAATACGTGACGTCACGCGGAGCCGAGGCTCACGCGACTCCACTTTGTACGCCGACGCTAATTAGACGGTTACGTCGTGAAAAAGTTCGACGAACTGCTGCGCACACCTCTTCCAACGATCTGACTTTCTCTCTCTCTCTCTCTCTCTCTCTCTCTGTGTGTGTCTCTCTTTCCCTCTCTCTCTTTGTCCATCTTTCTCTTTTACTCGCGGAACCCGTCGTCGTTCCGCGATGACACGAGAAACAGGTACCCGTTACGAGCGTTCTATGTAAATGCACCTTCGCCCCGGTCGGGGCGAATTTGCTCCTTTTGCGGGCCGTTTCGACCAGCACCTCTTTCTATTCGCGAACCAGAAGACCGAGCTGACTTTCTGACGGAAAATCTGCGTCTTCGCGATCCTCTACTACTCTCACTCTTCAATCTGCCTCGTATTTTCCACTTTTAGCGAAATATATTTGATCTTGAATGTCCAGATCAAAGGGTCAACGGGTTTTTTGTCACTCCGTCTTATTCTACTGATCGCAAGGATAAAAAGTATGGAAGAGACCATAGGTCAAAGCACAATCGTTCTCTTAATAAATTATGACAAAGATTTTTCATTATCAAACTGAGTTTATTTTATTATTATTAACTTTATCATAATTTTTCGAGAGAAAGATGGATTCTTTTGCTCTTATTTTCCGCGTGATGAATAGAATCGTGGATCTTTCGATTTTGAAATTCAAGGTCTGGGTTAGCTGCGAATTTCTATACACCTTGTGTTTTATTTTCAATAATAAATCGTATTTAATAAAACAGTTTGACACCGGAAGCTAAGCAGCGAAACAAACGGTGCAGGCGAACGGGTCAACGACAAAGGGAATTTTGATACGGAAAAGGAAGTTCTTCGGTGACTGATTTTCGCAATTTTGTGACGGAAACGCGCGCGGATCCCCTGGGTTGCCGCGTTTATCAGATTTCACAGTTCAAATACTCCGGCAGGAGATTTACACTTCAGGTGGCGCGCGAAGTTTCGCAAACTTCGAACCATCTGAACGAGAATAACCCCGGCAGATGCCACGTACAGATTAATTCCCTGACATCTTCCTGTCGGAACTTCGCGCGCCGACTTATACATTCGTTCGCACACCGCATAATAGCGAATCAGAAAAATCGATATATTATTCCTGCTCTGTTATCCGAGGATGCATCGCGAGTTCAGCTGCGTGGGCTTGTGAGAAAGAAGCTTCCTGCCATATTTTATCGAACCTTGCATACAATCAATGATTTATCACATATTATACAATTTACTACGTTTTCACCATTCTGAAACGAATTTTTCACTTGTATTAACCTGCGTCTGTATATGGTTAATTTTTCTTCCTGTATCAAAATGTATGTATAAATATGTATGTAAATTCTATTTAAATATTTATTAAAAGCTGCGTCGTTCGTTTTTTTGTAATGAAATATGATTCAAAACGCACTTTTAGTTTTCTCGAATTTTCCATTTTTCTGTGCAACTTCTCCAATTTTTCTTTCCCTGAAACCTTATTCGGATTATTGCAAACATTTAAAAACAAATTAGCCAAATCACAATTGATTTTTATTTATATAGTTGTAAAATTTTTGTATGAATTACTGCCGTTTATAAATTATTGTACACACGCACGTTTAGCAACATTATTAATTCCACTGTTAAAAAATGAATTGTTTCGTACTGTGCTTTTAACCACTTGACGATTTTCCATTAAAACAATTGGTTTTCATCGAACAGTTGTTCTTATCTCTAATGATTTAACTGTACACCAAATAAAATTAAATACCGAGAACAAAAATTGCAAATAGTATAAAACTATCCAATATGCAGCGAGCTCGTTCTTGAGTTACAAACTCACCAGTTTGTGCAGGAAGCGTTTAATCTCGATCCTCCCCGTCCGTAAATAGCATCGAGTGCAAGGGGTTAAATTATGCTTCTTTTCTTCTTCTGTTTCGAGTACGCCTATTAATCAAGTGGATGCGCGAGCGTAGCATTCGATGGTCATTACGCGACATTTCATGTTCTTTTTTTGAAGGAGCCGGTCTGGTTACCGTCGAACGGAAGAACCAGGAATTTGAATATTATAATTCAAGGATGTATGTCATTGCGGGCATGATTTTACACGCCGGCGAACCGTTGTCGTCTAATAACCGTCGAGGCGGCGGGTATCGGACCGTCTTCAGAAAATTACTTTGTCGCGCATGTAAATTGCAAATTACTAATTCGCGCCTCCGTGTAACTCGATATCATCGCCGCGCCATTACATCGGGGAGCGGAACAGGATGATTTACACGGGGGACTCGTTCCTTCGCGCTCCACCGTGCCCCGTTTAGCGAACTGCAATTTTACGGAACATGATCCGCCCCCCTGAACAATTAATTTGCAGCTTTCTCAGGAAATGAAGCTTTCACGAGGCTTCTAATCGCGTAAATACTGTCTCGACCCTTCGGAACCCTTTGCCACGGTGTTCGCCGAGCCCCATGGTAACAGTCATGTTCTGTTTCCATAAAAACACTTCATAATTCGATATTGTAGAATTTCTAAAATTTTTAGTAAGTAGACGATTGATGAAAAAATTGCAAAAAATTTCTCTCTTCACATGAATCTTTAAAGAATATATAAAAAATTTTCACCTGAAAAAATTAATTTTTTATGAGATGCAGTTTCTTTAAGGTCTTCAAGGAGATTGATTTTAAAATATAATTCCAGTAAAGTACACCCAGGAATTTGTAGTTGATAAACGGCTACATGAAAATTTTCTGGCATTTTATAGTTTGTGTAAGAGCGTGTTCGTTCACATTCATTGGCGTTCGCTTATTTTAATTCTAACGTTCGAGTTCCCCCATCGGCGAGAAAGTTCGTTATAAAATCTCGTTCTTATTTCCAATCAATAATCAAGAGTAAATATCACATTTTCACGAGACTCTTACTATCCCCTATTAAATAAGAAATCAAACTTTCACAGTGAGACACCACCTGCGAACTGGAGCGTGGATATCGTATTGCCCTAGTTTTCCGATCTGTTTTTAATATTATTCCGTTTCTCTGCAACTCGAATTACCTCTCCGTTCAATGACTATAATTCATCATCCAGGATAAGCTTCTCGAGAGATCGATTAACAAGTTCGAACGGTGATTAATCGAATGGAACTTTAATATCGCCGTGGAATCTCGGTGATGGAGAAAAAAATATAAAAGATCGATAGTTTCTTTTTGTATTCAGCAAATGCGTTTCTGTTTCAACGTGAACCGAACATTCTGATGTTTTTTGCGCCGTGAGATCATCTTCCTTTCACCCTTTACCTTGGATCGATGATCCTTCTCTTGCTCACCGTTGGAATTCGTTGTTTGTTTTATCTCGTGATTGGCGTTTAATAGGCACTCATATTTTGATATTCTTCGAACCTCTTTCTTGCGTGGAAAAGTTTTCTGTATACAGATCAGCTTTTATGCCAGTAGAGCCTTGTATCCTTTCGATTTTGGATTCACTGTTACTTCACTCGTATGATCGATAAAAAATTATTCTTCATAGTATTTCACTTCTAGTTCACAGACAATTCACTCGCATGATCGAAAAAAGGAACATGTTCGTTTATAGTTTTCTTACAAAACAGTATAAATTTTCCTAATGAATTTAAATTAAAAAAAAAAAATTAACTGACTTCATCGATTAATCAATAAAATCATCTTTTTTAAATGAATCAAACAATTTTTTAAATGAATTGTAGAAGGCAATTTTATTTTTAAGAAGAGGGAAAGTTAGAATACCGCAAGAACAACCATACGGTTTCATAATTCGCTTCCCGGGCGCGCGAAATGCCGGTCCCGATCATCGCAATGGGAAGATCGCGAAGAGCTCCACGAGAGAAGATTATTTATACGCTGTGCATTATCATTACGATATTATTCACTTATTCGACGCTGATGGCCTTTATGGGGGCCAATTATGCGACTACCGGAAGAGGGCGCCGAGTAATAATGCACCGTGCAATTTGCGACGCGTATTGACGCCAGCAAAATGGCCTCCGGTATGTCGTAATGGTGTACAGTTACTGCTTTTCGATCAGCAGAAAGACCCACGCGAGAAGTCGTTACCGTTGCAGAAGCTTCTTTTCATGCAGGAAATTAAACAGCGATAGCGTATCATTATGGAGATGCTTTTTGTCATTGTTCAGGTGGGCGTAATTAATTGTATGGAAATTCTGACTTCACCGTATAGTACTGGTTAAAAATATTTATTTTTACAATAAATAACATGCGAAGGTATTTCGAACGAAATTATTAAATAAATTATTTTAAAAATATTTGCAGACAATTTATACTTTGCACAAAAGTCTACACACAGGATATAAATTCAATTCTTCGATCGTAGAAATTTGATAATAAATGTGCGCCGACACCACCACACAATTATTATCTACACACAGGAAATGATTAAATAAATTATTATTCGTTCGCGTATTCAGGTTCATACAAAATCTTGATGAAAATCGAACCATTTTATCAGGTCGACTGCAGAATACGACTTGTGGAAGGTACTATTTGCGAACTCCACGGAACACGAAGAAGTGTATTTTGTGACCATTCTCCCTAATACAATGCTAGTGGTCACCGAGATCTATGGGGTTCCTTGGGATTTTCGTGTAGGAATGCCTGAAAGGCGGCTGTCCTTGCTTTCGTATGCCAGCTAGCTCCCCTTCGTAGTAACAGCCGAGGAAACGCATCCGGTGCATCGTGCATCACACACAGTCACGCATGCATTCTCCGCCGCGTTTCCCCTCTATCCGCCATCAACGGGGGTCGGGTTTTTGTTTCTACGAGCTACGTTCTAGCCGAGCGGAATTAACCGGCACGGTGTACGTTGTGTTTCGAAGCTGCTTACCCACCTCGGACACGTGTTCATTATCACCTGTGGCAGCTCATCGACGAGAGAATGCACGAATGGGACCCACTTATGGTCACCGAGCCTCGAAAACTAATAAACGTGCCAATCGCAGAAACAGAAAAACAATTTTCACTTGCAACTACCATTTGATTTCAATTCATTTCCAGAAACGTATACAATCATACGATGTTCCTTTAATTCCTCAAATAGAATACATAATTTTGTTAGGAACAAATTGAACTATCTCTACGGAATTTACGATTCATACATGTTCGACAAGCATCAGATTGTGAGACACCGTTCCTTTCATCTTGCATGATAATCATTCGCGATAAAAACATGTTACAGCTTGTCGAAACCACATAGAAATCGACAGGGAACAAACTGAACAGTTTCCTAGTAAACGTCCACAGCAAGAAACATCTCTTCGGCTTCCTTTCCGGTGAAGGAAAGCGACACTGTCTGACCAGAGTTCACAGAAGGTCTGGTGAAATGCATTGGCCATCTGTCGACGTATCAAACCACTTTCGAAAGTGACCAACACACCCGGAAACCACCACAAACCAGCACTTCGGATCTTGATTGATGCCCTTGAACTGATGCTCATTAGTGAACACGAGAAAACCGTGGTGCTATTTTATTCCACGTGGCTGGACAAGCTGTCGCTTTCTGCAGCCATCTGACAGAGACTGGAAGCCTGTAATAGGTAACGTCTGAGATCCCGCGACGAACAGAAGTCATTTTCCGCCATTCCAGAACTGAGGAACTGCTTTTCAACGTCATCTTTCGCGCGGAGTGTTCACTTGTTCGACGGGATCGATGAAAACGCGGCGACATGCGCGCTGTGGTTAAGAGAAAAAATTAGAAACGCGTTGCACTTGTCTCGAGTGCATATATCATTTTTGCGAAACACTTGACAAAGGTGTTTTATGGATACACAGGATCAGAACCGAATAAAAGATCGGCTGCTCCAATTAAGTTTCTATTTTTCCAATACTAATTTTTGTATTTCCAATACAATTCCAATAATAATTTAATTTATCCTTATGTATATCCTCTATATATTTGTATTTTAATTTATTATAATTAAAATCCAACTGAAAGATGGCACAGGGGTTCTTAAACTAGTGTAGTCCGAGGCCCCCCTCTTGAACAACATTTCTCTTTTGCGAACCCGATCCTAACCCTAGGCATTTTATTTATTTTAGTTATTTGAATAAAAGCGAAAAGTTGGGGATGTAAAGTTAATGTCAAAAGTGTTTCGCGAACCCCGCGGACCACAGTTTAAGAACCTTTGAGATAACATATCAATATATGATATCAATATTTGAGATAACACATCACGTGACCGGTCAATGGCGAACGAATGGGGATACTCGCCGCCGGACAGTGGGGGAATAGCATCGTAGAAGGGAAAAGGTAGAGTGGGAGGCAAATCTTCATCTAGCAACACTGCATCACAAACATGTAGAAAGGCTAGCTCTCTCAATGGTTCTTTAAAATATTAGAACGCAAACATTGTATTAACCATAAGGCTCAATCGCGACAGTGCAGAGAAGTTATTAATTCTAATTTTTACAAACCACTCTGGACATGTTCGCCAGGATTGAAAAGATCGACTGTTTTAACTAATTAAAATTGCAGATTCGCTCGCCGATGCAGAAAAGCGGCGCGAAACCGCCGCGACTCGCATAACTAACGACAGTGTCCGATCGGGGAGCGATAGATCGCCTTTCTCGCCATCTGAATAGTAATTTCGGGTTTTTGCTGTTCGCGGGAGGATCGACCGGTCGACGTGAGAAGGTTCGAGCCACGGATTTGCATATAAACGACCGGCTCCTAACGGTCGCCTCTTTGTTCCTGCACGATCATTAGCAATTATTAGCAGTAATTTTCGTGACTCGTGAGACGCGGCGAACGGTGTCCGGGCTGTTGGTCCCATCGATCTGATCGAGCGTTACCTTAGCGAACACAGGATCGGATTACGATTAACGTCCTCGGGAACATGGTCCGGGAGTCAATCCTGAAGACCTGTCGAGTTTTACCGTGCGATCCCCCCCGGAGAACATCGAGAAGACCGTTCATGGAACAGGAAGTCTCTCTCGTGATCGGCTGTGACGGACCAAGGCTTTCGGCAGATGGTCGTGATGCTGGCCAAAGAGTCGTGGACATTTGATGCATTATTAATATCGCGTCGGTTATCGACTCCTCGATGAGTCTTTGATAAATTGTTTTTGGAAAATCTGCCGGAAGTTTCGCGTCGCCACAGCGAAGACAGCTGAGAGAATCTTTGCGTTTTAATGAGAACTCGTCTTAATGGCCTGTGGTTTTAATCAGAATTTCTTTCGATGAACTAACGATCGTTGTACGTGACTGGTATAATTACTGTGTGGATTTTGCAAAGGACAGGAACTATATTATTTTCGTTTTTCAATTATATCGATCGTACATTTTTCAAATCATTTTGGTGTTTCAAATTTCAGAGAAACAATTTTTAAACTCTGATCTTCGGTGATCTGTCAGTGTAAATAATAAAGTCTCTCAATTTGATGTTGAATTTAGGATGAAGCTGTTCTAGAATTTAGAACGGGATGGTTGTAGAATTTCGAATTTGTAGAAGTACATAGATGGGCAAAATTGGCTGGAAGGAAGCTGTAGACCTCGATGTGCAGCGAATCTGGAACGAAGCTTGTGTATCTCTCTTATGACTGGCTATCGAGCAGCTTGATCTCTGCCTAGCTTGCTTGACCTTTACGAAACCTGGAAGTCTGGTTATAATCGGCTGCACCTCCGCTATCGACCGCAGAATCTTCGATACTGGGTTAATTATTTTTTAGCGTATGACTCCGCGCGATTGCGGTAGCGTTTGTAATCGTTAGATCAGTGGAAATTGTTAGTTCGTAAAAAATATGATGAATTGCTCTAGTAGTTCGATTCGAGGCGTAGGATTGTGCATCTCGTTTGTTGAGCAATTGTAATAATATTCAATAAATCTCAAATTAAGTAACAGTCCATTCTGTAACTGTGAATTAATTTATTAATTTAGTGATTGTATTTTATTTACCGTGAAGAAAGTGTGTTAGGTTGAATAGGTTTATGTAGTTTTCAAATTAGCACCCATCGTGTTGAGTAATTGTAACATTCAGTCGATTCGAGATTGAGTATCGGTTGTAGTCACCAATTAATTTACTGGTTTGCTTTACTTACTGTTACGTACCGTGGTGAAAATGGGTTAGATTCACTGATTAGTCGACGTTAGGGCGTAGGATTTGCAGTACTGTAGAGTGTAATCTTCGTAGAATCGATTTTGGGTGTGTCTGACCAGGGACGGTGACAATCTACTGAAATTGGATATAGTCACGAACGCATGCTCGTGTCGCGACTACTTTTCCAGTAGGTATATTTTCCCCTTTTCTGTTAATTAGAAATTCTTTTACCACAAAATGTCTGGAAACCCATCATTAATTAATAAATTGTTACACACAGTCCAAAATTGTCTGCACCAACTGCTAGACACATGAACTAACTAAAAATGTATTTTATTATATTATTTAATTTATAAACGCGCGATTTCTCAATTGTCCAACTTTTCAAAAAAAAGTCGTATGAACCAATATTGAAAAGCCATGGACCTGTATCTTTCGCTTCTGTCCTTCACAACTGCGCCTCCATTTCGAAGTATTAATAATTCAGTCAGATAATTCTAGTTTATTAGTAAAACATGTATGTGACGTCCTCGCATTACAGTCGAGAATCGTCGAATCAACTCGTAGCAATCTGTTCATTAGCTTATCTCGATACGAATATAATTCGACTGGTTGTAATTCATCAAGGACCCGCTGCCAACCGGCCGTTTAGTGTCTGGAGAAAGAGGAAGACTGATCCTTCTGCACGCTCTTCAAATCTGACACAAACGAGCCGCGTATGATATCCTTTATGGCTCGCCTTGAGACTGCTCGTCTATCTTAATTCGCGATCTTAATACGTCATGGCATCGTGATCCTCGGACGCGTCAGCGTCACGCGTCTCTGCCCGACAATTCTCTTCGTCGCGTGATACTCTGTCCATTCCCAGTGTCCCTTTTATATCACATTCACACCCAAATAATTCTTTCAACAATCGCATTCATGACCACAATCAAATATTTCCTGCCAGGGAATTCTACCATCCAGGAAAAGCCGTTTTTAAATTAATTTTTCTGATCCAATGGAATTCCGCCTTGCGAGATTGGACTGTGGATTTGATGCATTTATTTTTGCGAATTTTATGCACGCGTGGTATGTGAACCAGTGTCGCCAGGTGAAGACTTGTGTCCTCACCCAACCTTCCCGTTCTATAACGCCTATTTCTCACGTGACGCGTTCCGCCCCTGTTCCTCCCTTCAATTCCCCTGATCTGACGACACTGATGGGAACTACAATGTAACAAGGGTATTAATGCGTTGTCTTGGAATTGTTAGAATTATTTTAAAAAGTAAAAATTTTCTGGATCATGTCTCTTGCAACTGATGTAATCAATTTTTATTTTACACAAAGATCCACAAATATCTAATCGCGATCATGATACTACTTATTAAGATATGGAATGAAACAGACTAAAAGAATTCACAAGACTACAAGTTTCATTACTTTCGACCTGCTGAAGTTATTAGAGGAAAGACATTTCTAAGAAGTTCCTGATTCATCTAACAGGCAAGTTTTCATTTTGCATGCACGTCCGCAGTCTATTAATCGCAGTTACGGTGCTATTTATCTCGACATTGTACCAGATTAAATTGAAATAGGTTTAATGAAAGTTAGTACGGTGAAAGGTGTTTGCGAGTGGATTAGACGTTACTAATTTCTCTTGGTATAGATATGAAATTTATGCGACAGTCTCGAAGAGAGTCTCCTGCACCTGGTCGTTAATCTAGTGCGCGATTCTTCGAACTTGATGTGGGTCATAAAAATGAACACTGAGAGCTCGTTTGATCTTCTACAGAAAAATTATGCTTACCAGAAAAATTTTGATTACCATATGCTTTGCTTGTCTGCTTTTACTTATTTTTACGAATTATATTGTTGGCAAAAATATAGCATAGGCCAACATTTATGAAAAATGACATTGGTGTTACAATGGGAGTACATTGGTATAAAGTGCATTCCGATGCAACTTGGAACGAATTGAATCGTCAGTAATATTTCTAAAATACCATAGGTATTTAATTCGAACCTAAAATCGAACTTTCGTAGAAAGCGCATCACGATGCAGATCGGAACGAAAGCTTTAGCGCATCGGAGGAAGTGCACGGGGCAAACGGCCTCGAGCTGTCGATCGAGGCCGCTTAGAAGGTCTCGGCTGGCCGGCACGCAGTTGCACGAAGACACGAACGTCGTCGTACAAGCTTTTGCGCAAGAGGCATAATTATGGCCGAAGAGGAAGCGGCCGAGTCGAGTGCGTTAGCACACGTAGGACGAGCGTTCAACGATGAACTTGACACTGGCCAGGGAAACCGGGAACAGGAGATCGAGACCGGCCCAGAACCATGAAAGAAGAGAGAGAGAGGGGAGGAGAGAACAGACAACGCGTGCTCTCGCAACTTGCACCGTTTCCACGCGATCTCCGACACTTTCCTCATTTTTTTGCCTTCGTTCCTTTTGCGCTCGACGACGATTAACGACCCGCTCCCCTCCCCTGTTCTCGGTTATCTCGTGAAAGTGACGAAATATTCGCTCGCCGCACGCGAAATGCCTTCGTCGGTATTGCTCCGAGGCGATCAATCTGCCAGAAAAGTGTTCCGATAGCGTTTCGACAAACCACTTCCGGTGTGCAGGAGTAATTAAGCGACTCGTGTCGCCGTTCCGCTGGAAACACGGCTGAAATGTGTCCGTACGACACGAAATAGTTAGTAAACTGCCATTAGAAATGATCTAATTGACGTCTTTATGTGAACTTTTGTTTTTATAACTTTTTTTTCGAAATTTTTTTTCCTTCCCCACTCCTTTTGTCAGTCTTGAAACGATTTCTAATTTCTAAATTGTTTTCAAATTCGTTCACGTTGTTAAATGTTTACTACAGAATGTCCTCAAGCACGTTTATTATTATAAATTTTGATTCTTACATTATCGAAAAAATGTCACCATTTATATTTAGCCAATCTGAATAAATTACTATTAAAAACCATCTGTAAGTCAATTTACACAACCGTGTCTACCTTCCCCGCCAATATCGACCCTGTCTCAATAAATAATAATTTAAGAAACATTTTAAAATTTGTTTTGCAAAGTCGTCCCTACCTCACAACGACAAGATCGATTCTGTCTGACCATGCACCGAGACAATCTACTGAGCATCACTCCGTCATCCAACACTTTTTTGTTTCCGAACGCAATAGCTCGGTTTTTCCAAGATCCACAGTTTCCATTTGCGCCATGCACCGTACTCTAACGGACCCGAATGTGTCACGATTACGTTGCCACTCTCCGAAACCGTGTAAAATTGTGCAACATCGTGCGAATCCGCCGAGTCACTCGAAAATCAGACCATCGTGACCACAATCCGTTTCATTGACCCGAGGATCGGAATTTTTGGCGTTCGGTATGTTACAGGCGCTGTAATTTGCATATCTGGATTTCGGCCAGACTGGAATTTCTCTGTTTACGTGGCTACATAAGTTCCCGGGGCACCTCGGCCCCATGAATATCAATGAATTTCTTCTGGAGACCGAGTCATGGGTTTTTGGGAGACGTGTCTGACTCGAACTTTTCTACTTGGAAAACTCGCTCCCAAGCGAAGAAGAATATAATCTGCAGACTCAGCATTCGTGAGAAAGAGTACTATAAGGAAGTCTGTAGTAGTACGTTGATTTTGCAACGTCTGGATGTTATGGACTCTCGGAAAATCAATGGAAAGCGTGTCTAGCCACTGTAGTCCCAATCTACTTGGATTTCTTTTAATTCAGCTGTTTGACGATTTTCATGAAGTCAATTTTTGAATAATTTTCATATGAACTCGAATCTGAAGTCATTAAGATGATTTTACAATTTGTTGTAAATATTTAGTCTTTAAGCAAAGGATGAAATTTTACAATGAACTGTGAAAAAGGAAAAATTATTGTTCACCAACCTCTATGACAAAAATAAAATTATACAGTGATTTACAAAATTCTACACAAACAGTCTCGGTATTATGAAGATTGTTCTAAAAAATGTGTAAATTATAATCATTTTAATTAAATGAAATATACTTAAATTTGTCTACTACTTTATTTTTTCATTAAATTCATAGAACCCAAACCAGTATTTTGTCCCAAGAAAAATTCTTAAAAGTCACGTTATGTTTGTTTAACATGTTACATAAATTCCACGCGTGGGAGAGGTACTTATAAATTACCAGTCGCTAATAACAGGTGCCGTTACTGCTACCTAAATCCTACCCGAAAAAAAGAAAAAGCAAAGAACCTTCGAAAGCCTTTGAAACGCCGACTGTCATCGAAACCGTTCACCGACCATTCGCTTTCAATATTTGCGAACGGACTGTATGCAGAACGGTTCCTGGAACCGTGGAACCTTTCGCAGAACGAAAAGACGAGCACGAGGACCAGATGAAAGGTGAACGACCGCGGGGACACACCGCGAACAGCTTAATATTTCTGTAGCGGCTGCGACGCATAAATTATGAAGCAGCTTGTGCACAGCCTGGAGGAAGGAACAGGAAGTTGTGCGCCGACACACGATTTGACAAAGTATTATCGATACGTGACGAGAAAGTCGAGCCTTTGTTACGTTGCAACGCGCGTGGGATTGCCATTCGCCGCACGAACAACTCGATTTTCGTGGTATTGCACCGAACACGCCGGAATACTTCAAAACACTGCGTTTCTTTCGGACGATTTTAAAAAGCGAACGTGCGCGATTTCACGCATCTTCCGCCTCAAAAAGTCGCGGAGGCTCGAGATTAGTCAAGTCCGCGTGGCACCGTCAGAAGTCAATAAAAAGCAAACAGAAATGGGTTTAAAAAATTTCTTTATGCAAATATTAAAACGTTTCGACCCATTCACCTGTAGGAAGAAAGAAAATTTATATTTGCGAGAAAATTTCTTTTTGCAAATATAAGGGGGTGTTCCTCATTTCCAACGATCCAAAAATCAATTTTATTTAATTGTCTTCAAGTGCAAGTGTTCTCCGCGAGAAGCAACATTGAATTTGTGAAATTACCTAATATTGGTAAAATGTTTAAGACACTTTATTCAACTCTCTGATCTATAGATGAAGACAAATGTCAGGAAATATGCTGAGACCTTAAAAATTGTAAATATTCTCAAAATACAGACCAACAAACCTACAAAATCTAGATGCAATAATCCTCCCAGTTTCCCTCACAAAAAAATCCCAAAAACTGTCCATCATCTTCTAGTCTCGTACAAGTTTGCCCCGATTAATCAGGATCGTAGTCGCCATAAAACGATTTCATCTCGCCGATGCCCTCGTATGCCCAGACCTAACTCGCGCACACCTCGACTTCCTGGCTCATCTGTAGCTCTCTCCCATTGGCAACAAGACGCAACGAATGCCAATCCCACACGGGGCCAGGGTTCGCTTTCTCGTCACGTATCAATAACGTCTGTCATTCGCTGGCGCAGGCTTCCTTATACCCCCGCGTAAATGTGCATTCCCTTCGACTGCATACGAACGAGAAAAAAAGAAAGACGAACGAACAGAACCGACGCGTTCCTTTTGTTAGAGAGACAATGGCGGCGCGACCGAATCCCTTGCGAAATCTCGCGGGCCTGTTTCGCGAGACTATTTCTTCCCCTGGTTCTATTTGCGTTCGAGCGACGCTCGGATCGTTTGTATCGGCTGACACGCGGACGTCCCGCGTCTTCTTCGATTATTAATTTGTTGCCGAGCGGCTCGCATCGATCTTGATTCGCGGTTATCGATTTGCGAGGCAGACAGCTCGCCAAGTCAGAGAAACGAACGATTCTATCTTCTCTTGCATGTTTCTGAAAACATTCGACAAAATAATGAAATTATTTATTGTCGCTTATATGTATACATAAATCGCCATTCTTTTCGCCATTCATCCGATTCTGAATAGGAAAAGTACGAAATATATTTTAGTTGAGAAATATTTGTATAAAAATTTGTGTGGAAATTTTCGTATGACATATCGCTTTTTGCGAAAAGAAACCGGAATAGATTTGTAACTAACAAAAATGACTTTCTCTGTAGTCAAAGTTGGTAAGATAACCGGGGAAGCGATACGTATAAAAATGTTTGATTGGGATGAAAGTGCGTCTGGCAACTTGGTGTAACATATTGTGATGAAAAGTTAGCGTAACAGCGCATTTAACGATCGTATAATTTCCCTCGTTTTGCACGTCCTGCGAAGCGGATCATTTTTTCTGAATCCGGCCAGTGCAATTACCGACGCGCAACGCATTTAGAGCAAATCATTTCCGCGCGAATGCCAGTTCCCGGGACCCTGGAAGTCCAGTTTCCGCCTGTGGCCGCTTCGAACCAATTAAAAGCTCAGTTTACGATACATTATAACCAATATCGGTAGAAAACGCGTCTGCCCTCGCTCTAAATCTCGCATTCGTATTGCCGCAATAATCATCTCGCGTGTACACGACGTTTCCGCGAACCGAGAAATACCGAAACTCTTCGCGTTTACCATAGTTGGCTCCCAGAGAGCAATTGCACAACCGAGATCCTCGGACAAAATCGTGCAAGATCGAGCGAATGATTACCCAACCGGGAGCGAAATAATATTCGTTACAATCGAACTCTGTTCCAGTGTAATGTACACATTGCGAGATTAATAGGCTTCGGCCACGTGATAGAATAATACACGGAAAAGCGACACACAAAATATACTTTATTGGTACAGAGGGGTGAAAGTTACCCCCTCTCTGTCAGTACCGGCTTAGTCACGTGACATTGCCACACATGCGCGACAGAGACGGAACGCGTCACGTGACCAAGCTGTGGCGGAAGCGTGGGGGAATTGCGTCGTAGAAGGGGAAGATAGAGCGGGGACAGAATTCTTAATAAATTGTCTTTTGCTGGACGTATTTAAATAAACAACCAAATTTTCGAGAGAGTCACGAATGAATTTATGTACTCGATAAATTGTTCGTTTCTTCGACATGAATAAGCCACAACCTTTAGGTGGAAGGGTTATGAACAAATTTTATACACTAATTTTCGAATGGATTTACGCGTACAATGAATTGTTTTTTCTCGGGACTCGAGTAAATAAACAAAGTTTTAGAGGAAGGGTCACGAATGAATTTATGCACATGATAAATTCTTTTTCCAGGACACGAGTGAACAGCAAAGTTGTAAAGAAAGGGGCAGTAGCGAATTTGTGCAGGCAATAAATTGCGGCGCCACAGTTCGCGAGACGACCGAGGAAAATTCGCGCAAGTTTTCTCGGCGAAATTCCTCAGAGAGTCGCCAACTTCGGCCTTGTTCGTGACCGTGGCTCGTAACTATCTACGACGAAACGTCTGGGCACTTGATCCTGGACGATTTAAGGGATTAGCTTGAATTGCCTCGACTCTCTGGAAATAACCGCAGCAGTTTAAATGGAGCGTGCGGAATATCGAGCACGCGACCGACGGAACTTTCGGCGGCTGCGAAACGATTTTTATCCTTTGTTCCGCGAACTAGCGATGGCGCCCCGACCCGTTCGAGACGTGGACACTTACGTGTTTCAAATTCTGCGACACTTTCTATCGAAGGCCATTTTGGAGTGACTCAACGATTATTTTCTAACTACATTAATTTTGCGAACCGAGACAAATCTTTTTGCACGAATATTTCACAACACTCGTATTCAAAGAAAATACAAAAATATCACATTTTTAGAAACGAAAAACCAGAATGCTATGAAGTCCTGGAAGAAGCGGCAACGTGGGTCAGGAAAAGATTGAGACTAATTCACCTTCGAGCAACTTCGAATTACCATTCCGGGACGTTTTCGCGACGAACGAGAATAACTGCGTTATCGTCCGCCATTTAGCCGGCTCGAAGTTTTAACCAGTTTGCCGTGGCTCGTTTTCATTTTATCGTCCTCAGCGGCAAGTTCCTTTGTGTTAGCTGCGCGCCGATAACAAAACTACTTTAAACCCGGCAATTGCATTTTTAATGGGGCCCGGCTGTCGTTACGAGTGTCGCAGGCTCTTAAATTCGCTCTGCTGACGGTGTCTCCATTAAACTGACGGACGGAATTGCCGCGAAATGAATCGTCAATTAGCCGCGTGCCGTCGCGATCATCGTATTTCGCTAATAATAGAATATCAAGATCCTGTGCGAAGAACAAGGATGGGTCTTGAAAATTTCAGTGTAACAGATCTAGCAAGTGAACGCTACGATAGCGTATGGTTTCCGTGGCACTCTGTACGCGTAAGCGTATTTCTCGGTCAGCGCCCTCTCTGGCGAATTGACGCGCTCGTTCGTGCTCGTCACAATTTCACCAAATGGCCGTGGACTTTCTAGCATGCATCACGGCTAAAGAGGTTAACGGCCACGATATTTCAGCTAATTGCACGTGTTCGCGGCGGCTGGTTAACGGGCCGATAAAAAGTTTCGACGCGCGCCGCTGGATCACGCGCGTGCCGCGCCTCGTTCCGAGATCGAAAGTAACGCGGAAACGGTTCGCGTCTTAGTTTTCTTATTCCTAAGGTTACATATGTTTCTCTGGACTAAGCTGGCTTCGAGCATTTTTTTCGATAACCGCTTTATCGCGTGGGCTCGGAACGCGGTAACTCAAAACACAGGAATGCTTCGGTACACGGTGCTGGATGAGAGTGTTAGAACAGATGTAGGTTCTTTGAAACCAAATTCGGGGACCTGCCAGAATTGGGTTCTTATAGCAGTTACTGTATACGTTTATAAATAATTTAATTATTACATACAATTAATTTAAATATACAGGAATAACTTTTAAATTATGCGTTGTACAAAGAAATTATTGCTACAGATATTGCATGGTATGGAGGATTGGGTTGGGGAGACTTTTTTCTATGTGCAGGTTTCTCTTGTGCAGATATTTTAATACGACATATCTGCTGAACTAATCATTTCTCAAGTAATTCATGCAGATACGATTTTTAAAAAAATAGAAATCGCATTTTTCCTTCTAAAATGATTCGACAATCGGTAAGAAGAAAATCCCAGCAATCCTCGACTGAATTGTCGGTCAATTAACTCGCAGTAATCCTGGTCGAGATGGATCGGGCACGGGGCCACTCCCCTAATTAATCCGAAACACGCGTGGAAGCCATGACTCGATTAAAATTCCCGCGCTTAATTACGTGACTCGCGATTAATCGGTTTTCCCCGGTCTGATGACAATAGGGTGCGGCCTCAGAGTGCGCCGATGTACACCCTGACGTGTGTCGGCTCCATGAGGGAACTTGCAGAAAGAAAAAATTCGCGAGAATGGTATGAGTGGAGGGGAAGGTGGGGAGGAAAAGAGGAAGAAGAAGAAGGAACAAAATGGAGAGACGTTGAAGTCTCTTAGCAAAAGAATCGAAGGTTGGGCTGCCGCGTCGCGCATTGGGAAATCGAATCGCGGAGGACAGATGGCTACGAGATGGATAGAACAAAGGAGAAAATGTGGCTGGAATGACAACGACTGTCGCAACCACCGGGCAGGGGCCATTGTGTTTGCTTAATGCCCGCGCCGCGCAGGGAATCGTCGAACCGCGATCATTGGGCCGCTCGATCGTGAAAATTATGCTTTCCTCGACGGACCCGTACGTTTCGTTGGTTACGTGAGCGGCCCCTGGTGCCGTCAATAGGGGAGGGTCTAGATTGCGCTCGACTTGCGATTCGTAGTCGCTTAACGCGAAAAATGCAAGATTTTCACTTCTGCAGCCATTTTCTGGTAAAAGTCCATAAATTTCAATGGATTTCAAAGATGTCTCCATATTAATAGCTAAACCTAATATTAAGGCCTGTCGTCATATACTATCATTTTTTAAGAGCTGCGGACTTAAAGTATAAGTGTTTGTTTCTACCGTTTCTAACATTCTTGTGTCTTTGTTGTATTATTTATGTTTCTTCAGTGTCCTGTTCTGTTTTGTGGTTTTTGTATTTTGTGCTGTATGTATTGTATTCTATGTATTGCATTACAATTATGTTGAAATAAATCTCATATGAGATTTTCTACAATTGAAAAATAGAATGTATTTTACAAGGCTGGTAGTTGATACTCTGTGTCGTTGATACGAAATGTCGATACTCTGACGCAAGTAACGCGCGATTACGTTCGATTAATTACCAGTAGCCAGCAGCAATAACAACGATCATTTTCAACAGACTTTCGTCACTAGTCCCCGACACTGTTTGCGAAGGAAATCAAGCGTTGGAAACAAATGCGATTGGTAAGACCGGTATACAAGTTCGAGTGGGACTCGAAAGAAGAGAAGAATATTCCGTTGAAAATAAGCTTGTTGATCTCTTGGTCATAGCCGGCTTGCCTTGCGGTTCAAAGACGATCGTTCCCTTGTAACGCAGCTTGCTCGTCGAGAAAGTTATTTACAATACGGCCAATCCCTAACTGGTCGTGATAAGCTCAGATTACCTGCTGTGCTCCTTAACCCAATTAACCGAGTATCTTTTTCGACACAGGATCCGCAAGGTCCTGAATCTTCTGGTATTTCCACCGCGACTTCTGCAAGGTTGTTCTTGATTTTACATTTCTTCCGTCTCTCTCGAGGGATTTTATGTCATCAGAACTGTGTCAAGATGCTTGGCAATTTGCATTTTGTTTGCAACCTGCCAGCATCTGATCGATTGCTACAACAAATTCGATTGCGAGCTTGGTTGATACGTATGCATGAATTCTTTGAGGCTTTTATTGGGGAGGAAGACACTTCTGCGATTGAAGTCAAGTACAAGGTGAACGCAATAAAATATTCTCGAAAGAGAGTCACGAAGAGGGCGAGGGAAAATGCAGATGTCTTACAGAAACTGGAAAACCCTCGGGTCCGTGCTGTTCCTTCAACTATCTTTTTGTGGGTATAAATTATCCAGTAGTTATGTAAATTGATTTCGACCATTATAATCAATACGATTTGCATAGAAATTGGCCCGGCGTCACCGATAAGGTGAAAGAATTTTTCTCGTCTCATCGAGGCAATATTCGCCGATTTTCCGGGAACAGTTGAAAAGTTTGCATAAACCGAGTTTGCATAAACCACCGCAGTTCGCAGAGTTTGGTTTGACCATCGAGAACCAGTGGAGGCTAAAAAAGCGGAGCAATTGCGGGGCTCGTTTGCAATCGACACACCATTTTCGAAACTCGTTCGCTCCCCTTTTAATTCCCCGCGTGCCTTTCGCGGAACGGGGTGAAAAACCCGGTGGATGGGAGCACGGGGCCTTTGTTTAGTACGTCACTGGGTCACCGGTTCGGCAGGTTCGTGGTTTGCTCGCGAAATTTTACGTGGAACCGGGCCACGTTCGACGCGCCAGGAATTTACCCGTGAAATTCCGACGCGAACGCGTCTCAGCTCACTAAAACGAAATTGCTTCGAGACTTGCTATACTTACACGATGTACATGGTACTCTCGAAAAGTTCCAAATCTGATTTTTCTACAAAAACATATTTTTGAACATATAGAATTTCTAAAACACAAATGTGTCTTCAGCTTCTCGACAGGTACACCATGAAGAAAAATCTTAAACCAAAATGAAGGATAGATTATGAAACTAGATGGGCTCTAGCTTTAAAATGAGTCCTTTATCGCCATTATTTTTACGAACTGATGACAGTTCAAATATCGGAAATTTTTCGAGAATCGAGCATTTTTTGTAAGAATGTATTAATTAGCAAAATTCAATTTTTTATTACACCAGCCTTGAAACTTCTCAAACGTACCGTGTATATTGCGGTTCGTCGAGGTGGCAGCGGGGGAGGGTGCAGAGGAAAAAATGAAAATGCACTGGGAGACTGGCATTCCCCGCTGTAGCCAGCCGAGCTCAATGAATGCGCTTATGGCCTCTGGAATCACCGGCGATTAACATCCTTGTACAGAGGAGTAATCGAATCACGATAATTACGGCTAAAGGAGGTGAAGTGCTCCCTGGAATGCGTATTGTTGGATCAACCTCTATGTTTCGGCCCTCCCGTTACGGAGATCCTATATTTCCGAACTTGTAACTCGCGGAATCTCGATTAGTTTGATCACCAAGATGCTCGGAACATCCTGGATGTTTCGATGTTTTCAACCGTGTTCGCTCGATTCATCGACGTTCCTTTGTTTTGCGGTACAACGATGCTGTTGGTTGGACGATTGAAGTCATTAGTGCTGCTGTTGAAGGATTTATTTCGACCAATCTTGAAATGAGACATTAAAATGTACATGTAGTCTCATTAACTCGTTGTTTGAACCTGGCAGAGTACTTAAAAAAAAACAATTGCTAAAAAAAAACATCAATTTCGCAGAGAATCTGGCCCAATCCTTATCTAGACCAACGATGAAATGGGAATTGATCGTGCGTGGTCTCAACTCGTTTTTTGAACCTGGTAGAATAACAAAACAATTTTTGTTCTAGAAGAACCATAAATACAGAAAATCGGTCCTTTCATAGTACGTACCTGAAGGTAAATGAAAATATTTTAACTTGCATCATTGAAGAAAATGGCGAATCCGAAGACGTTTCACGATGCCCATGTGTAAAACAATGTTTGAAATGAATATTGACAATGCAACTGCATTAGCGCAACATGCCAGCGACTGTTTCGATCAGGGACTACCAGATTCGACCGGCGACAGTAGCACAGCAGTACCAAGCGGTGAAAGGTTGCAAAAGCAGTCGCGAAAGTGGGTAACGAGACTTCCCCGGTATCTGCGCGAGGGTCGCGTGCGCGACAATTAAGCGATTAAAGAGGGACACGCGCGCGTCGATCGGGGATCCGCTTGCGCAAATCGCGCGTTCGCGCTCGATGACGCACAGGGAGAAAGAGAGAGAGAGAGCCCGGCCGTTCCAGCCACGTTTCAAGCGTAATCTCAACGACTTCCATTAAGCAACCGATGATTGCCAGCCGATTGGTTACAAGGATCTCTTAATCCACGGCGATTTTTGCAAGCCTCAACCCCCACTGATAGAAACCACTCGCGTGATCCAACCTCGATCGTCCACCTCGATCCATCCAAATTACATGGGATCACTGTTCGAAGTATCTGTGGCTTATGTAGTTTGAACAACAATAATATAATCTTATTAGGTACATTACACATATAGAGGAAAATGATGCCGATTGGTGAGAAAGAGGATTTTGTGTTGGAGAGCAATTTAGGAAGCGTTATCTACAAGAATCTGCACGACTTGCAGTCAGTTTACTAAACGCACAAGCTCCTGCTGATTAAAGTTGACAGGACGCTTCGGTTAGTTCGATAACAAGGGCGACAGAGGGTTCGCAATACTCTCCAGGAGACCCCAATTACGGCAAAGTTGTAGCGCACGTAGGAAGTAGCAGGAAAATCGATGAAAGTGGGCTGGAAACCTCTCAGGAATCCAAACCCGTTCTCTATCCAGGTGAAGGCGACTCGTTTTATCAATTCCCGTGGCGAGAGAGCGCGATGCGACGCGAGGTCATTCTCTTCTTGCATTACGGGGTCTGGAGAACGTTCTAATTTGAGCAATTTCTCCCAATGGCGGCCACTAAGAACACCCCTGAAAATTTTCTCATCTTTCCATTAGACTAGCACTAAATAGCAATAACAATTTCTCGCTTGGTGGTGAAGAATCCAGGCATACTCAATACCTGTTTATTAGTTCTAATACCTAATTATTGAATAAATATCCTAATTTTATCTTCGAATTTCAATTAGAAAATTCTATGAAATTTTGTTCCAACCCTTTAAAAGGTATCACTTCTACGCAAGTTTTCAGTGCCAAGATGAGAGGTGATATTTTGATATTTGTGGATTGTCAACGGAGTGTGGGACGTCTCGGTGATGTTCGACGTTCGGTTCCCGGTAAAAGAGAGACGAAATTCCAGGGCTAATCGCGGCCTCGGTCGCGATTCGAACGCCAGAAAGGTAGAAATCAGCGGTTGCGTACGCCGGTGTTTTTCTGGCTGCTCCCCTTACCTCCATATTTTCTCGGTAAGGATAATCGTTCAGTGGAACGCGCCCGAAATAAAATTTCGCCGAAGCACGTACGAAGAAACTGGTTCGTGCGTCGAGGAGAGAGGATCTCCCCCGTCGTCTACTGCGTGCGGACGGAGAGAGCCCTCTTTCTCTCTCTCCTAATAAACGAAATTAACTTTCCACGGACGAAGAGCGGCCCGAAAAAGCGGTCGCGTTCAAAGGAATGCACGTCCTTTCCGAGTCGGATCGGCTCGGAATAAGGACTCCTCTTCTTCTATCCGTGGATCTCGGTTACGTGCCTCGCCGTTCGTCCACGTCCGACGATATAACAGTTAAAGAAACGAAAGGGAACCATTAACTTCTCGACGTCCACTTAATCATCCGACAAACCAGACGTTCGCAAAGCCCCGAACCCCCCTTTTACTATCGCGTTAACCTCTCGACCCTGCTGCACTGCTACGGCGATCGTCGCCTGTTCATATTTTACAAATGAAATTCGGTGGAACACGCTGCGATCGTTCACCATTCAAATTGTTTCGGGCTCGTCTCTGTCCGCGGAACCAAAGATAAATGAAATTTCGACGTCGTTGAATCGAATTTAATGGAACCCGTTGCGATGCGTCTTGATATCATTTTTATTCCCGACTTCGAAATCAGGGATAAATGGAAGTGCAAATCCCAACAGCGTTGAATACGACTCAGCGAAATCTGCTGCAATCGTTCAACATTCAAATTATTTCAGGTTCGTTTCTGATTGCGACATGCAAGATAAATGGTGCAATGAATTTTTACGTCACTGAATTCAATTTAATGATAGACGTTAGCTTCCCTGGTTCGGAGTAAATTGATATATAAAGTTAATCTAATATATTTGAAAATTTTGCTGTCGCCATGAGTGCGTAAATGGATTATTGTATAATTTGTAGTATTTTTAATATGAAATGTATAGAGCTTTTCTAATACAGAGTCTTCCATGGACAGGTGTTAATTTGTGAAGATTAGAATGGCACTCTTCGACACATGATTAGTAAAATTGTAAAATTATAAAATATTGTAAAAAACTGCATTTTTTAATCACTTAAAATGATACTTCTTAATAGAAGACTTCATGTAGGTGAAAAATGTTCATAAAGTTGAGTAGCGTTTTTTTTACGAATTTTCAAATCGGCGACCAATCGCGTCGCATCTCGGCGCGGTACTTGGGGCCCGATTACACGCGTTTATTGGAACGGCGTTCGATTAACTCGTTTAATTTATCGGCCAGTTTACGCGGTTGAATACGGGTCCAGGGCCTTTATTGTCTCGGAGATATGCTAATGCAACGCGATAGTTGGCCAATATTCCTCTACACGACTATCGACGCCGATCGCGAGCGAGTATCGCGCGTTCAGTCGTGCAATACCGACCGCTTTCCTCCGATTCCTCGCGAGTTACGTTAGCCATCCAACTTTATCGCGCCACTCTTCTAACCATTTTCGGTATATTCCGTTCCGAGCGCCGTGATCGATGCGATCCTTCCACTCAGTCGTACGATAAAATCAGCTTCTTTTTGAAATATTACCTATCGAGTTTGTAATGGAGAAACAATTCCAATTTTTCCATTCGTTCGTAGATTTATGTGGTTAGTGCATTCACAAGCTTTGATAGTAAAAAATGTCTTAAAAGCATCTTACAGGGCCTGAAGGTGCTGCAACTTTTCACTGGAGGATCATACCCGGCCTAAAGCGATAAATTCGAGAAAACCATGGGGATGAAAAATTTCACTGATTAGGTATTCGTTGCGTAAAGGGTTGATGCCTGTTCCAAGAGTAACGGGGCCCGAGATAGGTCCCAGAGGTGATGGCACTCGCAATATCTAAAAGAATCCTGGCTTTCCACTGGAGGATCATACTCTAAGGCGATAAATTCGAGAAACCCGTGGGGATGAAAAATTTTATTGGGTCGGTATTCGGCGCGTAAAGGGTTAATGCTTAGGCGAGGGCATGCAGGGCCCAGATAGGTCCCCGGAGTGTAGTGTACGGAGGTGGTGGCAATCCCGACGCAATTACCGTGCCGCTATCAGGCGGTTAAGTCGCGCGCCATGCGGCCGACTCGTAAACACGGCGGATGGTTCCTCGGATAGTCTCGACTGGATAGGGATAGGATAGGACAGTCGGCCGATTTCGTGGCCAGATAACCTCGTGGCGGCTGCGGGAGCCGCGTAATCTTTACGACGGAGCTGGTGGAAACGTCATAACTCGTGGCCGTGGCCACCGTTCGCCGAGTTACGAGCGTTCCTCGCGCGAATAACGCGCTAATTGAATGAACGGTGAAACTGCTTGCACCCTCCCTCCCCCCACTGTTTATCTGCGAGGCCGGATCTTCGATCCCGACGCGTACCGTCGGCTGCTTTTAGAAACGGAAGTCTCGAAATCCCCTGTAGTACTCTCTGCTCTTGCGGCTATGGGGTTGAAGACCGATCTCGCATGCCTCGGACCTCTATGGTGTGCCCAGTGTTATTGCGCCGTTAACGCTATACGCGACAACTGAAACTCCTCCGCGGTCTTGAGATTAGGTTTGGACGATGGAGGAAGCGTGTTAGGGATTCGAGAGGCTAGGTGCTCTTCGGAGGAAGCGCTCTTTTATGCTGGCTAATGAAATGTGGATCTTGATATCGGGAACTCGCTTTGTCCGAGCCTCTTGTGGGAGTTGCGTTGGTCTCTCGGATGATTTTCTCCGTTGATATTGGGGAATGTTTGTGACTCTAGTTGAGCAACCTCTGTGACCTTGGGTAAGTATATACAGGATAATAAAAGAGATCGATTGCAACTGCATCTGGCGGGTGCATCGTTGGGCAAAGTCACAGGAAGTTGGGAAGTTAAAAAGAGCACGAGTCTACAGAATGTATTTTAAAAATTTTCATTAAATATTATCTACTAAACTGAGTCACCTAACGTGGTAGAAAAACTGTCGTTCGATCCGTTCATGAAAATGTTGTTCGGATCTATAAAGTATGTACCATCAATTATGAAACTGACAGAAATTTTCTTATTCGATTTATATCATGGAAACGGGCCATCGTGCGCCGTAAACAAGCCAGCACCAATCGCAGGCCAACTATGCCGAAGACGATCGTTACTTTCTGGCCATCCGGTGCACAGGCAACGAACTCGCAATTGTCGTGGTCTGTGTCGTTATTGCTGCACCCGGGTGCAGTCGGTTACTTCGTAATTTAGCGGCGTTGCGTTTGGCGGCAACGGTCTGCGAGTTACGACGCTCTCCGCGTTTGGACTAATCACGCTGATAACGCGCTCGTCCCGTGAACTATCGCCGGTTGGAATCACGACCCATCTACCGACTACTACCTTCTTCCCCCGCCTACTGCTGGTTTTCTTCGCTGCCATCGCGAATGGCAGCCGGACCGGAGAGAACCGAGCCAGAGAGAACTCGGTCTCGGCAATCCGGTTGCCGAGTTGCGTGACCGCGAAAATCTATTCCTCCGTAATGCTATCTGTTATTACGGGCGTATTTACTTAACTGTATTAACGAGGCCGCCGCTGTCGTATCTAACGATCCAGCAATTGAATTAGATTGTTAATCGTGCCGCGTTTCGCCTTTGCTCGGTCGCCAGGGGTACCGAAGATGGCAAACTATATTGTTCGCGACGTTGTCCAAGGTTCTGCTCCAATATTGCACCATTTCCTATACATTGAAAAAGAAAAGAAAATTATGCTCAGTTCTTAAAACTAGAGCATGACGTTTGACAAATATGTTGAGACACCTAGTGGATCGTTGGCTACGCAGAAAACCGCAGAATATTGCGACCGAAGAACAAAGAGTCGTAGCGATTTATCCACAGCTACGTTTATTATCGCCGGTGATGTTTCTACGGACGCGCGCGAGATTAATTCCACGATGAACGATAATTGACGGCACTTAGGACTAATGGAACCGATTCCGGAACGGTCTTTATAACGATCTGCGCCGATACCGCGGAAGGTCAAACGCGCATTTCGCGAAAACGCTCCTCTCTCCGTAGATTCTCGTTTGAACGGGTCATTCTTCTAGTTATCTACGGCTCCGATGTCCTCGCTTTATCAAGATTGAGGGCCATTCCGGGGCATCAATTCTGTCTGATGGGTATAACAGCGTTCTTACTTTCACGATCCCCGTAAAAGATGACTTGTGATTAGAGTGGGGTCCGTTGCGCATTTACGGCCCGTTAAAGCCCGCAAAAATCCGACAAAAGGATCGAGTCCGACGAAATTTAATTGTATTTCCCGTTTTATGCTTCGTGCGTTATAATGACTAGCGTAGGAGTAGTCGATAAGCTGTTCCATATGAAACGACCAATTTTGGTTAGTGACGCTAAACAAACCTGAATTTAAAGCAAATATGAATTTATTTATTTATTGATGCCGTAAACCATGTTTGGTTTACACATCAAGAACAAATATGAATTTTGTCGAGGTAAATCTTATTCAGAAAAGCAAACAACCCTGTAAAAACATATTCGAGAAACTAAATATTTGATTGTAATACCGTAGAAATTGAATATTTTTCTATTTTCATTGTACACGTAGAAGCACAGTCGCCAGATTGAGACTGGTCTCCCCACTCTACCTTCCCCTTCCACGGCGCTGTTCGCACACGTCTCCCCCTCGGCTCGATCACGTGGACCGGTTCGTCTCTGTCGCACACATGTCACAATGTCACGTGACTAATCCGGTACTGGCAGAGAGAGGGTAACTGTGTTTCCCCTCGATTCAAGTCAACGTGAATGCTGACACTGTCGGTGAAATTAAGTGTCGATGAAATTGCGTTGGTGAAATGTTTGTCGGCGAGGTCAGGGTACCCGTCACGTTACAACTATTTCCGTAATATCGCCGGGTCCCTATCCTCTAGCTCGCAGGAAACAGTATCATTTTCAGCGAGGTGAAGGCGCTCTAATGGCGGAATAATAGAGCGAGCGGGGCACAGACCGAGAAAGGGGGGCTACAGTCGCGGGCGAGCGGCCGGCAATAAACGTCAGTGGAAATGGTCGAAGATTAGCCGAGATAAATCTAATTGACCGCGGCGGAATAAGATAATAACTGCATAAATATCTATCGGGCGTCATTGATGTCAGCGAGAGCCGCTGCTGCACCGCTCGGATGAAAGCTGACCGGGACAATACGTCTACCTAGGTGTTGGACTATGGATCTATATGTATATATATAGATAATATGTATGTGTATCGGTAGCCGGGACGGGACGATGCGCTGGCTACCGTGGATAGTTGCCGGATAGATGCAAAGATACGGTGGACAACGAGCAATAATAATCTTATTCGCTGTCATTCGACCGACTCGTGTCTCGACCCATTGAAAACCTGGCGTCGCTCTTATCGATCCCCCTTTGTCCGCGAGAAAATCCCCCCGGTCCATAGATCCTTTGTCCAGGGATCGATCGAGCCTCGATCATCCTTCCTCCCCTTGCTCCGTCCTCGAAGAAAGTTATTCGAAGCCGTTCCTGGAAATGCAGAAATTTTCGAAATATATAATAATATTCGACTCTTGTATTTTAATTATAAATGTGACTAGTCGGCTGAAATTGATTACTTCAAAACTTGTCGTTTACCAATTTTCATTGCATGGTAACGTTGACAATTTCTACGCAATGGGTTAATGATCGTACACATGAAATTCGAGCAACGCGACACACGAAGTCGCAATTTATTGTGATTGGCTCAGGTGGAATTGCGGGGGGCATCGAGCCTGATCTATTCAATTGTGAAACGATGAAAAGTATCACGATCTCGATTCCCCGCGGTAAAGTGAAACGATGCAGCTAAATAGGCCGGAGTCTCACGCTCGCCAGTGCATCTAGGCTTCGACGCTTCAAGGTTGCCACGCGGATTGGTGTCGCGCTCTTGCCAGAGCGATGCAGACCTTTTAGCGATTTTGCAACGAAATCTGCGACTCTGCAACGATACTTGGGCAATCTCGCGTATTATACGTCCTCCGGAGCGTCTTCGACGTTACGGCGAACATCTGACACGGTTAGACCATCCTATACTCATCCTAGCTTCTCGAGAGGTTCAGCCATTGTGTTAGAGCAGGGACTGCTCGATCCTTTGGTATTTACGACTTTAAGATCCCCTGGAGCTGGGATTAGTTGTTGCTAGAAAATGCAACGATAAGACTGCATTTTTAGATGTCTATCGAAAATGCAAGTTGCTTTCCCAGGTTCGGTGGGTGCAACAAAGTTAGGTGTCCCCACTACCAAGCGGAATTGATAAATCCTCTATGACTAATTCCATAGGATGCGTCCCCCAGCTCTCGGGAGCAAATGCGAATGTAGGACCCCGGGAGCTGATATATCGGGCCAAGAAGAGGATGGGGCGGCAGCCCTGGGCAGTGGGGGTTTAGTGGGGCTAGGAATAAAGTCCTAGGAGGGGCCTAGTTCCTCACTACCCCCTCCAGACGTCATCTGAGGAGGGGGTGTGCGTAAATGCATTTCCCCACAGCCCCCTCCCCCAAAAAAGCTAGGGATCAAGCCCCGTTCTTCCCAACTTTCAGTTTGTGGGGTGGCTCAGTCTCACACTACCCCCCTACCTTCATCTTAGGAGGTTTGCGTAAATGCATTCCCCACTGCCAAAAACAGTATCCCCCTACCACTAGATTTCTACTTTTTGGTTTTCCGTCAATGAAACTTTCACTACCCCAAACACGATATTATTATGAACAAGAGATGCACGAATGATTAACTTCGCTTATTACATGAGTAATTATAATAGTTTAGTTTTGTAATTACATTTCAATCAGAAAACTAAGACGAACACGATGGTAAAAGTCTCATAAAAAAGTCAATATCTTTTGTTTGACTTACATTAGTGTGAGTCTTGCAGTTCACCGCATACCTGGTACCACGGGGAATCTCTCAGCGGTGATAGATACAATTTTTACAGTTACGGAGGGAATACTCAAATTTCCAAGGTCGCAGGTACCAAGCACAGAGGACGATCGATCCGATACCACATGAAGTGAGCTCCTCGCGCCAGCTGAATGACTGTGGCGCTAAAGTATTGCGCCCTCGATCAAAGTCTCGCCTGTGAGATGCTCCAACCGATTTTCCCGGGATTCCCGGTTACGTTCGTGTTCGTCCGCATTAATAGCAGGCCCGTCGATGTGTGGCGTCATTGATTATACGTTGCAATAATGCTTCACGACCAATTAAAATACACTGTTGGATACTGATATACTGCAAATTAACCGGCGATCCGTTCCCGCTTAATCAGCATATTTATTGCTGCTAGCCGCCAGTCGGCCAGAATGCGTGTAGAAAACGATAGAGAAACACAGAGGGAATAGAGAGAACAAGAGAGGGAGAGAAACAGACTAGAAAGAGAAAGAGAGTAACCGAGAGACGGAACGGCGCGCACGGCTCAATGTTGCAACTAGTACCAATTTCATTCGCGATACGTTTAATCCTGGCATCGAAATGACTCGGTTGCTACGCTCGTATAATAGGAACCCTCCGGGCAGCCACGCTCCGAGTCATCTCGGCCTACTAGTTTTCGTTTAGGAGGAGAGCCGAAGAGGTAACGTATCGCGGCAGACTTAACCTTTTCCCTGTACTATATCATGGCGCACCTCGTATTTCGTTCCACGGTGTGCCCGAGCTACGTGTCTCCCTTCTCGCGATCTCGCTATCTACCACCGGAAATTTATTCGACCCTTCCTGTTTTTCCTGTTCCGACGAGCAGCGTGTTATTTTCTTTGTTTCCGGCGGCGAAAGCTCGCTGTCGCTCGCCCAGACTGTGCCCCACCTGGAAAGGTCCGTTCGACTTCGTCAATAGTGACGCCCTCGACATTGTTCACGTCGACGCCATCTCCCTAATTTGGTCGCCATTCTGTTTACGTTACTGTTTAATACATTTCTCAGAACATTGTATACCGTTAGTTTTATCTCATTCTTGCTTTGGGAATTGCGAAACATTTTATTTCCCTCTAATTCAATAACGGTTTCACTTAATCGCGTGACAGTTGCAGTTAAACTGTTAAAGTAGTTGATAATACTACAGTTGTTCTTAAACTATATTTACATTATCTAAGATATTTAGAATAACTTTGTTATTAGCCCATAACTATAAGTGAGAATTTTCAAAGTTGACTTGCAGGAGGTACTGAAGAACCTAGGAATTGGCACAAAGGGTGAATGTGCAGTTGCGGGCGGTACCTTAACATTGACGACTCGGTTGTTAGGTTGAACGTTGTGCCAATGTTAGAGGAACTCAACGTATAATGTCCACTCGAAAACCAGTCTCGTGCAAGTACCATATTCCCCACCTCGAAATTCCTGTATCGTGAAAGCTTGTCTTACTAGTTCTCATCAGTTCCAGCCACCTTGTGCCTCTTCGGGGGTCAAGACCTCCTTACAACTAACTCCTGATCCTCAATCTCTTAATCCTAGTACTTGTAGACCCACCGTACGAGTATCGTAGTCTATAAATCCTTGGCTCCCAGGATTTCCATTTCTTCGGAGATTATAATCGCTCGAGGGCGGTTTGTACGATTTTCTTTGAGCCACTGGGCTGGTACCTTGATACTGGTTAAGCCGGTCTCTTTTGCAATCGATCTGTGATTCCACTATTTACTTACTCACGGCCATTCCGGTCGGGTATAATTTCCTTCCAGAAGCTACTGAATCTTTTCGGAGACCTGTATCGGTAGTAACGATCAAATAGACGAAAACCATCCCCTATGTATAGTCATTTTTTATAAATTTTAATCGAGCTGTTACTTTCTTTCCTCAATTTGCAGAAGGACCTAACCTTCATTATAGAAGTACTAGTTAATTACATGCAGGCCAGTAATTTCCAAAAAATAATTTTCAAAAAATATTCATCTAAAAGAACATTGAGAAATGATTATAATAAATTGGAAGTGGGTGTCTGGGTTACATGTTAGATGCAGGGGTTAAGTAGAGATTCCAATTTGATCATATTGTAGATTATCCGAACGTCGTGCAGCTAGGCGGAGGAAACAGAATCCGCCGAACGGAAAAATTACGCGTCGCGTTCGCAGAGCTGCCTTCTCAAGGTCAGTAGAATCCGTGTTGGACGCACCAGAAACCGGAGAGGGTGGCGAGGATCTCTGAAAAGAATGAAAAGGACTCGGTCGCCGTGACCGGGCCGCGGGTCATTAAATTCCTTCGTACGCGATTACCGTGTCCCCTCACCGAACCCCCTGTCTCGTTCCCCATTTTATCTACTCGAGGGATCCCGTGTTCTCTCCCCTGCCTGTAACCGCCGCACCACACCCCTACCCTCCCCCTCGTTCGCGTTTCGCAGTTCGCGAGATCGTCGCCGATAGATACGGTCACCCGCTCGCAAACTCTGGGCTAGGGCTCGCGAGAGATAGAAACGCGTGAAACGCGCGTTTAAACACGCGGACAAATTGAGGCCGCCGCGCCGCGCCGCGCTGAGAGTGTCCGCCTCCGAAGGCGGACGCGTTCCGCGTTCGCGCGTAGAATTTCGCTGGCGTGGGGGCCATTTTTCTGCACCCCACTCCGTTTTATTGGTTTTTGCAAAGTGTAACGCACGACGGAATCCAATTTAAAAATCATTTAAATTGAAATATCTTCTGGACTGTTCACTTTTCGGCATAAGTAAGTTAACCCTCTTTTATACTGTCTGCTCTCATTGATGTATTACGTATTTGCGTCATTCTACTTAGCGAAAACGAAGTTGAAAAAACTAATAACATCAAAAGATATGGCCCATTCGATACCGTTTAAATTTTTCTGTGATACATTTTTCGCTGCGAGTAGTACTAGCGAGATCAGATGTCAAAATCTGGTGAGACACCCTGTGGAGTTCTCGAGTAAGATCGAAGGATCGCAGTTTTCTATGATCCATGAAATCGCTATAGTCTTCGGGGTAATTGAATTCAGGGACTTCCTCAGAAATGTAGGTTGGTCCACGGAATCTGGAACGAATCACGCGTTGTTTAGCCGACTCGTGCGCGCTCACCCGTTCCTGTTCCACGTGTATCGTACGCCCACGCGCGGCCGATTCCGAGCACGTCGATACGGCTCTCGGTTACCTAATCGCGGCGCGGTGCTCTATCCCCGAGCACTATGCATTGTCTCTGTTTCCCCTCTTTCCTCGCCTTTATCCAGCTACAGGGTACCTGGCCAGGATCAGCGACGCGTGTACGCAAACTTTACTCGTTCCATTAGATTTTCTACTTGGATAATCCGGCGAGCGGTGTCACGTTCCTCGACTGGTCTTGAGAGCTGGAACTCTCTGGTTACTCTAGATGGGAGTGATCCGAAATTCGTTGGGGTAATGATCCAACACGCAGCGTAGATCCTCACGAATTAGACCCAACCACTGAATTATTAAACCAAATCAAATTTTTCGAGAATCTGATAATTAGACTGCGGATCTTCATGCATTTATGAAGAAATTGGTTGGACGAAATATAAAAAAGTGAAAGATTTAAACAATTCAATAATGTAATTCCGCTTTGAATGTAACGAAGTCGTTAAGGGATGAAATCAATTTTTAAGTTCTTCCTGCTTCCCGCAATCAAAAGATTTTTATTTTGCATAAAGATCATCAGGCTACTGATAATAAACAAGTGTGAAAACGACCACTGTATGGGACCCATACGCACCCTTATCCGCAATGCGACGAAAAGCGGTACCGAGCCATTGTCTCATATCGAAGGACACCTGTACGTGGAAATTCTTTTGAACGTAGAAAGAATATAATTTCTTGAAAATTGAGACTTAGTGAATCGTCTCTGCCAATTGTCTGGAGCTCAATTTTCCAGCTATCGAGAGCTCAATATCAGCCGCATATATCTTGTTTAACGGTTCGTCGATTGCCACAGTGAACACACACGTGCCACAGTCCGTTCTAACAAGCAGATTCTTTCGACGAACAAACGTTAACATTTACCAAGATTGAATATTTGATCAACGATAGCCTTAACCGTCAACGCGAGACAAGGCACACGTTTAACTTTTACAATCGATCGGAGTCGGGGCCCGGATCGGCTCGCGACTCTCGGTCTCTCTGTTCGGTTTAACGATCCACCGAGGCCGCAAATGAACCAGAAAGTTAATTCTGACGATTGATCGTCGTTAGGACAGCATGCACGGTTGGACAAATTAAGGCGTAACGAGTAAATGGCTCGTTAACGCCGCTCCGTCACCATCCACCTCCGTTTCTCTTTCGCAGTGTTCCTTCTAGAAACAAACCTCCAGAGGAAGGGATTCGTTTGATTGTTCTTTCGTTCGTTTATGGGCTGTACTAATTGATGGACGGTCCATTGAGAACATTGTGCCACTACAAAATGGCTGGAGAGTTACAATGAATAGAGAATTTTGTATCATGCTTCAGGCAACTCGTGAATCGAGGCTAGGTTTGGTGTTGTTTGGATTTTAGCAGTCTCTACGTTGTGCGCTCAGTTGATATTTTCATAAACCACTTATTGTAATAATTTACTATTTATGATAAAAAGAGGGGCTTCTCTGGCAATTGAATAAAGGAATAAGAAAATTTATTGTGTAATTTTAATTTCGAAGATTACCGACTTGCAGAATATTTTTCAATTTTTTTAATTATGACGATTGCTTGCATAATTGGTTCGAAACCAAAGGGTTCTAAGATCGAAAACAGCAATAGAAAAATTTCATAGAATGATCTTTGAAAATGCAAGACTTGAATTTAAAAAACATGTGGTATCAGTAATTAATTATTTACTATATACATTGATTTTTGAACGAATAAATCATACTTAAGTGCATTGTTTTCTTGCTTTCAGTGGCGACAGGAACTCGAGAGAGCCGATCGCGCAGAAGAGTGCGGCAACATTGTCGGTGAGTGAAGGATCTGTGACGAATTTTTCATCGAGTCATCGACGGTCAATTAACGCGCTCTTAATCCAACTTTTTCGCCTGTCCGCGATGTCCATTGATCGGTCAACGACTTGCCGTATGTCGCAAGAACACTCGGAAGTTTGTTTTACCGATCGTCAACCTTTTTCTCTCTGTCCCGTGACAGTTTTTTCCCTCAATGTTCACGATCTTGAATCTCGAAACAGGAACACCGTATTCTATTCGGGAACGAACACAACGATCGATGCGATCAACGGAGAGGAGCTTGATAATATCGCGACCATGCGCTCGCCATTTTGTGTATCGTCTTTCCAAACTCGGGGCTTGTGTTTCGCTAACATCCGGCCATTTCAGGACGCGACACCGTGAACGTATTATCGCGTTAAGAAGAACGGCCTGCTACTTCCAAGGTTAATGGATCGTGAAAAGCACTCAATCGATTGACGTTTCCTCTTTTTTTCTTCTTCGAAGCGGACGAGGGAAGTGCGCTCGTTTGAATCATTGGGATTGTAATTGTGTTACACGCGGTGCCATCTTCGGGCTTTCGAAACCAATGGCTTCTCTGGAGATTGAAATTCCGATGTCTGTATAATAATTTATTTTTCAAATTCATTCATCGATCTCTTCCGATCACCCTCAATCAGTTAGTTCTAGCATTAAACCTCTGAAACTTAACCCAGACGTTCAATCGAACCGACGATCTTCAAAAGCACATCATTAGCACCTACCAGAAGCTTCTTTTAAACTTACGGCGCTACTAGTACTTTAGAAACAATATTTTGATTTTATACATTCACTTAGAAATATGTTCTTATCAGTTGGCTCCAGCGCTGGCTCGGTAAACCTCAACAAGAAGATCAATTGAGCCAATGGTTTTTGAAACCATTAGCACCGACTACGTTGCAATTGCTTTAGAAATCGGTATATTTTCTAAAATCACTCAGCAATCTCTCCTGTTCATCCTCCGTCAGTCCGCTCAAGTACCAATCCTCCAAAACCCAGCAAGAACTTGAACCCCAGCTTAAGAACACGCCATTAGAGCCTACCAGTTTGATCTCCTGAACTCCCAACACCGACTAGTCGACAGAGATCAATATTTTCATTCCCGAAACCCACATACCAACGCTCCGAGACCAGACAAGAAGCTCGAATGCATCGGTGAACCCCAATGACCCAGCGCAAAAACGATCACGATATCTCTGATGAGAGAGCGAGCGTGGTGGGAGCGAACAGGTAACGAGCGATCAGATTTCTATCGGACGGGGAGCAGTCGGTCTCAGGTTAGGTCTGGGAGAGACTAATTTTTTCCACTGGGAGTCTCCCGGTGAAGAGTAGAGGCTGTCCGTAACGGTTTCAAACCAGAATCCTTCAAAATGAGTCTGGATCCAGAATAGACACAACAGCGAGCCCAACGACGTCTTAAATAAAAAATCATTAAAAATGTCTATACGTCTGTAAGTGTAAACTCATCGTTTAAATTGAGTCTCAGTCAAAAGTGGAAACAGCAGTGGCAGCCAGTGAAAGTATCACAATTACCATTTCGAGACACATGGTCCCGAGAAAAGAGGATTTGAAGTTGCTAAATTCGTCGCGATGAAAGAAGTTACTAGAAGAAACATTTATGATTAGACTTTGAAGAATGAAATTTTGGAAAATTGATTTTTTGAGAAACTGCAGCGCCATGCGTCGGCGTCGCGTCAGTGCATCGCCGATGAGAATATGACCCCGGCACGTTCGGCTCGGTCGCGAGTCGAAGCGCTCAGGCCCCGTGGCGCGTCTCCATGCTCTCGAATATGGTTGTGCCGGTGTGTCTGTGCGGGGCCTGGGGCCTCGGGCCCCGTGTAGGTGATGCTGATGGTGGGAGTACCGCAAGGGTCAATCCACGGTCCGGCATTATATTCCAGCACGGCGCACGGGGGCCTTAGGAGGAGAGAGTAAGAGAGAGAGAGAAAGAGAGAGAGAGAAAGAGCGGGTTCACAGCCACCACACGACGACGTTCGAACGCTTAATGGCCGGAATTTGTCTGGCCGGCAGGTACACTGACAGCCAGTCGGTAGAGGCCAGCGGCCGTGCCTGTTCTAGCTGGCAGAGACGCCAGGAGGATGCCCGATGACGGAGCACACGAACACCATGGGATGTAGGACAATTTCGCGGGAACCTATCGCGCATTTTTCCACTCCGCAACTTGCCAATTTATCGGCTTCACGGCTACCTCGCTGAATCTTGTCTCCGTCAAGTGGATATTTAATCTCTTAACCCTTGGACGGTGGGACTTGGGTCTATCTAGACCCAGAGCTACATAGTTCCATCTGCATTCACATTTCCTAGTATCCAGTTTGAATTATTAATTCCTATTAGGTTCAGTGATGAGATCAACGTTGTTCATCAAAGGGGTACGTTCAGAAGTACAAACAATAACTGTTTAAAATCTGGACCAAACGGCTTCACTTTTTTTGAGATTTTAGAAGTATTAGTTTGCCAGCTAATGTGTAAATATTTTGTATGTATGTGTGTTTTAAGTTTCGAACAAAAAAGAAGATCACGATTTTCACATTTTTAATAAAGATCCACTGTCTAATCATATGCAGCTTTACAAAATTATATTGTATTAAAATAGTTTTCCATTGCTAGCCATGTTAGTATCAGTAGATGGGTCACAAATCCTGGGTTCAAGAGGTTCACAGGCCTCCGGTAGCCGAAGGATTGAAACGAAACGATGATTTCGAGTGTCCCAGATCATGCCTCTATCTGAGAAGTGTATCAGCTATTAGAAACATCTTTTCCCGATATTCTGGGCACGTCTGACAAGAAGTCGGCCATTTTACACGCCACTCAGCCGATCGCTGAGATACTCAGTCGGATCTTTGACCTTCTGGGGTGGGTACCCATGATTTCTCTCTCTCTCTCTCTCTCTTTCTGGGCAACTGGCAGCGCGTCCCAAGACCGGCAAAAATCGCCGGGATAGAAGAAACAACTTCGCCGTAATTAAACCATTGACGTCCGAGGTACCGTAAAGGGTCAATCCACGGTCCCTCGAACATTATACTCGGCACCGCTTAGGAACGCGCGGCCTTTCGACCGGCCCCGCATAACTGCAGTCACGCATTAATGGGTGATATTTGTCTGAACCGCGGCGAACACTGACAAGTGTTTCGAACGGAGGGTGGAGAGGATACTAACAGTCTATACTCAGGATTCTTCGTAATCCGTGACCGGACCTAGTCACCGATTAACCCTTTGTACTCGTCAGCAGTTTTTTAAACTATCGAGCGGCCCGTCTTCTCGGCAAACTTCGTCAGCTTCTCTTTTTAATCCTTGATAAATTTTTCTTTAAAATTCGTCAGCTACTCTTTTTAATCCTCCAAAAGTTTTTGTATGTTCTCTAGTAAACTGTAGTTCAAAACTATGTAACTTCGTCAACTTGTCTGTTTAACTCTTAAAAATTATTTATTATTATTTTTCCGGCTCTTTTTAACCTTTGACAAATTTTGATGGGTTTTCTTGTAATTTGTGTCTCAAGATTCAAATATCCATGTACACATACCGAATCAATGTAATTTGTCTGTTTAAAGCAACTACGTTCTTTTTTAATGACCACATTTGTCCCTTCGTATTAATTTTATACAAAGTTTGACCAAACAAAACTAAGTGGTTGTCAGAAAATGCGAGTCATTTTGTTTCTGACTGTTTTAATCGTCCGGTTCTAGATTTAGGCTTTCCAGTTCGCTACGGCAGTAATTCAGTGGCAAAGGGGTTTCGAGACAGGCCTCCAGGGTTCACGCGGTTCACACGCGCGCGGAAACGCTAGGACACTTGAGCTTTAACGACCGGAATTTGTCTGGCCAGGCAGGTACACGATACGCCGGGCTAGGAAGGTAATCAGGAAGCGAGGAAAGTCGAAGGAGACTAACGAGTCGTATTAGGAATGGATAAATAGCCAGTCGTCTCTTGAGACTTTTTCCTTTCCGGTGGCCACCGTACTGGCCGGTTCACTATGTTGATAGACTTGTGTCTGCTAAAGTGCTTTCGCTATAAGATAATCCAATATCATTGACTTTTTTACTCGGACTGACGGGATCGATCCGGACAAGATACCCATTGCGGCTTATTAATAAACATAGAATTTTGAATAGAAAGCATGTACAAAATAAAGTACTCGATCTTCATTCCATCAGTTAGGCAAAATTAAGTTTGCATATTACTTTAATAATAAAGCATATACAAAATAGAGTAGTCAATCCTAATTCCGTCAACTAAAATATATTAAGTTCGCGACTTATTAAACTATACAATTCCTATTTTGCATAAAGATCAGTCTAATGACTACAAATAGATTTCTTCTTTGTCAGTCTGTGTTACTTAAAATTGCTCTCAATAATTGCTCAAAAGTTGTTGTAATATTCTAAAATTATATATACATAATTTTCACTAACATCTCGACGTTGCCATTCATTCCGCAACCATGAGAAGCCATCGTATAAAATCCTTAAATTCTATCAGGAGAATAAACACTATCTAGCACCACGTTCAGCCAGAAAAAGTCAGTGTCCACAGGGTTAATTGTCGGAGAGTCAGAAGGTATATCGTCATTACGCTCTATGGGAACCGGCGCGAGTCCCCTCGAAGAAGTCATACGGGTGGATATTTCCATTTGTATCGGCCATAAATTAACGCGACCAGGAAAAGAGAGTTGCTAAGGGGCAAGATAGTTAGAGAGAGAAAGAGAGAGTCGGCTGTCAAAGGAGGCACGTTGACCGGTCAACACAATCGGCGCGCCGGTTGTGTACCATGCCTTTTTCGGCGAACTGTGAACGTAGCCTGAGGTCTGGCATTCCCCCTTTCCTCGTCGTCGTCGGCCGGTTCGTCCGGGGTCACCGACGAGGGGTCACGTCGCTCGCATGGCATCGGTGACTTTTTCATTTTTCTTTCTCCTACCTCCCTCTTTCTCTCTCGAGACTCCCCCACCGAGTCCTCGTTGCTTCTCCCTTCTTCTTCGTCTTCTTCTTCTTCTTTCTCCTGGATAGCCATGGGGCCTATGCTCGTTGCTGCCTCGTTTAAAGGAGTGGTTGGACGCATAGGCGCAGCCTTTGCACAGGATTCTTTTGACCCTGACTCGCTATAAGTTCGAAGGTGACGGGGTGGAGGTCGGTGCGAGGTATGTAGAACGAGATGATATGGAATTATTTCGGGGAACAGGGTCTGACCATCGCAAGCTCGTTCTACTTAGAAACTGGTCCAGACTCACTTCTGGAACCTGCCACCACTTTTACACAATTTTGTGAATCTCTTTGTTTAATTACGTTGAACAGAAAATATTATTTGAACGTGTTCGTGTGCAACATTCGTATTTGTTGCTCCTCCTTTCACAGGAATAATGAAGAAAGACTTAATTCTTAATGAATTTTTGGATTCTTGTGCTGGAGAGCTTTTTTGTCAACAAACATGCAAGAGCGTCGCTATATGGAAAATATATTTCAATACTATATTGAAATGTTTGCACATTGGATATATTCAGTTTCTAATATTTATTTTCATAATTGCCTTAAAGAATCAAGGAGGTATAACATTTTTCGAACGCCCTGTATATCAAAGATAATGAACAATTTCGGAAACCAAAGTAAAGTTGACGAAAAATCAGCGCACTGTCTGATCGTTCGAAAGAATTGTGTCATCCTCGTGTAGACAGCGCTGACGAAGGGACACGGGAAGTGGTGGCGAGACGTCGATCGAACGCCGGTGTGCCCTTTAAATGTCACGCAGGCCTAATCACGTCTGCGCTGCGTCGTCGGTGACATCGACCCGAAAAATAACGGTAACGCGTTGCGAGGAACGGGCGGCGCGAGTCAGCGCTGTCTCGCCGAGTGGTTTTTGTGTAGTGTTGGCCGCGGACGGCGCCACAGTGGTCAAAGGTGCTCACGTATAAAACCGATGAAGACGCGCTCTCTCGCCGAAGCGGGAAGAGGATCGCGCCGGTACATCGCTACAGAGAGCACAGAAGAGAGGAGAGGAGAGGAGAGACGGCTTACCGCATACTCGCCACTCCGTACGTCACCGGCGCGAAAAGATAAATGCTCGCGATTAGCGATTTATTTGAATTCCCTCTATTGCGCCGGTGGAACGACTCAGCCTAGCTGATGCTCCTCTTTCCGAGGTTTTGCTCGCGCGAACTCTCTTCCTGGAGGACTGAAGACGGTCTCCGAATTATGGTTGTCCAGCCTGGAACGCGTTGGTTCGATACTGGCCCGAGAAGAGGACTAGACTTTTAATTGTTCAGGTTGGAAGCAAATAAGGTACAGTACTTTGAAGACGAGTCAAACAAGTAAAGCAAATTCTATTCAGAATTATTATAAATAAAACAACTGCAATTTCATCAGTAGCATCTGTACCTGTAATCAGAATGCAGAAGATACAAATTTTCCTTGCAGCACAATTTCTGGTACGGTTGATCCTAATTTCAATAGAAATGCATGAAAATTACAGGGTTCCAACATAATTTACCTAAAGAAATGTGTAACAAAATGGACAAACTTTGGTCGACGTGGATTAGTCAATTAAGTTTTTAGTTGGCTTGCGCGCCAGTTGAAAAAACACGTTTAAAATAGTTTCAATTTCTTGTTTCTTAAATATTAATTGATCTACGAAATGCAAGAAAAAAATCGATGTCTTGACCCAGATAAATGATACCCCTTATTATTGTCGCGGTTGGGAGACATTAATCCCAGTGGGGATCTTCGCGATTCTAAATACGGAAGAAAGCACCGATGAATCTTTGGCAAAGAGGCTGAGGACGAGGATGAGGATGAGGAACGTAGGTACCCTGGCGATTAGAATCTGGCTAGGCGGCGCGGAGGCAGGCAGCTTCTCGTCGCCTCGAAATTCGTCTTGCATCGACGAGCAGGCAGGATCGTAAATCACTGTATCTGAGGAATCCGCGATTATCCCATCGAAAGCGAGGCTCTCCGCGCCGGTTCGTCCACCGGCAAAGAGACAAACGGACTCCGCGTAAGGTCATTCCGACGGGCCGACGGACTGGTACGTACGCAAGCGTTCGCAAGCCTAAGCGCAAGAGAGCGTAAGAGAGAAAAGCGGACGCGTACCTTCTGCATTTCCGCGTTCACGCTGCCGAGCGTCGTCGGGTCGTAGGTCGAATATTCGATAGGCGAACGCCTGCTTAACGGTACATCACGTGCCTGCCCGGGCTTTTGACAATCCACGTCCCGGCTAATCGACCGGCTACCACCGACCAGACTACCGGACAGTTAACGATCGCTGCCGAGCCTAAGTCGAAGCCATCCTGAGAATCTGGGACGATCTGTACAGACATCTTGGTGTTGAAGCCACTTCAAGTCTGAAGGATCGTGAGGATTGTAAGATGGAAGAGTCACAGATTTTTATAAAGCAAGTTCAAAGTTCAAATTGCCTGTATAATTGGGTCTGCGATCATTTGGAACGCCCTGTAACGAGATTCGAGGAATAGGTGTAATTAATAAATTGATCAGACTCGTATCTAATTAATTATTCAATTGCATTTGAGTCTGTGCTCATTTGAAACGCCCTGTATACAAACTTTACTACCAGAAACAATTGGAGATTCGAACATACGGCAAAGTTTAATTCTCGAACCGTCCTGCACAAATCAACTCAGGTGTCAGAAATCTCAGATATTGAAAATCAATCAATTTGCGATCAGAATATCTGGAACAGCCTGTACAACGTAATTCTCAAAACTGGTAATCGTTCGTGTACATTCTCCTCGCTCTCAAAGGCCGGCGAAACGAATTAACATTCTCCGGAATCGAAACGTTTACAACAGACATACAGGTCGCCTCAAAGCAAGCGGTCAGAAGTTCAGAAGACATTATTATACCCATTGTAACGGTGAAGAGGATGCCGCGCACACAGGCGTCAAACGTCAAACTAACCATTCGAATTGTATCCTCGATCCCGGTAATAGATCTTCATCGTAGTTGAAGACCTCTACCGGCTCGGAACGGCGGGAGTTTTAAATTCGCATGAACGCCGAACCCGCGATATCGGGAACAGTGATTGACAACTGTATACGTTCAATCACGATTATATTATAGTCGCGTGCGCTCGCGCCGCGCCGATCCCACCACGATCGCCGGCGTCTATTATATTAGATCTGTTCGTGGTTCTCCCATAAGTTTCAATCCGGCCGACAAGATTGACGTCAACAAGACGTCTCGCTTTCCGCCTGAAAATACAAACGTTCGATTCAAACACGCCACGCTTCCTCATAGTCGGTCTCTCTTGCTCGGGAAAGAAATCGATAGGAACGGGTATCCGGCGAACCTCCGGGCGTGAAACAATGTAAATATTAGCTTATTATACGCCAATCACGCGAGCAGAGTAACTGGGCTAGGCTTGGACTTAGGTCTGACCCGGAACGAGGCGTCGACTACGTCACCTGAGCATCAAATGGTGGTTTGTGCAAATATTTCGGAACGGAAGTGAGGATAATAGGTCCTGGGAAACAGTAGAAGAGTAAGATTCGCCCCACCTTCTCCTCCTACGACGCTCTTCCCCCCACGCTTCCGCCATGGCCCGAACACGTGACGCGTTTCGTCATGCATGCGTCACAGTGTCACGTGACTAACCCCGTGCTAGCAGGGAGAGGGTAAAGTTTTCCCCTCAATTCGAGTAATTTCCTCTGATCTGGAAAATCTGGGACTTGGAAAACTTTGTTTTCATAAGTGCAGAAGAGATCACTGCTCTATTCTAGTCAAAAGAGTCAACGACGGAAACTTTGACAGACAATGGAATGAAATGTTCTCTTTCACCAGCAGACACCAGTTTTTCAATCCATAGAGAAAATCGCAGAAGGGACTCGCTTCGGAGTGTAAATCAGAAAAGATCTCGGTGTCAGATCCCCAACGATAGGAAGCGGCTTTTGAAGGCATTGTACCCTGCCGGATTACACGGAATCTATCGCGCATTATACAGGCCGACTGAATAGATAGATAAATGGGCACCGTACGGGAGTAGCCGACGAGAAAGAGAGAAAGCAAGAGAGAAAAGAGAGATAGATAGAACCAGGCTGGGACCACTAAAGAGCACGGTGCTTGGCTCCCTCGAACAATGGGGGTCTTGGCTATAATCGGAAGTAAGTCTTGTTAGCGTAATGCGTAACTGTACATAGTGACCGGCTAATTTCGCATTATGTCCCATTACGTGTCGACGGATTAAGGGCTTGGGATCGTCGAGTCGCCTTCTCGCTTGCCCTCTACTCCTCGTCCCCTGGCTTCAGCACCGTTGGAACGATCCCAGTACTCTTCAGGTTCATCCACGATAGATAGTCAACCTTTCTTTCAACCCTCATCGCATTTAGACTGTAACTGGAAAAATAATTAAATTCTCTCATTAAACATAACGAGGTTACTAACTCGAGCAACTTCTAAATTATGTACAAACAATTATTTTCAGAGATATTACACGGTGTACATAGAGAGTCGTCAGGTTAAGAGTTGCATCCCCACTCTGCCATCCTCTTCTTCCCTCAATTTGTACTCCCTTCCCTTATCTGACGATCCTGCTGACAACTAGCAATATTTAAATTGAAATTCCTAATAATCTAATTATTTTTCGACGTGCATGGATTAGTACCTTTTCATAGAGAACAAAATACCGCATCGATTGGTTCATAAAAAATATACGATTCCACTTAAAAGATCAAAGTTGACCTTCATAAGCCCTTAACGTATGCCCTCAAAAAATGACTGCTACTTGCAAAATTTTTTCCAAAATATTCGTTCAGTTCATTAAAACTTGACGTGTCTCGCTTCAACAGCGTTTGAGAACCGTTCGGGTTCATCCTCGAGGATCCTATAGATAGTCTGAACCTTGTTGAACTCTGATTGCGGGGAACAATGTAGCAGATTTTGCATGACGGGACGGTTTGATGGAAATTATGCATCCCCGGTGACGAGGGAAACAATGTTCGAACCTGGACGGTTTGTTTTCGTGGAAGCGCTCCTTGTAATTTCGCTTCATTAAACGGCGAATCGGGGGCCATGGGTACCGACGATAATAACGCTGGGAATGCCGGATTTGCATAGTCCGAAATGGAAAGCAGCGATTTCCGTAATCTGAAAACGATTTGCAACATGTTCGCGGGATGGAGATCCCATTCCGGCTACTTGGTTCGGCGCTTCTTCCTGGTCGGGGAAGGATCTGCACGGTCACGCGATGCTCCGGCAGAGCGGCTTTCTGCCCGTGCGAAAACAATATTACAGCCGCATCAATCTTCCTCTTTCTTCTGGCGAACCTGCCCTTCCTTTACCTCAGTGGAACACTGTGCTCAGTTTTCTCGCAAGTTCGCCAGAACCACCTGGAAACTCCAACTTGAACGTTCCGCCCGGTAAATACACTCTGTCCGCTCGACAAAAACTTGGCAAAACATAATTTATCAATTCCGCCTCGGCCACGAATCGACCGTGTGCGGTCAGTCGAACTCGCAAGATTAGTTTGACATGAAACGAGCGCGGAACACTCGAAGTTTCGTCGATGACGCACTCTCGCAATCCATTAGGCGGTCACTGAGACAGTTCCGGAACGTTTAGGTACAGAAAATCCATCAGGGAAATTGATACTAGCTCTATACAAGGTGGTCCACGCAACTTGCACACCCAGAATATTTCGCACCTTGTTGCAGGATGTAAAAGGAGAAATATTGTAAACATTTCTTCGCACTTTTCTGTCTACGAATGTATTGACGTGGAAAGACAAGGTGATCTTGAAATCTCAGACACACCTCCGCGCACACAAAAAACTTTACAATATTTCTACCTCTATACCATGCAACGTTTGGAAAAATCATTTTTTCGCATTAGAAGTAACGGAAATATTGAAGGTGTGCAAGTAACATGGGCCACCCTCTATTTCCGAGAGGTAAGTATACTGAAAAAGTCTAGAGATACATTTCCCCTCGGATGTTCTGCGATATTGCAGAATCGTTCAGGGGAGAAGATGCGGAGCAATCGGATGTGCACAAACTTTTATGAACTGCTCTTACAAACTTGTCCAATAATCTGCTGTCCCATAAATAAAGCATTCGATTTAATAGAAAGCTCTCAGACACGACGTTTCATCTGCTTTTGAAGGAAATGGAGGGGTTCGCTCGATTAAGGAGATTGAGTCTAGGAAATGTTTCTGTAATCAAATTTGCACAAACTAGTATACATACATCTTGGGATTGAAGTTTGTCACGTGGACGCATTTAATTAATTGGAAATTAATGTGAAATACAATATTTCTATGTTCCATCGCGAATTAAGACTGAGGTACACCGAACGACAAACATCGTGCGACAAAGTGGTTGCAAACTTGTGCGAACTTTTTCGAGGTACAGAATTGAAAACTTTTCATTGGCCAGTCAGAAGAGCCGGCGACAAGAAGTGTAACTTCAGAGATTACGACGTAGCCGTGCTCGAATGGGAGAAGAGGAACCGGGAGACATAAGCGTGTCGGGGGAGCCCTTTCAGGTGCATCTCGGTGCAGCCATGCGTCTTGCGGGGCAGCAATGGCATTTAAATGTTAGCTCTATCTGCCCGGTGGTATTTTGCCGCGGTCTGAGAGGCCGCGTCGCGCCGCTCTCTGTTCAATTTCGAAAGTTAAATGTCAATGAGCAGCAAGCAGCAGCAGCAGGAGCGCAGCCGCGTCCTGCACCCACGACTGCACGCTCGCCGCATACGCAGATGCACTTTTCGCGGCCGGGCCATACAGCCACGCGAAAGCCCGAGGAATCCCGTTTGAATTACGCGACTCCTTTCGTTTTCCTCCTACGGGTACCATCCCGTCTCTTCAGCATCTCCTACACTTTTCATTTACCCCTTTACAATATTCACTAATCTATGCATTTATCGCATCTATCACTTATCTATGCATTTGATTCACCACTTCTCGACGATAAGAAGTCAGTGTATAGGTCCGTACAAAAATATAGATTGTTTCCGAATAAATTCATTAATTTATGTGGCTCCATTAAATAGACTCTAATAAAAAATTCAATCAGACAGGTGTAAAAATAATTATAGTCGACACGAGAATAAATAAATGAGCAATTTAGCAAACTTTTTGCAAATTCGCACCCGATACGGGATTCGCAATAAATAGTTAGCGTCAGCGATCTCCAGACTCGCGGTTGCACGCATTAGGCAACCGATGCTTCTCTTTTTCGTCCGCGAATGGCCAACTGGCGAAAAATCGCGCGCAACATGCCCGAAGGTAAGCGGAGTCGAGCCGACTCGGTAATCCACGCGCGATATCACTCGCTGATAGCAGCTCGGTTGCCGGATTCGTCGGCGCTGCGTTTCGGTGCGCAATTAGCGGGGTTAAACGCTCGGGTCCCCGCTTAAGCGCGGCGGATTCGCAACGCGAACCTAACCGCGCATTCTGCTCGAAGCAGGAAGCGAACAACAAGGCCGAGAAACGGGAGACTGAAAAACACCGAAGAGGCGGAGGAAGTTTCGTGCGTCGATTCTACCATATTTGGCGACGCACTTCGCAGAGCGCGGCTCGTTAACCCTTTCACTTAACCCTTTGGGGTCGAAAATGTTCCGTGCACTTCATTCAGGCACTTTCCACAGCATTGTATATGTATAAACTGCGGATTTTATGCGAAATAAAAAATCACTGCATTAATTACAAGCTATTGGAACCAAATAAAAATTATCTACAACAATTGCAAAGTCCTTGATGTAAATAAAAATTGTCTGCATCTATTGCAAGGTAGTGGAACCAAGCCAACCCTCAGGGTTAAAAATGTTTGCGTTGACAAACGAGATGATGTATCAAAATCAGAAATACTTAGAAAGTATAGCCTGATATTCTATTAGGTTTTGAATTAATTGAATAATTTGATTGCTGCTTCAGGCTAATCTTGCGATGCAAATTAATAATTAATATTCTAGGAATGATACTTGTGCCCTGTACTATTGTACAGTTTCATGTTTACTAGTTACCCCCACCGAAAGAACTGAAGAAGATTCGAAAGAAGAGTTGCTGTCTTCGTGAAGTAGGGAGGAGGAAAAGGGATAAAAAAGGAAGAGGATGAAGAAGAAGGAGAAGAAAAAGCAACGATCAGCCACGTGTGCACGTAGAATATCGACAGGACTCGGAGGTTCGTCGAGGACCTTTTAAGGTGCCGAAGGGTACCACCTTCCCCCTGTGGTCGCGGCAGAAGGTATTCTGAACGATAAGAGGGATACTCTCCCTACCTGGCCCTATGGCGTAACAATGCTGGCCAGCCGGCAAGAACCGGCGGCCTCTAATGGAAGGGATTCTGTTTCCTGCCGGGACTACAGATCGCGCATACTAAAAACTTCATCCTTGGGCTACCGTTACTATCCTCGACAAGAGCTATTCTCCTTGCGAAGCTGCAACTCGCCACAGTAGCCTAACATGTAAACAACTGTCCCAAATCAAGTACATTTATGATGTAGTTTCACTTTGTCTTAAATCGCCATTTTCAAAAAAAAAGTTAGAAAATTGCTGCCAATAATTGGACCCATAAAATCGATGCACTTACATGTTCATAAAAATATATACTTTTGTATTAGTTCATAAAAATTCTGAAAGTTCAAAATTCCATTGTCACAATACTTTTTTGATTCGCGCCGAAGCACTAAAAAGCAATACTTTATAACAATAATAAATAATACATTCATTCATTTTTATATATTACAATGCATTTTCAGAGAAGGAAATTCGTTGAACGAATAATCTAATCGTGATTCAATTTGTACAATTAATGGCCGTTAAAATGAAAAAATTGGGACCTGTTGTTATGATGCAATTAATTTCGAACAAGTGTTTTTAATTTTGGTGACGAGACGCCGACTCAGCAGACGACCGTGCGCCGAGGGACGTTCCGTTAGTCGCGCGGTTAATGAGTTCGCTGGCTAACAATAATTAACAGAGCCAATCAAACGCTCATTAGGTAAAGTAAATAGGGGATGTAATTACGAGCGATACCGGCCGATGCTGTGCAGCGTGGCGCACGCGCGTGGACGCGCATGGTGCAGAGCGTAATCGTGCGTGCAGGTAATAAGCCGCGTTTACATAGTGGCGGTGGACGTATCGGGGAAGCCATTACTGCGCCCTCGAAGGACCGAGGATATGAAAAGATAAAAAGAGAATGTGCATTAGCATAAGAACCATCGTAAACACCAAAATCACCTTACTCAACCGCTCCGGCAATTAAAACCTGCTAATAGAAAAGCCTGCGAGCGTTGAATACTTAAATTTCAAAAATTGCCAACCATTTACTCGAATCGTAAAAGCAAAATGGTCAATTTTTAAATTAAGAAATAATACATCGGAAGAAATTCATTTAATTAAAAAATTTTACGATTTTTTAAATCTCTTAGGCGAAACGAATTTATCTGTGTATTTATATAAATAATTTATTGTAACGAACGCTACAATCATTGGATGAGATGGTTGTGTACTAAAATATTTATTTTACCCTGTGCAAAAATTCCCGAAATTGTTTGTTGCACCCTAAAGACTGAATCCTCGACATTTAACTTTAACGAAGTCGTTCCTGAAGAGTTCGAAAATTCCTGAAGACTTCTTTCGAACCCTACAGTCCTATTCTATGGGGTCTGGAAACGTCGGTAACCCATATGAAATTGCCGAAATCGTTTGCTAGACCCTGAAGGTCTATTCCAAGTACCTTCGCAAACTCATTCCACAAACCCCGAAGGGCGAGTCCACGAACCTTGAAAAATTCGTAGCCCGTGTAAAATTCCTGAAATGGTCTGTTGAACCCCGAAGACTGCTGCCACGATCCCGTAAGAGGAGGAAGCGTGTAAAGGGTAGACGCGTCGACCGGAAGTCACCGATCCCCCGGCCGATTCGCTCCGCGAATTAATTCGATGAACATTATCCGTTAATCCGGCGGCCGATCCTCCTCGTTGCCCTTGGCCCCGAAGAATCGTCCGCCGGTTTATCTGCGGCGATCTTCACGCCGACGGCGCCACGAGCTCGCTCGTAAAAGAAAAAGAAGGGGAGCAGGCAACAGAAGAAGAAGAAGAAGACGGCGACGACGAAGAAGAAGAGAGGGAGTTAGGACAACGAAGAAGAAGAAAAGGGAGGCGGAGAAAGAGAATGAGAAGGACGGAGAAGGAAAAAGAAATTGAACTAATTGCTGCCCTCCCGGAGCTAGATTCCCGGAACGAGGTGAAGCGCTATCTTTCTGATTAATTAAATTACTCGGCGTGAAATCAGGGAGGCAGCGAGCGGCGTTACGCCGGCGAACGCCGACGATGGTTAAATGGTAAATCGTCGAATTAACATCCGTTTCTTACGACTGCAACGATTTCACGCGGCGCACGCGCCATTTTTTTTCTTGCTGTCGACCATGTGCACACGAACGTCGCATACTGATCGGATGATCCCCAGCGGATGTTCGATTGCTTTCGTCGAATAGAAATTACATGGCGTTAGGTTGTAGGAATTGGAATCGCTATCGTTCAGCATCGCTTCTGTTTTAGCTCCTTGGTTGATGAATTTGATCCTTTCAAGGCCTTGCTTGAAGTCATTGATGCTCTTTTGAATGGGATTGTACGTTTTCAACAGAATTCGGTCTTTGGGACTTTCTTAAACATTTTAAATAGATTATGAATTTTTTTTTTATAACCTAGCGTTAGATGCAGAATCGAGTGCAACTCTGACCGGTTGCGCGTGAAAATTGGTCCCCGATTTCTACGAGTCATCAAGTTTTGTTGATCAAGTTGTGGATTAGAGAACTCTGAGATTAGGGTTTCAGTACCATAATTTATGAACGATTTCAAATTGAGATTGATTCGAACGCGTTTCCGTCGGAGTTGTTTGCAACCTAGACTCGTAACTCGAGCGATTAATATAAATTATATCTGAAGCAGATATCGATATTAAGTTAAATTCGAACCGGAGGCAAATTATAATAGATTCGTCTACGGATAATGGATCATTTGACCAAGAAACGCTATCAATCTCCGTCTCAACTCGTAACAAGACACATCATTTTCCCGGGGCAACTGCGCCTACCTTACATTTAGCTTATTTATTTGCAGATCGACGAACTCACGCGACGAAACGCTGAATACGAGGAAATTAAGATACGATCTCGTAATTGCTGCGCGTTGAGACAAAGGAACCGGCGATTGTAGATACACGTAACAGACTTTATCCTCGACAGTGAATGGAATAGATAACTTCCTGGACTCGGAGGAATTCGTGGCCTAATATAGAACGCCCTTACGCTTACCAAACAACATAACTAACAATCTCTACGAGGGTACATTACACAGGACAAAATAAATATAAACTCTCTTTTCCGACGAAGTAAAATTTTTCCTAACAGTTGTTACACGCATTTGTTATATTATTCATGATATTCGAAAAAATTCTTTCGCTTAATTAATTTTAGATCGATCCATAAAGTGCAATTAGAAAATTCCGAAAATTGATACTATAATAATCTCGACCCCTATTCATCAATAAGCAAACGTCATGTGTGCTGTCATAGTGGTATAATATTATAAATGTTTGAAAATACAGAAATTGGTAGCGACATCTCATAAAATTTCACAGGAATCAATTTTTGAATGGGACCACAATGGACAGTTAAATCGAGCTGATAAAATACACGAAAATTGACGTTGACGAATATATTTTTCAAGTAAAATGAACCGACATCAAACAAACAGTGAGACAGTTTGACAAATTCCTGAGAAGGTTGAGCTGTTGGAGCATTCGTTGCGTGTGTGTAGGAATGTAATTTTCTGAATCAAGGTTGTTTTGACCCAGTTCAAGTCTGCTCGTCTCGACCAGTCAACCCGGCAGTCAATATTAGTTCGCGGATAGAAATGTGCACTATGCGCTTCACGCAGTGGAATAAGGCTACTGTAACAGTATACGTTACGTCGTCTTGCCTTATGTGGAGCACTCTTACTACTTGCGACTTCAGTTTCTAGGGGACATGAAAGTGTTCCGCCGGACGTAACGTATGACGCGTGCTGGTCAGCTCCGGCTTCTTGCCGATCGCTCGTCACCGTCTCTTGTTACGCCACTGTTCGCGATCTACCGTAGATCCTGGATCGATAGCGAGCGGTACTAAACAAGTCGCTAAACAAACCCATACTTAGGAAAATTGGCGACCTCTGAAAAATCGGACACGTCCACTTTTCAGTAAAATGGGCATTTTCTTGGGTGGTACATTGCCGATTGTTTGAGACACGAATAACGAGAATTAATTCGGAGACCACAATTCCAATCAAAATTGAACTTCATCTTGGCTCAATCATAAAGCCAGGTCCTCCCAAAACTACAACATATCATCAACTCCTAACTCAACGTTTCATTTTACCGAGAGTCTAATTTCTCAGGTCCCTAACTAAGACCTAGATCACGCAGCACACCTTGATAAATCACTTAATTCCGCGACTCTTCCACAATGAGTCAAGCTAGCACTCGATTCCGCTTGAATGGCGACTAAACTCTCCTCCGTGCCATAACTTACATCGAAGATTAAGTATTACCTCGGTGAAAACCCAATCGCTAGAGGTCTCCTAACAGAGAGCTAAATCAACTGGCAGGCTAATAAGGCGCATAAACTGTAGTCCACTTAATCGATCGAGCTCGGTGACTCGATAAGCGGCAAAGGTCCTCGAGCGGGGCCATAACTCTATGCTCATCAAGGCCTAACTCGATTACACCGTCCAGTCAAAACCTAATCCCGCGGACGGCTAAGCTAGACGCTAAATCAAGCCGAAGCAAAAGTTAATAACTCGCATGAATTGGCGTTGGGGCCAATAGCCGAGTCACCCTCGACCCCTGGGCCATTAAAGATATGGAGGCCCGATCAGCGTATGCCAGGATATAACCGAAGTCGGAGAAAAACCGGCAATCGCCATTTTAGGCCAGCTTGGCTTAAGGGTCCATAAATTCAGAGCGGAAAACGGTGCGCCGCGGCACCGAGTAATGAACTTTCCGTCTCGTAAGCCAACTCCAGGTAACAAGTCAGCCTATGGAGAGACTCTTTCTCCTCTTCATCTCTCTCATCCCGAAGGGGTGTCCTGGCAAGCGAGAATTCTCGGCGCGCGTGCGTAAATTCAACGTGTGTCGTCAGCTTCCCGCGGGACTCGCGGAATCGTCTAGGATATCTCGTTTCGCGGAAGCAACCATGAAACCAACGACACCTTCGTCACCCAGGCCCCCTGCTGTCGACGATCTCCGTCGCGATCCTGGTTTGCTAACTTCCGCAGGACTTTTCTCGGCGTCATTAACGAGCAAACGGGGCGTGATTCACTGAGCCTCGCTACCCTGAAACCCGACGAGCTTCAACTTCGCTGACTACGCAGGTTCTGGTTTCAACATTTTTTGACCTGACAGGTGTCACCAATCCTGGAGACCTAGTGGTTGCTGTCCTCCATTTTTCCATATTTATTGGTCTTCCAGCAGGAGCCGCTAGTGGGTCGTGTGGCGTGAAGTTTCGGGCATTTGCTGTTTGGCCGTTTAAATGATTTTTGAGTGAAGGGTGATTCTTTATCGTACGACTCTCTTCCTAGATGCGATGATACACCCGTCGTGTTAGAGGAATAATTTTCCTTTCGAAATTCGATGGATAGCTTGTTGAGATTCGAGAATTATTTCTTAAAAAATTGTCGATTGACTCGAAGCGATTTACAATTTCATATCAAATGTTAGATTGCTAGGATGGAACGGAGGAATGCTTACGAGTCCGCGGACAGACACAGAGGTGAATGCAGCAGGCTATAATTCCTTTGTCGCTGACGTAACGAAGTTTTCCTCGGTCCGTTGTCTCCCTCAGGTGAATCTTTTTCCTCAGGTGTATCGTGCCCAACTACAGACACCACCGTCGGTGTTATTACCTCGCCAACGAACAGAGCCCTGTCTCGCTCGTTGCTTGGGTAAAGCCCCCGGTGCAATTTGAATGTCTACCCCAGCGTGAAAATCACGTACGATAAAGAGCCAAGCTGAGCAATAATTATCCTTGGACGAGGGGGAGGAAGGACTTCTTCATTCTGTGCTAAATATATATATATATATATATATATATATATATATATATATATATATAAACCTTTTTTGTTGTAATCTCGTCTGGTCAGAACTGCGACGCGACGGTGCATTGTTCAACGAATGTGCAATTAGGTTGCCAGATAAGACAAATTAAGGGTCGATGGAAACGTAATTAGCGCGTAATTGCGGGATTAATTATATAAATAAATAAGTAATTCTCCCGTGAAGACTCGCATGCTTGAATCTCGACAAGCCGTTAGCATTGAGTTAAATATTGTGGTAACGGATGTCAAATTTTTAATAAATTTTTAATGTGATTTCACAAAGAACATTTCAATTTTTTATTCAACTGTGTGAATATTGTATGTTAGGATACAATTAATCATTGCCAGATACAGAAACAAAACGGAAAGAGGGAGTTGCAATAAGCGTTAACTGATTTTTTGAGATGTAAGAAAATTTTTCAGACAATGTGTGCATTTATTTGCGAACCACCCGTTGGATAGTCGACACGAATTGTCCCACGTGTCTATATCTTTCTGAGCCGTCATGGAAGAGCTCACGAACGCGGCCAGCCGGTGTGCAGCTGACAAGCGTCGCGACGGATGCAGTGCGATCCCTCTATCGAGCCACTCCAGTCAAATAATGCAGACGTTTGCATTGAATCGAGGCGGTGCACTCGCCGAGTGACTGATCTCGTGTAATGCTATTTACATGAAACATAATCCCCGGTGCTCGCGACGCTGTTACCTGGAAGCGTGGCGAATGCTGGCACACGGAACAGGGTGCGCGCGCCGCGTTTGATGGAATTCCTCGACGACTAATGGGGTGTTCTTGTCACGGCCCTGACTTTCAACTGAATTCTTCTTACCTGTCCCCTAATGCTAAACCACCGCACTCCGAAGAGACTACACTGCCAATCAAATCTTGATAGGTTTCAAATTTTCTTCAAACAGAAGACTAGAGCAGTTCTACCTTCTTAAAACCTCTCAAATTGAAATCACCAGAAATATATGAAAATGTCTGACTTGTGAGTCAGTCTTGAAGGATTAAAATTATTAAAAGAAAAATTGCAATTGACACAAGCCGTTTTTATTTTACAGATTCGCAGTCTGACGAAGTTGCAGTCTGATGAAGAAGAGACCCAAATAACCGAATAAGGTAACGAAATATTCTTTCAGGCCTATTTTGTTCATAAACTAATTCAGAAAAATTGATGTCTCCATGAAGATGTACAGTAAATATTCGATCTGAAAACGGGAAACAAAAAATAGTCAAACTACGCGATCTATGAAACCACGTAGTCCCAATGGTTTTTTTTAGATCGAACCTTCACTGTACCATATAACTACCGCATGTGTGTTTAACATTTTGAAACGTGGTACCAAGATGTATTTTAATACCTTGGCTCGTAATTAATAATTTTATCTGTTCGGCGTGGTGAGTATCTCTCGGTCCGCGTTCACTCTCGATATTCCCTTTCACGCAGGGAACTCAGAACGGGAAGGTAGAAAACGACTTCCTGATCCACGGGGTTAAGTGGCGAGTGATCGTACCCCTATACCACCTTCCGCATGGGACCGTTTACACGGGCCCCGGTTGCCATTTACACGACATATTTCTGTCCGCGGAGCCGAGCCGCGAAAGGAGAAAGGTGAACCGATGTCTCGGATGGATCTGTGCCCTCCATTCTAATATTCTTCCAACGTTTACTGAATCTACAACTACTTTGAATCTCTCATTAAATTAAGTAAGTTTAGAAATGAACAGCTATTATGCCAGAAATATACTAGAAAAGTTGGTGTATTACATGGTCCACAATTTTCTATAGTACTCCATAGAAATGGCCTGCTTTTGTCCTAGAAATATCGAGGAAGTTGATGAAGTAATGACTAACAATTTTATTTGGTGATCGTCAGAATTAACCATTTTTGTGTCAGGAATATTAGACAGGTTGATGGAATACAAGATAAACAATTTTATTTGGTGTTTGTTAGAAATGACTAGCTTTTGTGTATCAGAAATATAGAACAGTAGACACGCTATTCGATTTGAAAACGAAAGCAAATATTTCTCATGCTTTCTGTGCAGTACACGATGCAGTGTACCGAGTAGATTTTCAAAGTTGTATTTGATACATGGAAACTTTACTGCATATTTTCGATTTATTCCACGACGAATCCGACCCGGTTGTACCACCGTTGTTACCCAGTATAGAAACATGACAAAACACAGAGGCATTGTAAAAATTCGTGTGCGTTCGCCGAAGGTTAATTCGATCGCAGCTAGATCCTACAGGTAACGAACGAGGAAGGAAGAATGGACCGAGAGGATGGCGTTAGGAGAACCGAGACGAGAGTTTAGATGAGGAGAGCGGAGAGGAGAGAGGAGAGTGTAGAACGTCGAGATACAGAGAGTGCCGGACGAGAGGCTAGCTTTCTCCGTAATGCAATTGGCTGCACGCGGCGTTCGCGACTCCGGCTCTCGAGGATCCATTGTCCTCGTTCCCCGGCGCTCTTGTAGTTTAGTGGGTTACTTAGGCGAGGAGAGAGAGAATGAGAGAGAGAGAGAGAAAGAGATTTTCTCCCGACGCGGTCGAGCCAGTTAGGTAATACTCGCGTCACAGCCGCTGGAATGGCGGCAGCAGCCTGTTGTCGAAAGCGAGGAAAGTTCGTTTCCATTGTTTAGCGTTGGAAGATCGAAGGCCGTGGAAACGCGGGCGTCTTGCAGCTTCCGCCATTTTCACGGTACGTAACTCACTATAGTAACCCTGAGAACGATTGGCAGACCTCTTCGCGATTCCTCGTGACCTTCAACTGTTTCCGCGAGAGCCTTGTCTGGGACTATCGAAATGTTAACACGCGAATTTTGCGCGTTTCGTTCGAATTGAGCCGATTTATCTATAGAATGATTTTTCTCAACATTTGAAAATCTCTTAATGAATTCTACGATAGTGACAAAAATATATTGAATTAATTTCGCGTCGCGTCACAGTCGTTTCGCGCGCGATCGCAGATAATCGTTTCGGAAAACATCGATTCGTCGATCCTCGATCCTCGATCCTCCGGACGACGGGATCGAGACGACGGGACGCCGGTCGGTCGTTAGAGCGGGATGTTTAACCAAACGACAAAGATCTCTCTCCTCCAGTCTGGATGGACTGGACGTTATGTAAGCGAAGGATCTCGATCCCAGATCTCGTCTGATTACTCTTTACAAGGATCGTTTCTACTTGCGGAGGGGTTTATCGATATCTCGGCTACGAATTGATCGATCGCAACCAGGAAATGCCACGGACGGAGGCGACCCGGTATAAAAACCGCCGAGAATTATACGATTTAAAAATGACGATCTCTATTTTAAGTGCATTCCCTTGCCACTTCCCGTTCCTTCTGCAGCGAGTATTACGAGAACGTCTGCTCCCTTATATCGACTTTTCTTTTACCGTAAGGGAAATTGACTTACGATAATATTAGGTCTCGCAGAAACCGTTGTGCAATTTTTCGACTCGCGTTTGTGAGCTGCTGAAACTAGATAGGAAATCATTATTATATTACTGTAGATCACAATCCAAGAACTAATAAATTTATTTGCAGCGGCTAGACGTTAATTCTTTCTGCAATGAACTATATCAATTTATGTAGGGTTTGAATGAATTGACTATCAATATCGGTGATAATGTGACGTTATTAAATTAATTACCGATATGCGAGAAAACTAAAATTAACAAAAATGAAAGTTACACTCTGTGTATAACACATTCAATAAGAACAGAGAAATCGGCCGGAGATGAAAACGAAGAAAACGACGGAGTGATCAAAGGCGTGGAAACTTAGAAATTTTTGCTCACGATCGGCGAGAACGATCGGTCTTCAACGATAACGTAATTCCTCGCGGGTCCCGGAGATTTTACGAGCGACTATCGCCTCAAAACTTTCGCGTATTCCGAGCACCGCGAGAGTTACATAAAGACTTGTACCCCATAATTTGATCGGGCGAACAATGGCCGCAGCGGCGCGCGTTTCGTATTTAAAGCTCCGAGGTGAAAGGCGGCGAAAACGCATGGCTATATAAACAGAACATACAACAATACGAAAAAAATCGAAGAGGAACGAGACATTAGATTTTTCGGAGCTCCGTACTCCGTGTCCGAAGTCCCGCGAAGCGTGGCGAAAGCGTGCGACCGAAACTGTTACATTTCGTTCTTGCTCGCGAAAATCCGTGACCGCTTGTATACTCTTGCTGCGAGCGTGTTTACGGCCGGTCGATTTTTTGCAACTTGAACCTGAACAGAGAGGGCTGAAAAACACCGACTTCGTTTTGCGGTTGTTCCTCGTTGCGCGAAATTCATTGAAATTATTTCCGAGGTTCTTTGTCCGCTAATTCTATTTGCTTATTCGTTTTGGTTCCCCTCGGTGACTTTTCTTTCTTTGTTTTCGGTTGTTGACTTCTCAGACGCGAAGCATCGAAATTGAATGGTTCTTTGTACTTTACGTTCGCTCGTTTCTTTTAAAATTGTTTCTTGTGCACTTGGATTTCTTCATTTTGGTCTATTGATGTTGAGTTCGTTTGAAAATATTTTCATTCCTTTGTACAGTAATTTCTTAGTAGAGGTTAAACACATTGTGGACGAGGTTCTTTTTTTAAACACGGAGAACGTTTCTTTCAAAGACCTACTTTATGAAATCTTGAACAATGAGAGTAATTAACGATATTGACACTGAACTTTTGTTATGTGCATAACTAAATTATTACACTCATCCTCAAAGGGTTAAGTTTCTTTACTTTATTATTTTTCTTGTTAAGCTTCAAACTAATATTTCACGTATTCATTTAAAGGAATAGTTCCAAATGTGCATCCATGGATCCACGAAGTATCGAATCGATATCTCGGTCGGAAAGACCGACGAACGGATATCGGGGAAGTCGGACAGCTTTTGTCCTGTCTCCGCGCAAAAACACTTAAAAACGCGAAGGCACAAGGACGCCTGTTTCTCGGGAGGCTCGGGAAAACGACTGGTGTCACCTGAAACCGTCGTCTTCTTCGCGTTGCTCGCGCAAAAAGATAATGCGGACGAAACTTGAGTAATATTGACCGCAGGAAAAACTCGCGGGATCGCTGGTCGCATGGCCTTTGCTAAATCGATTCTTGTACAAGCGCGGATTGCTTCGTGCACCGTTTCGACACAGACCAGCATTCGGTGTTATCGTTGAATCAATTCTAAACAATACAAAAAAAAAATGAATAAATGCATTCAGACTGCTGGTCGGTAATCCCAAAAAATTCTGGCATTTTCGGGGAAAATTGGTAGAGTCGCAAGTGGTAAACGCGAGCGGAAATTCGATATGCGGGCTTGCCGGCGCGTAAAAGAAAAGCCAGTTGCATGGAAGATAACATTATTATCGAGCAAGGTGGTGTTCGGGGAGGAAAGAAACGGCCACCGAGTACATGGGAGCGCGACGGGTGGTTAGGGCATCGCGCATCCTTGCCCGGGGCTATGAAAACGCCGGCGGAATCGAAGGGGGAGCAGGCCGGGCCCCCTGTAGAAGGCAGATCGGCGAATCTAACGACCAAATCTCGGCACCGGTGTAAAATGCAAAGCAGCGGCCGAGAGCGAGAGAAGCCAGAGCGTGGCGAGCCGGGAGTCCCTGTTCCCCGAACGAATTCCACGATGCGTGGAGACCAAGGTGGAGGTCGAGTACTTCCAGCCGACCCTCCTCCTCTTCGTCCTCTTCGTCCTACTACCTCACCCTATTCTTCATCCTCCTCCGCTTCATCCTTTTCCACGTCTCCGCCTCCTCTTGTTCCTTCGCCCCTTCTTTTCTTCGTCCTCTTCTTCTTCTTCTGCTTTGTCTTCTTCTTCTTTCGAGTCTTCGATCCTGGTGTACAGTGTTGTGAACTGGTTTCTGATGGTGCTCGAAATACTTGATACTTAAACACATTTTTGAAGGTATTTTTTGGGACTTATTAAACTCTCTGTTGTTACTAATGTAACATTCATTTGATTCGACGTAGCATTTGGCGTAGTGTGTCAAAGTGATGTGTTGTCGCGTTTTTCTGTTCTCCATGATTTAAGAAAATACTTCCACGAGGTTTTAATGAGATTTAAAATTTTACGAATATCAAACGAATTGAGGGACGTTGATAGATTGTATAATACAACTTACTGAAATTATTCATTGTATTGCTTCGTTAAAATGTATGAAGTCAAGGTGACGAAACGGTGTAAATCAACATAATAGCCAAATGAAATCAAATAGCTTGAAGTCAAGGTCGAACAACGATCTAGAATAATCTAGATCAACACAGCAGGTGGAACGAAGTCAAGAATATACTATGCAGTAGACCAAGATCTCAAGAAAATGGCGTTTCCGATTTCCGTGATGAAGCCAAGGTGAAGATCGAGTACTGCATTTGATCTTCTTTCCTCTTCACTCCGTTCTTCCTGTTCCTCTTCGGCGTTGTTGTTGCCTCCGTTGCGGTGGCGGCATTCGTCCTCGTCCTCGTCGTCGTCGTTCATCCGGTGCTTCCTTCTCCGTCTCCTTTTTCCTTTCTGCCACCACGCGGGAGTGCGTGAAGCAGAACGAAACGAGGGTACCGGCCCCGTGTCGGCTTTCGACTCTGTCCTTCCTTTCGGACGATCCTGATCCGCGAGAAAAAGTTGCCCTGATCGATGTCGGAACCATCCTGATCCCAACTTTTCAAGAATCTTTGTCCATCGCTGTTATTCCGATGCATTCATGCTGCTCCGCTGCATTCATGTTGCTGCAACAGGAACACGAACTGTCCGATAAACAATTTTATCGACCAATCCGTCAGAGAGCATCAAATTCTTCAATATCAACTAATCTTCCAGTATAATTACTTTCGCTATCCGCAAAAAATAAAAATTCAATGACAATTCTCCTGAAATATTTTCAATAAATCGAAAATAATAGAACTTTATTAGTTTTTTATGATAAACGTATGAAATCAATAATATTATATGTTGTAGCTAATATACAGATGTATTTAGTGAAGTATGACATATTGACCTTCGGATGACCTTGAGCTTCGGGAACGAAGCTCACTGCAGCCATCGATGTACACTTTAAGCAGAAAGAAGAAACGGTTTAAGTTTCGCATAAAATATTCTAGATGAAATCATAATTATTTATGCAATGGTTTTTGTTCATCATCCTGCATATTTATTGCGTTTTTTCATACGACAGTTCATATAGAATCTTAGAATCGGCGACTTTTCGAGCATGAGCGAAAGTCGAGCATGATTTTCCCGAAGAAGGTGTTCGATAGGCTAAAAATGGGTTTCTAGGGAAAAAAGGGTTGAACGAGAAGAAAGTGGAAAGTGGTATGTCCGGGGAGACGAGATTGAAATCCACAGATAAGAACGTAAACTCGTTGAAAGTCAATTACGTCTGGTGGCGTGCAACTTTTCCCCAGCGTTTCATGGGTGCTCCTCGTGCTCTTCCATTTTCGTAAAAGTTGAACCGGAGGAGGTTCTCTATTAATCGTATCAATTAAAATCCTCCCACCTCGTTTCTCGGACGTTGAGCTCGCCTTTTTTCTCGCTTTTCCCCGCGAGGATGAATACCGCCACCGCAGACCCCGACGTTTAATAAACTTTCACCCGGGAAGCTTAATTGCACGACTCGACGTTGCTCGTTCATCCGCGTTGTTAATTGCGTCATTTTCGCGGAGTCGTCTTTCCGGATGAGTGTTTGCCCGGACGTTCGCGCGTTTCTTCCGACGCGAGCTGTGCATTTTTTCGTAGTTTGAGATGCTTGAGATGTTTGAATGCTTGTTTGTTTGAAATTTTCTTTCCTGCTGTCTTTGCCGAACTTGTGGAATGTTGGTGAATGATGACGAAGTTGTAGAGCCTTGGGACGAGTTGGGAAAATTACTTTATGTTCACTGAAGGCTCCTAAATGAGAATTGTTGTCTGTGAAAATTTTTACTCTCCGGATAATATGTTGCATTCTTTTGCAATTCAGTTTTCTGAGAGGAACATCTTTAACATTTTGAAAAATCCTTTAAAAAACGAATAGAAAAGTGTTATTGCGTTGCTCATTCCTTATTAAAATTATCAAACGAAGAAATAGTTGGAAATGTTTTATTTTACATAAAGATTCGTAGTTTAATCAACAGTACAAGATGGTCGGCGAAGTGCTGCTCAGTTAAACAATTTTTTCGCGCATTGTGGAATTTGTTTGTAGGCTTGGCGAATTTTTGCAGGCTCTAGTGGGTGCTTATGGGATAAGAAGAGCTGAGAACGCAAAGCCGCTCGAACAATAGGGGCCTTAAAAGGGAAATAAAAGCGAGCGTCGCCGTGATTAGCGTGGAATTTACAAGAAGCGTGCGCCCGCACGACGACGAATCGTTAATGAGCGATTAAATAATAAGCGCCGCGGGTTCAGGGAGCCGCGCGCGCGCAATAAATCCGACTTAACGGGCCGAGGCGTATTATTTACGCGGTGCGGCATGGTACAGCGCCACGACAACGTTAAAAACCCACCAAGAGTAATAACCGAGGTGTCCCCGGATTAAAAGCCGTGACACTGCTAGTTCCAACGATTACTCTTCCTCGCAACGGTGTAATTAAATTCCCGCGATTAACGTTTGTTTACCGTTTACCAATCCGCCGCGCGAAATTTGAACGTCTCGTACTTTTCAGCTGAAAAGTTGCGCTTCAAACATTCTGATTAAGATTTTCTTTTTTTTTTGATTGTATGATTTTCTGATAGATGCTAAATAAATGTTATCTAGTCAAGATTGGTTTCCACAGTCGCTTCAATGTGGTCTTCCAAAGAGAAGTGTCCCATTTACAATGCAAAAATTACCAAAAGTACAAGTGACAATGTACATGTTTCATTTGAACTACAAAACAAAACCATGTCAGGAAATCATAAATCAACTTTTCAGGATATATCGTAGACTTCCCTTTACATTGTCACGTTGAAATGAAAGTGGCAACATTTTGGCAATATATTGGAGCAGTTGCTTCGCGAATTCAGACGACAGCGATTCGCGTTGTTGAGGGTAATTCGGCGGGAAATTCAAACGTGCGAGGATCGTCGGACCACGTGGCTCGAGGCGTTTAATATAATTTGTCGTCAGCGGGACGGAAGATTAATTTCACAGATAAATAATCGTCACATGCCAACCGGTAGCGAGTCTCTTTCGCGCGCAGGCAGTCATGCAGTCTGGCTGGCAAGTCAAGGCAGCGAGAAGAAGGCAGACAGGCACACGGCGACGACGACTCACTCGCGAAATGGAATTGATAGCGGCGCAATTACATGCGCAAATTGTAGCCGTCGGCTCGTCCGTCGTGCGGCCGGGGCCCCGTGTCTGTCCATAAAATGACAATGTACTCCGTGGCCGAAGCCTGCTCGCTACACGCTAAAACGTTTAGATCCGCGTCCAGAGATAACCTAACCTTCGTCATAGCTTACCGAGCACGACGCTCAACACAGTGATCCGAACTGATAAATTTTAGCGACGTTCCTTTGCTGCGACTGTCATCATTTTAAACAATTTCCAGTTCTTCGTTTAATTAATTTAATTAAAAGAAATAAGACAATTTTTATAATATCTATTAAGATATAAAAGAGCAGCCTAACGAACGATTCTACTTCGTCTGAAAATAATGCAGATTGTTTATTAATTACATCCAAAATAGATTATAAAATTGAAGGAGGGTTCCAACAATTATTCTAGATTAAAAGAGAATGATTTTGAGAGTTTTCAAAAACATTTGTACCGCCGGTAATTCCAACGAGATTCCCAGCGATAAATATTTTCACCCAAGCACAGCGCACGTTCACCGGTGAATAGTAAAGTTTGATTTACATACGAGTCCCGATTATATTTCGCGTCGGTGCATTCTGAATGTACACTGTGCCGCAGGATAAAAAAGGCCGGAGCAATAATTGTTAGGAAAATGGCATCGTGATCGTAAAAAGCAGATGGTGTCGTGAAACCGTGTTCGAACCGGTGACGCAACTGTCGTATAAGAGGCTCGTAAACGTCTCGGGACAATGTGTCGGGAATGTCGTCGGTGAACGCGACACTTTCCAACCAGAAAACCAGACTACCGGCGCAGCGTGTTCATCCTGCAAACTGGCGAATTATTCAAACAAGTCTCGTGACCTTTTTGTTCCCGTTGGCATGAAAATCACTGTCTTCGCTTCGCGCGCCGACGATTTAATTTTGTTTTTCTCGACGCGGCGCGGGTAGAAAACACACGTTTTCCACGGTTTTGCCACGTAGAAAGCACGCGCGGACGATCGATTTTCTGTCGGATTCTTGTTTTCTACACTGTTTTGAAAAAACAACGGAAGCGGTCGTGCTTGCCTTTTCTGCTTATTATAGTCTCGAGTGCTTTTCAAAACTTTTTAACAGGACCACTCTTTTAAAATTTACATATAAAGGGTTGTTCGATACTCAGAATGAATTTTTGAATCTTTCAATAAATTGAGCTTTTGGAGACATTCATTTTTTCACTTATCAAACCGCATCTGTCTCGGCTTTCTGAAACGTTTTCTATTAAAAACACAATGGAGAAGTGTCCGCTAGCGTCCTGCTAGTAAAAGGGTTCGTGAGGCATAGCACTCATGATTTTTGCAAAGACCTACCAAGCCTTTCTTCTCGAAGAAAGGACGTGTGACAGCAAGCCACCTTGGATACGAGGAAAAAGACGCGCGAAACAGTCCGTCCCTCGAATACGTAATCCTCCGTGAGATTTTTCTTTCTGTTTTACAGGGAAAGCACACATGAAGCAGACCACATCGAATGCATAATTTTCCGCGGAATCTCTCTCTCGCTCTTTTTCTCCCTCTATCTTTCAACGGTAAAGCACGCGCCCGATCCGCGTGAACAGAATGCAAAATCCTCTCACCGCTTCCATGAGAGCGGCGTTAATTTCGTGAAACCAGTGTTTCGTCTCGCTGGACGTTGAAAGTGAAAGATTCGATTAGCCGAGGCTCAGAAAAACCAATTACTGGACACATTAATAATTGAGTGCAGCAGTTGCGCGGAAATCATTCGATTATGGTTCACGAAACTGGTTGAAGAAGTTTCGTATTCGTAAGTACCAAGCTTCCGATCTTATGCATTTATGGCAAACCTAACTGTATATATATGTAGATAAAATTTAGAACGATAAAATGATTAATCGATGTACTATTTTATGTTTTACGTATATATATTATTAATAATCGATAGCTACGTACATATTATACGAACAAAAAACTTCTGATGCGCTTCTTTTTTCAAGCTATTTTGCAGGGCTGTGCATTGTAATCAAACACGAGTTTCATAATTAAAAATCGACTAACGAAGGCAGTTTTAGAGTCCCACGTAAAAATATTGTAACGATTGTAATCGTTTGCAAAATGCAGTTCATTTAATAGTTAATATTTCTCGATCGTAAATTTTAATAATATATAATTAATATATGTTCTCGGCGCACTGATTCGATCAATAATCAAACAAACAATGCAAATTTGCAATAATTATATTGTACTCGACGTTTCGATCCGGGTTTGGATCATCTTCGGGAGCATTGCGTTTGCTATGTATAAAGAAAAGTTTTAAGAATTTAATTCACTGACTGAGTTCCATGCTGGTCTAAATTGAACAGTTCTTTTAGTCGTTAATTAGTCAAGGAAATATGACCGCGTTCCCGTGAAAAATCGCAGAGATGGTGGTCGAACAGCACTCGAAGGTGCCTCGATTTGAATAATTTTCTAGTTTGCTCGGTAAACGCGACGTTCTGATGACCCGTTGTCGTCGGCGACTCTTAGTAACTGTCCGCTGTCAGCCTGGCGCTACGATCAATCGATTCCTGAGTGTCCCGTAATTTCAACGCCCCTGCGATTCGTCATCTGCGTGCCTCGTGCAACCTGTTAATTGCTGGAGGTGTCTTGCCTTCTTGCTCCCTTCGCGATCCTAGAACGAGGAAGCTTTTAATCTCGCCAGTGTTGCGTTGCTTAAGCTGCTTTCTATGTTCGCTTCTTTCTCTCTAACAAGTGGTAGGTAGCCTTATTTGTAAGCACACTTTAAGAGAATCTGGACAATTGCTTTCATGGTGAGAAATTTTGTTTGTTGGAAGGACAGAGATGTGTTGTTTAAGAAAAATTGTCCAAGTGCTGAAAAATATTTTTTATGTTCAAAAATTGTTTCAGTATACTTGCACTGTTCAGCTGCACTTTTTTCTTAGCAGTTTCATTTTCATCGTGTTTTCTTTCAGCCCAATTTTGCGCCCTCAACATTTCTTCGATCCCAATCTTGCCAACCAATTAAAATTCCGAGCACCCTGAGAGATCATGTTCGCGATACAAGCACTGAAAATTTTGGGACAGTCTTCTATTTTACAGGGGAAGCACGATCCTCTATGTGGTTCATTGTCTTGCCAGACACTCAGAAAGTGTCACTCCTTTTCCGCTTCTGTTGACGCTCGACTTGGCCTCGCCTACGATTCTGTTACAAGATGTTTTTGCTGGCCGGCTGATTCAACTCCTCGCTTCATGGATCGATTCCTTTTAGTCGATTTGCGACCAACAAACCGCGCGAAATACAATCTGGAACTTCGCTCGAACATAATATTAATGTACATAAAAATAGATCCGCGATAACCTGAATAAAAACGATCAAACACAAGAAACATGAAAATCGAGGCAGGAAGAAAGGATAAAACAGACGTAAGAACAGTATACAGTTTTTATGTAGCTGTTAGTGATCGCATGGTTGGGTTCCGCGAGATTGTAATCAATCAGAGATCATTCTCGAGATTTCAGCGGATAGTTAAACGGTACAGGCGTGTAATTGTCTTGTCTGAAATATATAAGGAATTATTCATTGTCACTTACCTACCTCAAGATTGCTATCCAACAATATTTTCTCTGTTGGTAAAAGTAAGTTCCGTCTGAAACGTTTCCAAAAGTGTTTCGTTCCTGTAAGTGTATTAATTTTCCTTGTTTGCAAGGAATTAAGCAATGTTGGGATGCTTGTGTAAACGGTTCACATCCGGTTTTAATACTATATTTTATTATTTCGTGTCAATATGAGAAAGTTCATTTTTCGACAAAAGTCACTCGATTTTCCAATCCGGACCTCTGTGCGGCACGGTGACGAGAAGGAAGGAAACAGGAAATGTCGTTGTCGAGTATACGGTGCACGTGAGCTGTACGCGCGATGAAAACCAGCCGCTTTATCGCCGGTGCTGGACGGAAGGGAGGCGAAAGGTCGGCGCGGATCGGAGCGGGTCGGAGCGGGTAGGCTAGGCGCTCGTTTTTCAGCGTTCGCTCGCCTGCGAGCGAGCAAGCGAGCCGAGCTTCCACACGGTGATTTTTGGTGACGGGATTCAGTCTCGCGTTCGCGTGAGCAGTGCGTCCTTCACTGTTCCACACGGGAACCCGATCGAACTCGAAGAAAATGTTGGAAAACAAAACTCAGTGCGTACTGTGCGTAGTGCTTCGATGAAAACGGGTTTGCTCGAGCAGTAAAACTAACTTTGTAGACTTACGAAGACTTGAGAATGCATCGGGATTGCATTTATTCAGATTTTGTATGATTATAATATAGCGAACATTTTGTTTTTGACTGGATATTTTGAAAGTTTTGTAGTTGGCTCCAGTAGTATTGCAAAAGTATCAGAATTCTATTTATTCACATTTTGTATTATGATTATGATATAGGATTAATTGTTGGCGAATTTTTTAGCCCCAAAAGCAATTTTAATCTTGGCCCAGTAAATTAGTTTGAGTAATAGAATTTAATAATTCGTTTCAGGATTAGTTTTTGAAGTAACATTGATATTTAATACATGATTTAACTTTAATACTTTAAACAATGTTCCGAAATATTATTAGAAAACGTTGACACAAGTCCTACATGGTTAAACAAAATAATTTAAAATAAATTCCATCGTTTCGGATGCTGACTCTATATTAAAAATAATCGTAGAAATTCTGTTCTTAAAAATCGAAGTTGAATTGTGCAAATTTTAGTGAGACTTGTTGTGCTACTAAAATAAGAGGAAAATGAAAGTCGAAAAAATTTGAAGCCGACAATTCTGACAGACTCGATTAGTCTCATTGTTGAGTAAAGGAAGGATTGAAGCGAAAGCTGACTCGAGGAGACATTTGCAAAGTGAATTTGAGTTTCCCCTCGACTGGTGAAGTGCACAGCCAAGAACCGTGAACAGCTTTTCTCTGATTTCTGTTTCAGGAACGGGACACAAAGGACAACGAGGCAACAAGTGAGTACATTTCCATTTTATAGAGACGTTTGTCATTCGAGCAGTAAATCATTTCCTCCCGGAGCCGACCGATGTATTTTAAGGTGGTGTTAGTCATCGGTCGGTCCCTTGTTAACAAGTTGTTTGCATCGGAATGCACTCACCGAGTGGCGACGGGGAAGTCTGAAGACTCTGCGATCGATTTTACAGCGGTTTCGACTTATTGTTAGCCTGCCTAGATCTCTGGAGTCTCTCGATCATTCGTGCAGATCGCATTTGCTTGCGTCGTTTCAGGAAACATTCTTCATTCTTCTTCATTAGTTTAACGCCGGTCAAATAACCGGTTTCACATTTATTATTTTATATGTAATTACTGATGTTTTCAAAATTTTTGAATTAGAAATTATTAAAGACATTTTTTCACACAAATACGCATTCTAATAAAAATTTCGGGAAATCTAAATGAATTTTGTAATTTTTGTGTTTGGTACGATTTAGTGTTATTTTTGTTTAAATTCATTTCCCAACAGAAGTTAGAAATAGGTCTCTAAATACTATCATGAATACCTAATCCGTCATAAAAACGGTATAAACGAGTATTAAAGAAATAAGTACGATCCCAGCAAACAATCTCGGGACACCAATGATCTATGATGATCGTGATTATACCGATTACTCGAAGGGACAGTCGAGAACTCGAAACAATTGACCTCCGATCGATTCTATGATACTTTATTTTCTAATCAGCTTTCATGGTTACTGGAGATCCACAGCGATCTACGGACATCGTGATCACAGTCGTTACACGGAAATTCTAAACAATAGTGTTCAGTAAATGTTGCTATGATTTTATTGCGACTTTCAAGTAGATCTCAAGCGAACCATGATGATCGGTGAAAATCATAATTGCAGTGGTTACTCGAAGACACTATTACGATTAGCGAACAATACTCGTCGATGCATTCTACCTCGGTCTCCTTTTTACCTTTCGTGACCCACGGAGAAATGTAATCTCTGTCATTATGCGAGGAGACAATCGACGATTCTACATAGCACTTAGATGATTGTATCTTGGCTGGAGGTGAAGTGGGCCATTGGCGAGCATGACCACTCGTGAATGAATTATAGCATTCTTTTAGAAAACCTTTTCCAGTAGTATATTTGAAAGTAGGAAGAACCGAGAAAATTATGTGACTCTAAAAACGTTCAAAAATTTCGAAGTTTCTAATTAAATTAGGTATACTTGTAAATCGACAGAAAAATTAATGTTTTAGTTCTCAAAACCGTGTCTGGCATATTTTGAACATTTCTTTTCGTCGATTCAAATTTTTTACGTACTGTAGTAAATTATCATATAAATTCAGTTGTTTATGCATACATATATTGCAATGAAAATTGTGCATCGAATCAGTTATTTTTACACAGTGTTTTTAGGATTAAAACCAAACTGTGTGAATAAAAATTTCAATTGGACTGCAATCAATATAAACTTGTCCAAATTTAATGAGAATAAGTTGCTCAAGCACATAAATTAATTTCCAACATTTTTGGAACTCTAACTGAACTGGCGTTGAAGAGGGGATCCCCGTCTCGCCCGATAGACTTCTCAATAAATTCTACCAGTGGCCAGGTTGCGTGGGTCATCGATGACCCAGAGCGGTCCACGTACGTTGTAATTACAGGCGTCGCTCGTAAAGGGGAATCGTGAATTCTAATCGGGGATCGTGTCCGATCGATTCTACACCGGTTTCTACTTAGCCACGCGTGGGTCATCGATGACCCAGAGCGTTCTACAAAGGCCGTAATTACATGTGCGTCCCGGCGATACCGTGAATTATTATGCGATTACGTAGCCCCCACGAACAGTGAAAGTATCGGCCGGGCCCATCGGAGAGTTCAACGTGGTCATCGGTGATAGACGTATCGGACATGACCCACGGCGCAGCCAGGTAATTGCTTGCAACGGGGTTGATACCGTGAAACCTGGCGAACCTCGACAACCTAACCCCCGTGTCCAGGTGAAAATGTTTGGAGGACCTTGATTAGAAAGACCCCGTCGCTCGTCGCAGGTCATGCGCAACCTGGAAATGGTTACGTTGGTTTCCTCCAGCGTGATCTGCGTCGGTCATCGGTGCTAACTGTACACTTGCAGCCAACCTGGTGAGACGATCAAACGTACCCACCGTTGCCATAAACAGCGAATCGAACTTCATTCGATTGACTGGCAGGAACCAATGCGTTCCCGATGATGGATTGCTTCGAACCTTTAATTGATTCCGATGGACAGCGGACAATATGAAAGAGATTTATGAAAATCTAGATTGAAACTCTCTCGAGTGTTCGTCGATTTCTATAAATCGTAATCGAGGTAATTTTCAACCTTTCGTCTGGAAAAACAGACCCTACATTATTTTCAACCTGTTAAACATATTAAGAAAATAAATTTCCACTTCACTATGTTGCAATCAATGGAGAAATCTTTGATTCTACTTCGAATTTATGAAGCCTTGATCTTCAGACATTTTTGATTTATTCCAACTTTCCGGGACAATCACACCACTACCAGTTCAAACAAATGGTTCTCCTGTTTTTCTGATTCAATCATGAGCAAGGGTAATAGTCTGAGTGATTTAGGGTGCACAGTCCATTTAGAAGATTGTCATTACGGCAACGTATGATTTTCGTGGTTGGACACAGTTGACGTTTCCCCCGGACTGCCGAAATAGTTAATACGTTTCGACGAAGGGGAGCGGTCGCGTCGCCATTAACGCGATCAAGGAAGGTGTTCCGGGAACGTGGTCTCGCAATCAGGGAGCCGAAACCGCTCGTTTCTCGTGCAAGATCGATCGACTGTCCCGTTTTTATCCATTCGGTCGCGTGGTAATGAGTGTTGCCCCTGTAATGGCACGCTGCATTAACATTGCCGCGCGTCGGTACATGTTGTCAGTGCAGCTGATGCGTCTTGGGCCTTCCGAATGGGACAGGATCGTCGGGATCCAATTTTTCGAAATTCCTCCAGCCGAGCGAACTCGGTTTTTCCCTCGTCACCTATTAGGGACGGTTAGCTGATTCAAGACGTTCCACTATACCGTTTTCCTGACGAAATTAATCGAAAATTGTAGGTGAAACGAACAAGTGTTTCGGACGAAATTTGTACATGGGAGGACAGATTTCGTAGCTATTCTTCATTATTTTCAGGATGAGCTTTTATAGCGAGTATTGATTATACAGAAATATTCACGATGGTCCCTTAATATTTACGAATATTACTAGCCACGTGGAAACTGAACTCTACTTCGGTCTGCTTCAAACTAATAAAAAGAGGTTTTTTAAATTGTAGACTGAACAATAATATTGAGTATGTTGCAAATAATTAGTGGCACAGAAGAAGGAAATTCTACTCTGCTTCATTTTGTTTCGAATTGTCTGTAGAAAGGCACTTTTCAAGACATTAGAATCGAGGATTCAATATATTCCAAATTTTTCTGGTTCTTTTCTAATTCACAAAAATAATTGGTAAAGAAAATTGTTCCCCCGATAGATCGCGGAAAGTCGTGAATACTTTCCACAGGATAATTGTAAATTGTTTGAAGTGCTCGCCGGGATATATAATACCAGCGTTAGCGCGGCGAGCACATTAGAATTGCAACAGACCGGCGGCGCCATAATAAAACTAATTAAAAGTAATTGCGAACTGTAACAAAAGGGAATAAGTAATCGTTCGGGTTGGCATAGCAAGGCGATCTATGCGGTCCGCCTCGGAAAATAGGAATACTAATTAGAAGGGGTAAAAGCCGCGATTTATAATGCAACGCGAACTCGAATCGACTTAAAAAAAGAATCACACCGCTTCGGTGTTACACGCGGCAGGTACAATATTCTCTCGGCATCGATTTAATTCATTCCTAATGAATTTATAACGCGCCTAATGAATTTTCATTTGGTCAAATTATAGCTTCGATGCAGCCCTACGATCTCCATACAAGGAAAACTCGGGTTCTACTGACACGGTTTGTTGAACAAACATTAGAGTTATCTTAATTGCATTCTATCACTCCTTTTGAACGCAATTATTAATGACGCTATTGGAAGTAGTGCTGTTACAAGGATTTAACACTTACAGAATTGTGAATTTTCTTGAGTAAACTCTTCAGATATCCAATTATAAAAAATTAAAACATTCCTACTCTGATATGAAGAACATCGAATTTAATGTAACAGTGTAATAGTGAATTACGACCTTAGTAGGAGGAGAAAATATAGAAGTTATTATAATCAGAAAATAAAAAATATTCGCTTAGGAACTTGTCTTGTCTCCCCATTATACCTTCCCCTTCTACCACGCTGTTTCCCCACTCTTCCGCTACAACTTCGTCATGTGACATGTTTCATCACGTGACTAATCTGGTATTGGCAGAGAAAGGGTAATCCTTTCCCCTCGATTCGATAACACTCGAAAGGCGTGAAAAACAGTATAATCTAATAAGCCTGGTTTCAACCTTCTTCATGGCATGAACATTTTTTACCTAATTCCACGCACGTATACGAAAAGTGACCTATAAAATATTAGCAAACTTTCGGAGCATGCGAAAAGCTAAACGAAAAGAGGAGTGCCCCTTTTTCCGACGCATCGAGCGTTAATTAATCCGACGCTGCATCAAAGCTTAGTGTGTCACGGGGCGTGTTAACAGCCGCGGCGCCGTTAATAGGACCGATTTCAATTCGCGCAGTCTATCCGCTCGGCGATCGTCCGACGAAAACCGTAATTAGCGAGAGGATCTAGGAGCGGCATGTCTCGCGTGTTCTTCGCGATCGCCATTCGGTCGCCGTCAAAAAAGACGCGCTTTCACGCGAGCAGTACTCGTGGTGCGTGTCAGCGTGCCAGTTTTGAACCTTTTCAATCTCGCGATGAGATCCTGATCGTTTTATTTTTCTGATCGCGGAAATTGAATTTCATCAGTCGCCTCCGAACCGCGGTGTACAATGTTCGTGCATCGATTCCTCTTTTTTTCGAGCGGCCGCTAGCCAGTGCCGGCGTGGTTCTTCTCGCGTTTTTCTTTTCTACTCGGCGCGTTCCGTGGCTCCGGCGACCTCCGTTCTCCAATTTCATCGCGGGATTCCTGCGGTTCCACGGTGAACCGCGCAAGAAAAAGCCCCGTACAAGATGCGCCGGGCTTGTACCGCCGCCTGTACGCACGGCATACCGCTTTTTAACACTTTTCCGTGCGAGCACGGATTCCAAAGGCAAGAACAGACCACCTCGACGGCCAAAAAATTCCAGGCACGAGCGATCGATCGTGTCCGATCGTGCGGACGAAACGCTCAGCGACGATCCGATGAAAATCGACGCGCTTCGACCTTGCCTCGAATGCCCCTACACGGCGCCGTTTCGTGGCTTGTTCATTTTCAAACAGGATCATTTAGATCAATTTTGGCAATTCCTATTTTGGTTACTACAAATTATTTGTGACAATTAATTCATTGTTTTTATTGAAAACGTCAAATCTCCGAAGCTCCGACATATTTGCAAAGAGAGCAGAGATAATGTTATGCTAATGTGTACCACCCTGTATAATCGTCTACTGTGGATATAAAAAATAGTATTTAAAGAAGTATTTGAAAATGTATTATTTCCAATTTATTGAAATCGCTATAGAGACAAAGACGCTTCTAGAAACAATTTCATGATCCCGAAAATTATACCTGAAGTATGTTTAAAATACTGTTGACTACAGTGAAGGATTCACAATGGACACGTTAATGGCAGGTTTCACGTTCGCCTGAATTGTGAGAAGATTTAATGGGTTCGTTGTTCATTGGCACGCTTAAACGCCGTCGAGCAACTGTCTCGTCGAGTGAAGTTTCCTTTTGTGTCGTGTTCGTATCGTGTTCATACGACTACCAGGTTCATGTCATATTTGTACTGTTCTCGTGTTGTACTCATAATGTCCTTGTTCAGCTCTCTGTACACAGCTTGTACCGTGCTTCTTGTACTTGTCCATACGTCCCTCCGGTTTACTTGTTCCCCTCTTTCTTTCGTTTTTTATTTCTTTTTGTTTACATCGTCCTTGTGTTTCCTCGCGTCGCATTCTTCCTTTTGGTTGCCATTTTTTCACTGTTTCTCGTTTCACTGGTACAGCGCGATCTACTTCTTTGGAGTATGGCCGTACTGCTTCACAGAGATTCGAACCCTGGAATTAATGGCGTCATAGATTCTCATAGAACTTCATCAGTAGATCGCGAATTTTATGCATCTTCTGAAACACAAAATAGAAGAAAGTGGATCTAGGCATCATCATCTCTGTGAGCTGTAACCCAGGGCCCCGTTCAATCAAAGAGCCCCCTTTGCGGTTAAAAAAATAAATTATACTAAATTAGGTATGCCTCCAGATAATCTTAGCCCGGGACCCCAATATTAACGATCCGGCGTTGGAAGAAGCAATGGATGAATTTAGTGTTGTCGGTAGTTATGAATAAAGTATTAAACTTATTAAATGTATCAAAACCATTTTTATGCCCGTCTCTATCTGTATATTCTGGATAAGAGTGTAATCATGGAGTTTCTGCAAGGATCAAAGAGATCTTATCAAGATCCTCTTGATCCTGCTGAATAAGATGCAGACTTTGTGAGCAACCTCCTAAAATTGTCTACTTGTAAGACCCCTTATCATCCAGCTGACTTCATCATGGATTTCTGCAAGGATCGAAGGAGTACCTAGCAGGATCCTGTTGGTCTCCCTCAAAGACAGTTTCAATGAAGCCTTCCCAAGGTCGCAGGGTCCCGTCAGCGAAAATGAAGCTCCGGCTAGCCGGTGGCTAAACCGTGGGTCGGAGGGGAGCCCAGTTGGACGCAATCATGCTCGCAGATTGTCCTTGGATAAAATCCGCGCGTTTCGAACCCTCGTCACTGGCTAATGGGAGGCCGGAGGGGCGCGAGAAACTCGATCGAACCGTCGAGTTATGCAAATACGGAAATTAATCTCTATCTCTAGGCGGGGTTTGAGTCGCGCAATTTGCTGCTCGTTACAATGTTACATGTTAATACCCACCAGTTCGAGGTAATTATTCTGGCACGGGGGTTCGTTCGGGTGTCAAGCGGCGAACCGCATACTCGAGCCTTGTCTTCAGAGTTCAGGTCACTGTCTGCCGTCGGGAGAAGGATAAGAAGAACGGAGTCCGTTCGGTGCGTTCATGCGAGCGAAATTTCGCTTGTACAGGCTGCCCTTAGGGGTGCGGAGCCAGTAAAACGAGCAGCATGATCCGTCCGAAGAGAGGATCAAGGTCCGCAAAATCGCAAAAGGAACAAAAGGTATCGGAGCGGGGAGAAGACAGGGAAGTAAGGATCCTGCCAAACCTAATTTTCTTCACGCTTCGAACCGAGCATCTCCCGGGAACGGGAATCGATCCACGAGCAGGCCGGTTCACTTTCTCTTTCTCTCTCTCTCTCTCTCCTTTTATCTTTCTCCTCGTCGCTTGTTTGCCACCGTGGCCATCAATTTACAACTCGTTCGCTGTCTGTTTATCGATCGCCCTCATTTATCAGGTTCTCGAGCGAGCGGAGAGTAATTAGCGCGTCGAAGTACCGGTAATTCATTTATTCCTGGCCGCCTCCCATCGGGCCACCATTTTTCCACAGTCTACGACGGAGAATGTCGGCTAACGAGGAGAGACTTCTGTAAGGACCCTGGATGTCATAGTTCGAGTCCTCATTTTCCGACGAAACTGAACCGGATAATTAGAAGATCCCTGCTGGGGAATCGATTTTTAAATTGCAGCGGATGTTCTGTGCAAAGCGTCAGTATTTAGGGGCTCACCTGATTTGTGTCGTGAAAGTAAAAAGGGTTCGAAAAATATACTTCACTGTTCCGTTTTCAGAGCCTTTTATTGGTTCTAAAATAATGCAAGGTTCCCTGTAAAGTAGCACTGGTATACTTTTCACACTCGTTTTGGGACACTCTGTATATGGTACTTTCTTACCACTAAGTTTTATTGAAATTTGTGGATGTTATACTCATGTACAAATAATGCAAGTCTTTCTGTTAGGTTAGCACTGATATACTTTGTACATCCTTGCTGGGACACCTTGTATAATGTTATCTGTGCGAAGACGCCCGAAGTTTTCCAATTAGTTTATACAAAACATGAAAATTATAGTTAATGTTATGTCAATAATGTAAATTTTAATTAAACCGACACGCTTTCTGAACACGGTAAATGTATGCATTAATCTAAAATGCAATTTTCGGTGTATCCTCGATACCAAGAAGCATCAACATGGCGCGAGCTGCTCGTTGGTTACCGAAGAACGCAGCAACCTGGACGGGTACTTGGTTAGATTTAGGGCCAACGCCCAGGGACCCTGAGCCCTCCAGTTGCCCTTTTTTTACACACGTGGACACGGGACAGGCCCCACCGCGCACGGGCTAGCTGCAGCCGTTTAGGCTGAATGTTCTCCTCGCCATAGGCGTGACCAAAAAATTCGGAGCCGGGGTCGCTAACTTCTGATCCTCGGTTCAGTGGAGTCGAACAATGACTGTCCGAATAATAAAATACCCAAACTGTACTCCGAGAAGGATGACGCACCAAATGTAGTCTAAAAAAGTAGGAGCCTCTTGCGTTGTGTTGCATTTTCTTACCGTCACCATCAAAAAAAGGAGTTCTTTCGAAACGTGTCCAGAAAAAGGTACTGGACGCTTTGATCTCGCTTTTGTGCCGTTATAAACAGGATGCAAGGCTAATTACTCCAGAACTTCGATTACACGAACTTGTATTCTCTATTGATCAATTTCTAACCATAGATACAACACGATGTATTCAACAAATTGGTAAAAAATTGCTTTAATGTTGCGTACATATATCATTTTCATTTTCAAAAAAGGACGACACATAGAATTACTAAAGTGAAAGCAGAATCAATTTTCTAAGCCCAGAAAAGATATACATATACTCAGCACCTGAAGCTCACAGATATCTTCAACCAGTTTGCTCGAAGGTACGAGATTTTCCATCTGCAACGCATCCGCAGCAAATGCAACGTTGCAGTTCGAATCATTAAACAACGGGGAGCAACCGTATAGGAACAATAGAATCCTCTCGCTCAACTCCGTTTGCAATCCTCAAACTGTAAATTATAGACGCTAGACAAGACTCCGCGTTTCCTCTAGCAAAATCGAACCGTATCGTTCTTCAAAGTATAGTTCTAGCCATCCTCCACCGTGCATTTATGAAGAGCAGCCCAGCAACTGGACTCGAATCCTCGTTGCAATCAGCGTAACTCCTACACGTAGTGGGTACGGTTCCCACGTAGCGCGCAGGTCGACCTGCATACAGAATTCCATCAAAAGCTTGATCCCCACGGTGCTCCATCGACGCGATCCCTGACCCCCGTTGGCCAGGTCGATGCATCTCACGCAAGAGCAGCTGCGGTCTCCGAAACATTAACCAGAAAGCATGAAATTCTATGGAATTTTCCTGTGGCCGAACTAGAACATCGCTCTATGGGGTTCATCAAACATTTGCTATGGTCTTTTAGAGAGGTCTTCCTTTCGGACATTGTCTTCTTGTTTTAACTAATTCAGAACGAGACATTAAAGATATTGATTTTTTGAGCCTCATAGAATGTTAGAAATTCGGAATTTTCTTCAGGAAATATTGTTCGAATATTTTCATCCCATCCAAAAACTCAAGAGAATTCGTGCAGGCATAGTTGCTTGGCTGTCCTGCAAGCCAGAAAACGAATCGCACAGTGTAAGTACGTTTTATTTCCACCAAGAGCGGACGACTCGCAACAAACTGCAACATCCATGCAACTAGATGCACACCATCCAATAAAATCGAGCACGATCCGGCCCCGCCTCTGACTCGAGGAGCCTCGTGCAGCAGCAGCAGCAACTTTTCATTTCACCGAGCGCGAGACACGTCGATTTCCGCGAGCGAGAGATCCTTTCCATACGCGTACGTACGTGAAACTCATGGTTCCGATGGCACCCCTAGTCCTCCGATGGTGTTCTCGACGCCCGAGGATCGGGGCCCTACGCCAATGCGAGGCGCGAAGGGAAGAGGCACGAAGCACGAAAAAGAGTTTGCCATCGGGCGAACACTTTCCAAGCGGCGAGCGGCGCGGAGTTCCACGACCGCGTTTCGGGACAACAGCACGCCGGTGCCCAGGCAACGTGGGGGCCCCCCGTCCTTGGTCCGTGTCAGTGGCATAGAGCATACAGGGCCCGTTCAAGGTCGCTCCGAGCCGGCCCGAGCGTCCGCGGCGAGGCACGAGTGGCTCACCGCGTCCGACCGCGGCCGTCCACGCTCGAGCCTCGCTTCGACTGGCCCAGCGGCATGGTGGGAGAACCGGGATCCGTTGGCCGGTGGAGAGGGGGGAACGGGGCCCGTTGGCCTCCGTGAAGGGGCGGAGAGTCGATCGAGGGCCTCAGCCAAGTGTCATCCTATACCCGTGTGCCTGCCACGTCGTTTCGCAGCGTCTTAACGCACATTAATACACGCTATCCGAGCCTCTCGCTCCCTCTGGCTGGCCGTGTACACACCAAGAGACGACACCCGCGTTCGTCGCGGTTTTCGTTCCTTTCTCATCTTTCTTCACCCTACCTCCCTCTCTCCCTCTGATTTCTTACCGTCTCTCTGTCCAACCGTACCTTTTTTCCGAAAGTTCTTTCGGACGCCCTCCGCCTGGCTCCCTCGCTGCTCTTCTTCTTCTTCGTTGGACCGTCGTTGCTCGTTTTTCGGTGTTTCGGGGTCTCCCTGTTCCCCTACCACCTGGCACCGTTGATACTCTCGCGTGTTACAGAGAACTTCGGCGAACGCGACGACCGAATCGAATCAAATGCATACCGAGATACAGAATCTCGGGAACCGTGATCGATCGGTACACGATCCACGCCGATTTCAACGGTCGATGACTCTGGGACAGGGATCGCTGACGCGCGTTGTGATCCGACTCGACACGAATTTTCGTGATAATTGGACGCTTAGGAACCAGGTCTCTCTCTAAGCAAGGCTTTTAGTCCTCCAACCTTTAACCGATTAATGTCCACAGAACATTTTGAAAATATTTAATATCTACGTCCAGAGCTAGAGTTAGGAAAAAAAACTAGCTTCGAAACAAGCTTAAAAGTAAGATTTGGGTAAAAGAGATCGAAAACGTGAATTAAAAGAGGATACGGCTTTCAAGATCGAATTATGGTGCAGACGTTGATTTTTTTATCGCGGAGGACGTAAAGACCGTGTCCAGCACCCCGCAGGAGTACAGTTAAAGCCAGACTCTGTCCCGGATCAGGCTTTTGGGTGGATTCCCGGATTTATGGCGGCCGGTTCCGTGGAACCTGCAATTTCAGGGTTCTACGTCGGACGTAACCGGCGTTCGAGATACGACCTTCCTTGGCCACGGATTACGGCAGAGCTGGCCGACCGATTTTAGCGATCCCTCCTCTATCCATCTCTCTCTTTCCCTTTCTCCCTCTCCTGTGTCTCTGGCACTCTTTGTGGACCGGTGTGTTCGTGATCGGCTGATGTAACAGGTTTCGCCTGACCGTGGCAACGAGCCACGGAGGAGCAAACACTGAATTCCAAGGTTATTTAATAACAGGAGAACCAGTGGAAAGTAGTTAGCGGCATGCGATGCCGATTGAATCCTTTTCATCGCGATGATTAGACTGGACCAGGAGAAACACAGAAAGAAAAAGGGAGAGAAAGAGAGAGTACAGCTGCGGCTGATTTGCATTTCCTCCGTGTGAATCACCGGCCCACCAATTATTTTCGCTTAACTGAATTATAGGAACTGCTGTTATTAATCCCGGATTCACGGGAAATCCAGGTAACTTCTGTTCACGGAAACACGACACCTAATGTGGCGGTTTAGATGAGGCAATTTTTCTCTCGACTTGAACCTTGTTATTCATCTTCATTAAGGTGGACTTGCAAAATTGGAACTGTGTAAAATAGAGAAATTGTTAGGAAAAGTATTTATAATTAGACAGGAGCAGCGTAGACGTTTGACCTTGAAATTCAAGGTCAAGGACAACTTCGTGGCACCTTTTTTTACAAGACCAAACATTTCTTTACACACGGTACATAGCCGAAGTGAACTAGAAAACACATTTTTGAAAGTTTCGTTAAAAGCTCGAATAAAAAAATTTTGAAATTCAACTTCTACTATAAGTTATTCTGTTATGAAGTGTGTATCATTACTTATTGTAGCTCCAATTTCCCATAATCGATACAATCAATTTTTGCATTACCTGAAGATGCACAATCCACTTCTAGCTTGCAGTGTCGAATAGTTTCCTCGTAGTCCCCGGTTTCCGGTGAAGTGTCTCGAGCCCATTGTCCGCGCGCTAAACGGACTATAAAAGCGACCGGTTGATCTACGAGGCTCTCGGTTCCCGATTCACCGTTTCTCCAGAAAATTCTCTGCATAAAGTCCCGTTCGAGGGTTCCGTTTCCTCCCTGGTGGTGCCCGGTAACGACGCGTCTCGTTACGGCCGCAAAACAAACGTTTCCATCGGGGAACGAGCATCGATGGAATATGGATCGACGTCTCGCTCGGAACGGCTCTCTTGCGCGCGTTATCGATCCGAGAGCGCATGGCGAGGATGCACAGGCCTATTTGGCCAGGTGGGTCCGTTATCTTCGACGACGTGACAGCGTCGCTCATTGCCGGAACCCATCCTCTAAGTCCTCATCGTTGGGCGACAACTGGCGTGTTCCGGCTCGCGATTCGCTTTGCATTAACGATCCTCGACCAACTCCACTGGTCGATCGACTACAGACACCGGAAGTGCACGTCGTGTCGCGTGAAAATGCACCGGACGCTGTCGATGCACACGACTCAACGGAACCAAGCTGCATTCGATGCATCGGAAATTGTCTGTCTCAACACACTGCCATATCGCACACTCGTTTCACATCTCCAAGACAGAGAAGAGGGTAGGAATATTATTATTTTGGTTTTTATTGTTAATTTCAGTCTCAAGGCTCTCGACTCGCTGCGATGCTCTTGCATTTTTTAATTTTAATCACCTGGCTAATTGTGATGGTACTGAAGAAACTTATATGAACGAATCAGGATTGACCTGGAACAGCGTGGTTAATGAGTTGAAAATTGTATGATACAATAGGCAATGCAATACAGTTTTCATTCAGCAATAGGAATTTTGCCATTTTTTGATTTTTGTAAAATGGCCTATAGAAATGGAAAATTGATATCAGTATTAATTACTACCAAGTATCGTTGATAAATAATTACGCAGCGACAGAATGGTTCCAAACCACCATTTTAGATGATTCTATGAACGGTATCTTAAAGTTTGTGACGTCGAAGGCGGTCGCACACGGTATCTTCTTTTTATAGTCGCCGAAGAGGCAATTATGGTAATCCAGATTCCCCGAGCGGATCCTGATCGGCATTTTTTGGCGGCCGCTTTAATTCTCGGATTTGGTCCACCATTCGATAACGTCGTCGCAGTAATTGCTTCTTAGCGTCAGGTCTTCGAAGTGGAATCAAAATTAGCATGGCCCGATTGGACATATCGGATAAGGAATGCACCGTAGCCCGAATCAACGACTGCATTTGAATCGAATTCGAATTATGAATTGAAATCGTTTCTAGAACGAGAGCACCGCGAAATTGAAATTCAAGGACGCGTTTCTCGACGGCCACTCTCACGGGAAAGCGTGCTTCTTTGTTCCTCGGGCTGCTGCGCCATTGCATTGGTATCGGTGGATGGAAACACGTTGCTCTCTTCGATTCGGAAAGCTACCACGGTACCACTGGCATTAATATTAATTAGAATTAGCGTAATAATAATGCTCGCGAGTGGGTTTCGTGTGAACGTGACCCCGAGCGCAAGCACATACTTCAGAAGGCAAGCTGTCTATAGATTCTGGCGAACCTGTTCTACATTCGATTAGGACAACGATGGTGACATATTTTAGGAACCTTCGAGACCCTTGAAATTAGGTATTGCGCCTTCGGTTTTGGTTTCAAATAACATCAGAATAAACATTGTTGGTTTTATGATGGTCGAATAAAAATTTGTTGAAGGACAAGAATAGAAACTGGTCTTCCAATCATTTTTTTTGGAATATGACTCCTTGATTTTGAGTGAGAAAATATTTTTTCCCGTTTGAGCGAAGATTGACGAACACCTCTGTGTTCTTTCGAATGATGTTTTCACGCGATGCGTGAGAAGAAATTTTTTAAATATTTTTATAATGGCACTTGCATGAGCAATTGGGTGTGTGCCTCGTTCGAGATGAACTTTTTTAATAATTTTTTGGTTCTCCAGTTTCCCGCTGTCTACCAAAACAGTTCAGTTCGACCCGGTGCAATAAGAAAATATGAATTATACTGCAAACAATGGAAAGTTCAAGCGAGTGCATAGTTTCGTTTCTTAGAACTGAGATTTTAATGATCGTGGGATGAAACTACCCGGAGAACGTTGGCGAAGAGTTATAGATTCTTCTGGTGATAGCTTTGTTCGACGAAGTTTATTGGAAATGAAGTTACGGTCCTCTGAAGTCACACAATGAGGCATAAACCACATTTTCCGGTACCGATTAAACTGTTCCGAATTCTTGATGGTTCGCTGAAGGTTTCAAAAGCGACAGCTTCGTCCGACGAACTTTCATAGTCAAACAATGAAAGCATAAATATCAGTTTCCGATAGCTAATCAGTTATTTCTCACAGTGAATAAATCTAAAAGTCGATGATTTTGATAAATAGCGACAGCTTCGTTCTACCAAATTTATTGGAAATGAAGTTATAAGCTTTGGAAGTCATGTATTGAAGCCATTAATTTTCCTGGTGCTTAATAAATCGTTTTGAATGTAAAATATGCCATAAGTTGAAGATTTCAATGGTGACTTCGTCCAACGAAGTTTATTGGAAATGGAGTTACGAGCTTTGAAAGTCATACAATGAAGACATCAATTATGCTGCTTAATAAATCATTTTGACTATCGAATAAGTCCAAAGAATGGAGATTTCAAATGTAAAGAACACTCTCTGAAAGTACGTTTTAAATAAAACAGTCCAAGCGAAGGGAAGTCACATAGAACGAAATTAATAATCATCTTTAACGACAAGATCAAAATGAATTATTTTTCTTTTAACAACGCGTGGGAGAGCAACTTGTAAATTGTCCGTAGACACTGATAATTTTTAATTAAGTGAAACATTAAAGTGGCTGGAGAGAGGTAGGAAGCGGAATGGACGGAAAACTCGAAGCGCAAAGCGCGAGATTAACGCGTTAATAAATTGTTTCGACTTCCCTGTAGCGTTTCCAGCAACCCATCCGCCTCGTTCGAGCAGGAATGGTCCTGCTCGTTGCGGAAACAGCAAGAACGCGTCGAAGAAAGCGCGTAGCATCCGGCGGCGGTAGGCAAAACCTGCGTTTTCCATCGTTTTTACGCCGGCGGGCATGGTCCCCCGTGGAAAGGTGCATCGACCCAGGCCCTCGGCTGTCGGAGGATTTTAATTGCAGGCCTACGCGGTTTTTCTAGCGGCGGTAGGAAGCGAATTACAATCGCAAAAAAGCCTCAAAGGGAGAGAGAGAGAGAGAAGAAATGAAGGGTGGGGATCAAGAGGGGGTACGCGAGGAATCAGCAATTAATTCATCGAGCGCGGGAAATATCTAGAAATTCGCTGGGATAGGGTGACGAGGATCTAACTCCCTTCTCCCTCTGTTCACGTCCCCTCTCCTTTGGAAACCTCACCCCCGTAATCGCTACGGTGCTCCTTAATTAATAGCTGAAAGAGGATCGGTTCTTATGGCGGTCGAACCGCACACAGGTCCTCTCGGTACAATCAGCGAGACTTCTCTGCTCCTCCGCGACCTTTTTCCCCTTGGTAGACCGCGAGCGGAAAATACGAACGAACAGGGAAGTGGACGAGAGGCACGTCCCATGGATCGGTTTATTGGAGGATGCGTCGGCCACATCGCTCGAATTTCTGTCGCACTCGCCTTTTCCGCAACTGCCACGTAATTGCTAGTGTAGATTAACGCGAAAACGGGTCGAGACGGAAGCTGCCGCGTTTAAATGCCACTAGGATTCCTCGTACGATTCTCGAGGAAGGTTTTCTCACCCGGTTTCGGACTGTTTTCACCCTACGATGGACGAGAGGTTTGATACGACGGCACCTGTAAAAGACGTAACTACAGAGTGATTAAAAATTGACCTTCAAATTGAACTCAGTTGTACTTATTGCGATGGACTATTCCCTCCGCGTTTATACAATTTTAGAACACCCTGTAGACGTATGGAGCAAAATAGTTTACGAAACTTTAAATTGGTTCTTTAAATTTTTTCCCCAGTGACTTCTGTTCGTCGCGATGAGTACTGTAAGATGCGATAAAAAGGTGTTTGACTTGGATAAAGGGTCATGATCAATTTTGCTGTCCATTTTTTTCAACAGGAAAATCACTCTATAGTGGTCGCGACATATAATTTTGAAACACCGTGTACAGTTAACCCTCCTATAAGACTCCTTCGTTCAACAATTTTCGAAAAGTTCGTAAACAATGAGCAGAAATTGCTCGCAAATTGCATAACAGGTAGACGCACCTGGATTTCCGGCATGTTTTTAGCACCTCCCCTGCCAATTGTTCAATCGGTCACAGAAAAAGGATAACTCTTTCGCAGTGTATCTTTCTTACGGAAGCGAAACGACCCGACAACCAGTGGTTACCGACCACGTTGCCCTATAAATACTTAAAGTAGTCGCTAAAGTTGACGTTTTAAAGAGAAAGCCGCGCTGTTGTTGCTCCATGCTGTTTGCTACCCGACGCGGATTTCTAATACAAAATAACCGGCAGTGTGAGTTACATTCGTCCGTAACGCGTGTGCTTATGTAAATTACGATCTAACTGTTAAAGACGGCTCAGAGCGGCGAGAATTCAACGAGAGCTGTACCTCTTTCATTGTAAAAAAGCCTGTTTAATGAGGAGAAATTCTTTGCCCGCCTAACAATCGCCCTCGCGGCTGGGACAGCAATTAATCCTGCCTCAACAATGTTCTCCGCTTAAATAAATACACAATCGCATACGCGTGCTTTGGAGAAATGAACCTTCGATAAGGCTGTTCTATAAACAAATAATTTCAATGACGATTTTTAATTAAAGAAAGAAAATTCTCAGTGAAAACAAATGTGTGAAATGATCCTTCTTCTGTTTTAATTTGACGAACTCTGTTGGTAGACAATCTTATATTTTAGTACGTTCTCTACCATGTCACTTGTTTGTGAATCATATTTTTTCTGCAATTTTTGAAGACACTAAAAAAACGAATGAATTCTCAAACGTCTCTGTAAAAAAATATATATAACTAGTGTAGTTTTGATGACTTTGACTCGAAAAATATCATGCGTGTATTTGAAATACCAGTAAATATATGTGCAAAATCTCAATCGAAAAGGATCGATGTTTCGTGAAAAAATCCTGACAATTCTTCGTGAAAATGAGAACTTTGTTCGGTCAAGTTCTTCCTTGAAAAGATCGATGGAATCGTTCGGAAGCGATCGAGACGCGGGGTGAATTTTCACGAAGAAATTCGCAGATACCTGTTCGATACGTCCTCTCGCTAATTTTACACATCCTGTCGTGCCGCTAAGGGAAATGTTTCCTGCCAAAGCAGGTGCAGAACTTCTTTCAGCGGCGCGGCGCGGCGGCGCACGTCGCAGAACACGAAACACTTGCGAACAGTAAGAGAAACGGCGAAGAAACGAAGAAAATCGTCGGTCAAGGGACAAAGCGAGACCGACGCGACGCAACGGCGGCGGCAGCGGCAGTGGTGGTAGTGGAGGGAAAAGAAGACGAACAGCAAAAGTGTGCGGTTTATTGTTCAAGGGCGTCGAAGAGCCGCCGTTCGCGTTACACATGAACCGTATACTTAGCAGTCGTATAAGAATGTGCAGAACAACGTGGTACCGTAACGAATGCGTCACCGTTAAAGGAAAGAAGACTAGGATCGCGGGCAAAAATATTGCTGCTTAAATATGCAGCAGCCGACTAACTGTACCGGGAGGAGTCTTCGGACGAGTTTCCATTGAACATAGAAAAAAACCGATGGGAAAGGAGCTGGCGCGTTGACAGTGCTGAGTCGTGAACTTAGACGTGCGCTGGAGAGGTCAAAGATAGCTGACTGTGCGAATCCGTCGCCATTTCTTAGGATTCTACTTGGAGATATGATTTGGTGGGAACTGGATTGGCTGGGAATGAATTCGTTTTTGGTACTGTGAGAACATTTTTTGAGAGTAGTCTTATTTCGAATTCAGTATATGACGTTTCTGAAATTCGATTAAAAAACGAATTTTGATGTTCTCCAAAGCATTATCTATATTTTATTATACCTGTAATATATAACGTTTGTTAAATTAATGTAGTGTGGTTCCCAGTAATTGAGTAGTTGATTGTAGATGAGTATTTTAGTCTAGACCAGGCCTGGGCAACCTGCGACTCGCGAGCCGCAGACGACTCCTCTGCCCACTCCTGGGTTTTCCCCACCAAACTTGAGGAGACTACGAGCGCAGTCACGCGAGGCAACGCACGGTAGTGGCAATACGAAATAGTTGATAGTGGGGAACCGGTACACTGGTAGTGGGAGTCGTGAAACGACAGCGGGGAACAAGTTGTCTGGGCCTACTCTAGACGGTTCCGAATGAAACGCTGAATTGCTCGATATCAGCGTTGATTCTTCGGTCTCGAAGACGATTTTCGCTCGCCGGCAAATCCGGCGGAGGATTCGAGGCTCGCCGGCTACATCTGATAACAGAAAGGGGATCCACGCCCACGGGGATCACGAACCACGGTTGTCCCTCCGGAGGATCGTTCTGGCGGCGCGGCGGGACGATATACGATTTAAATAATTTATCAGGTGGCGCGGGAAACACGACGAGGTCCCGTGTCCAATTCTAAGATATCGGCGACTAACCCGCTGATTTTTTTAGCGGTATAATTGGCTGCTACGGTCGAAAGCAATTATGGATTCTTTTTTTCCCCGGCTGGCACAGGGACAGCACACTTCGCTTACTCGCTCGCTCGCGCGAACCGCGATACGATTTATAACGATTTGTATTTATGAAGACAAGTCGCGTACTTACGCGCACACGCCTGTCCCTTTCCAGTTTACGCTGATCGTACGATTTTAACTGGTTCTACCGGCCGATCTTCGCGGGGATCTCGGTTATTTAACTCGTTATTTAACCCGTCCGCCGCTGTTTTTCTCCCGGCCACCGCAATTTGCCAGCGAACCGGCAACGCGCGCTAAGAGGACCGAGACGGCGAAAGAAAGAAACTGTTGATAAGCAGCCCCTCCACGAAATTGCTGTCCACCGGATCGCAATTAATCCGTGTGATCATCTAAGTATATCCACCGTGCACGTCGTTTTGCCTCGAGATAGTGCTCGACAGGATTTATTACCTAAAAGTGTTCAGAGTACGTCTTCCAGACATTTTTGTATTTAATTAATTATTATTTGATCATAGTTTATTATCAAGCAATGACGAGTGACTGTACCATACTGGATAAAACTTCATTCGATTTTTAAGTTCCTTTTTGAAATTTATCGTACGGAACATTTAGTTTGCAGAAACGGAAATGGTTTTTTTACATTTCGCCAAGTATAAATTTTTATATATGTAGGGAACATGCAGAGTTTACGATCGAATCGATTATCCACGCGGGGTATTTCTCGAGCGGGTACGTGTGTCAGGCGCGCGCGCAAAGCCTCCAAGGACTTCCACGGATGGAACTGACGGCGGATTTAGTTACGGCCCGTTGTTGTTGTTCGCTATAATGCGGCTACATTCTCGTCGTGCAACACCGGCAACGGCGGGGCACTGAGTAGCGTGAACCCCTCCGCGGGCTGAAACAAAGGGCCGCGGACCCGATCGCCGGGGTTCACTGACACGAATAAACAACAACGGAAACGTGCGCCGACTCTCCCTTCGGACATGCCTCTAAAAATTTGATTATTTACGTACGTTCATCACTTTCGCAACTTACCGCTGGACAACTATCCTGCGTCGAACGCTGACTAGAACGAATAATTATTTACCGCCGTGCGTTCATCATTTTCGCAGCTTCAGCACGGTATTTTAGGCATTTTTTCATAGAAATTATTGAATCTTTTCCATTGAAATTTTACACAGATATTAGTAATTGTTTTTAAATGCAAATAATAAAAATTGTATGAGTCATATGTTTTGAAAAACTCATGTGAAACCAGTGGATGTAATTTAAATTATTTTTGACCTATCGAACATATTGAGGAAGAAAACAAATTTCTATTTAACAGTTTGTTGCGTTTCAAGTGGAACATTTTTATTTTCCATGAAGATCCGCTGTATACGGATTACTATCCGGGATCCAAAGTTGCGGGTTGAGGCGAAGGGCAAAACGGAAAAATCGTAGGGCACTTGTCAGCGCGTGTTCACAGGGAGGTTCGCGTCGAACGTTCAAGGATTCCCGGGTTAAAGGATTAAGGTTGCGGATCCTGGGAGGCAACAGCGACCCGTAACTAAATCCGCGAGCAACATCCAGCCCGTAGAAGTCCTTGACACACGTTCGTCGGCAGAGTTACCCACGTGCAGAGCTGTGTATAATCGATTCGATCGTAAAATAGGCTCCTTAGGCAAGCGCGCACATAGCGTCAGGACTTCTGATGCTGTCGCAATTGCATCGGTAGATAAAACTATGAAAATGTCGCTTATAGTATCTGAGAAAAGGAACATTGAATAATGGAAAAATGGGTGGGGATAAAAGGTTACTTCTTTTTCCCGATTTCCACCCTAACCTTACAGAGTTCTCTACTCTAAGTTTATGTATAGTTTAGGGCGACTGTGATGGTCGGTAAATACGAACGTCTGAACGATCGTGCACGATCGCGTTGCATATAGAAGTTGTAGGTATTAGTACAGCCGGTTATCCGGAGAATTAATCTTCGTACGGTCCGATAAAAGTAGTGGGGACTAATTCAATATGGCAGAGGGGTCGCGCGAACTCCTGCCCACAGCCTGGAAACGATTATCGCGCAACAAAATTAATAGCCACTAATCGGAGCTAATAACCCGTTAAGCGGCTGCAGGATGCAACGGGTAATAGGGAAAAATCGGGTCCGGTAGGATGCATCGCTACCGGCGGTGCAAGTGTATATCGTGCAACGCTCGCAATTACACGGTGCTACGCGGGCCGAACAATTCTGAAACTTAATTCCAACCCGGGGATCCGTGATCGAGGAAATCGGTGCCGATCTATCTCTCGTGGAAGACAAACAACCGATCGCGGCATGATCCTCGCGAGGTCGGGGAACGATCGCGATCGATGAACTGTCGATATTTCTTTAAAGAAAGAAAATTTCTATATCGATCTATTTCACTCTCTGATAATGAAGAATTAAGTAAAAGTTCGATAAATCGTGATAATACGAAAGGATGTTGCATTTGTTTTATGCAGGCCTCGCTAAATTATTTTAGGTATTCAACGACTCAATTCTTGATCCCCATTAGGGATCATGCAAAGGTGCCATCATCCCGAAAGTTTTACCTTTGGCATAAATATAGATGTCTTCAATACATGTATAAATATTAACCACTAGAAAATTTAGAAATAAAAATCCAGTACCTACTTAGTGGGTTAATAGGTTTCACTATACATTGAATAAAGTAGATCCAGAAATTAAATTCGAGTAGATCAGGGAGTTGCGTTATTTCCTCGGTAGCGCGTGGAGATCGTCGAAAAATCCGATGGACGGTGGCTCGGTACGGGCCGGTATCTGCGTCGATCGGGCCCGGTTCATCGATCCAGCCGTCTCTCCTCGCGAGATAGCCCTACTCCCTCCCGAATTCCCCCCACCCCGTGTGGGCCTAGCCTCTCGGGCCCGGTCGGTCCCTGTCGGTCTCACGGCTGGCGGGGGCTCTGGGCCCGGTCCTGGTCTCCTCTTGTCCCTCGTTCGGAGGGCAGAGGTGGCTCGAGTGCACGAGATCGCAGCAGCTATGCGCCAGCGGAAGATCGCCAGCAGGGCTCTTATAGGAGGAGCGGTGGGCGCCTCCGCGTCGTAGTTATATTTAGATTCGCGCTGACCGGCTTCGTGCTTCTTGTTTTACATTTAGCCGGGCATCACACTCGCCGGCACCGGCAACGGCTTCGTCTCTCTCTCTCTCTTTCTCGCTCGCTCTCTTTCCTTCTCTGTCTTTTATCCATCCTCCGCTTCGCCCTTTGCTTCTCTTTCTTCATCGCTCGAGCGTCCACAGCGGGAGAGATCCTGCGGGAGATCGTACCCGTTTAGACTTTAGCCGAACACGTCTCGTCGCGAGGCCCAACGCGATCCTACGCGTTCATGTACATCCTTGTGATCGCGACCGACTCGCTTGCCCGTCAATCCACTGAGCCAAGCATATCAACCTGAAACTAATTTTCTGCGAAATCGTCTGAACCTCTGATTTTTAGGCGCTAGTGATTGGAATTGGGGGCCCCAGTGTAGACTCTGAATGCGATGGGACCTCTGGGGGTAGGTTTGGCTAGTTTCTTGAATTTTGCAGACTATTTCCAACGTAGACTTCACTTTTGAATGGATTTTGCATAACCTTTGCATCCTGTGCTACTGAAATGTGCAACAGTTGAAAACAGTTTGCTCTATATTGCCTATTTATCGTAACAAGTAGAATCAGCCCCTGTCTGGTTGCACCCCCAGATATATGACTGTCTGTATATGAGCTGTTCATTTTTATGAGTATTCATGCCATTTTGATAGTAAAGGTTCCTATTGAAAATTATGAAATAACAATCAACATCGTTCGTACCGTTATAAACAACTCTACAGTGGCCAGTCTTTTACAAATGCATACCTAACACTTGGCAGAGCCATCCTCCAGCGTTCTTCGTTCGGAATTGACTGCGTGGGCGTGGGATTCGGTGAGAGATGGGCTCCGCAACCCTGATCCGCATTCTTTGGGCTCCCCGACCGACCTTCTGTTGCGTGAAATACGAGGCTTCGGATGTTGAGAGAGGATGGGGCTGCAGTTGTCCAGGAATGGGAAGTGTTCCGACAGTGTAGCGATTTCGGGTGTCCGGTCTTCGAGGGGGACTGTCTTGTGGTTTGTTTGTGGAAGTTCGACGCTTCTACTTATGTAGTCCAACTTAGATTGTACTGTGGATCTCGAGTGGAATCGAATAAAAAATGTATTCCTTCAATTATTTTTACAGGTTGATTGTTTTTGATTGCAACATTCCATAAAATCAGATTTAATATGATAAAAATTTGGAAATGTATTGTACTATTAGTGCCAAATTTTTAAATGCTTGCTTTAAATAGTTAGTGTTTATATGTTTAACACGATTTATGCGAAAAGTTTTCAAAAATTAATTTTATGAACATTTAAAAAATATTCCCATTTTAATTAATTTAATTTTAAATTGTTAAATTAGGTTACTGGGATGTATTAACAAGATATTTAGTCATGGGCCATAGACTTTAAAAAATTATGGAATACTCTAAAATTTATTCTTAGATTAGTCTCAAATTTTTCGGAGACTCAGCACTCAAAGTACCTCATAAATTATTACGTAACGTATTTTTTAACTGTTTTAAAATTGCTGTAGTATTTTTCTGAGAAATGCACGAAAATCTACGGTCTCCACGTGATAATTCTAGAATGGTAATGATTCAGGGTAGGAGGAAACAACGTTTCGGCTACACGCGATAATTAAGGGCGTAAGTCGCGGAACTCACTGAACCAGTTTATTACATTATTTAGCACCCAATTAGGGAGATACAGTGCATCGAATGAAAGAAACGACGACCGAGCTTGCTCCGCAGCGGACACGATCTCGATATTCCCACAGACTTCGTGCACACGGGGCTACGATAATGTTTAAATAAAGTAGCGTACTTTAAAGCACCAGTCGCAGATACTGGACGAAGTAAGGAGTCTTATGAAAGCTCTGATGGAGAGATCGAGCCTCTGGAACAGGATCTGGAAAACGATTCTTACTACATCTCTGCTGAAGATGACTTCTTGCAACATATTAACTTAACGTTTATAAAACTCTCCCTCCCTAAATTATTTCTGCAAATGAACGATTCGCATTCGAGAATCTCGTTCAACCTCCTTCAAATCATCTATAAGCAATTTGAATTTAAATTTTCTGGTTTTTAATCGAAAGTGGAAAATCAAGAAGATGTTGAAACAAATTTTACGTTCGTCTATACTTTTCTTTACAATTTTGTTTGTTAAATTTACTATCTAATATTTAACTTCTGTTTACGTCGTTCATTCAAGATTTCATAAATATATTTTTTCGGAGATATACAATATTATAAAGATTTATAAAGTATTGTAATATATTTATCTATGCAATCAGGATTATTATCATGAATTTTGTTGCACCGTTTGTTTTGCGAAGGTAATCGATGTGGCAAATGATCGAACCTTTCGGGGCCTGATTTTTGACAAGAACAATGGCGGCATTCGTCAGCAAAGGGTTAGCACGAAGTAGCCGAATTCATTCTGTCGCGAAAGCATTTCAACGAAATTCGCGACGCCGCGCACCGTGCAAGAAGAAAAGGGATAGCAAGGGCCAAAAGCGAAGGCGATTCGCCGCTTAATTGGCTGATCAAGGCATCAAGGAAGCTGCTCGTTTTTTGCGAGAGGTTCTCCCTCGTGGATTCTCCGTGATCGGCCGATCTTATTCAATTGGGCCTTCTTAATCAAGATGAGACTCAACCCGATCAAAGATAAGTGGCAAACCCGGCGGACGCGGCGGCCTGCTTGCAATTTTCGTGGGCTCCCCGGTGAATTTCGATCGCATGATCGCGGACCCTCGTCCCGCCAATTAACGTCGTTCTGGCTCATAACAATACATCGACCGTAGGCTACTCGAAGACGCCGATTCCTCATAAATTCGATCCCCGACGAACCCCGCGTTCCATCTTTCTGCCACAATTTTTCGAGCATTCGTTCATTTCGTTCCTTGTTTTCAATCCTTCCCATTGTCAACCCTGCGTTTTAACCGTGTCTTAACTTTTAATGCTGTTTTTAATCGTACTACGTAAAAAATATAATCTTTTACCCATGTTTGTTCTCCTCCTCAACCCTTCGTACGTGAAGCTAACTTTTTGTCTCCGCAACCCAGAAACGTTTCATCGATCTGTTTATAACAAATACAGCTTACTAATTTGTCCTATTTGCAATATTTTCTGAGAATAATGTTCGAGTAACGGAGACCCTGTATGAACGGAGGAGATATGCTCTAGTATTTTTGTGCTGAGGAACGTTCGAAATTAAATATTAAATGAAAAACAATTAGGAGAACCGGCTGCCATGGCGGTAGGCCCTCGCACGAACCGGCTATATATTTCTCACCATCCTAATGCTTCTCATGAATCGCGCAACAATGTCTAGCGAAACGAAGCAGAGTCTCTTCCTTCCTTCTGTCCGTGGGAAAGCCGGTAAAGAAACAACCTTCGTAGATCGGATGTAGCTGAACGAGCGATGATATCGGCTCTGGCCGAGACGTTCGATCGTCAAAACGGTACGATCTACCGTAGAATCTTCTGTGCCGCACAAGCATTCGCTTCCACAAAGTGTTTTCTCCTCTGGAAACCTTAAAAATTATTCTGGTATTTAATTCACTGAGAACCTTCAGCCAAAAATGTATTTTTAACACTTTACCTAACGGAAACCTATGAATAGAATTCTCAATAGTTGTGCTGTATCGAAAGAAAGCATAGAAATTTTCTTTTACGTCGGAATCCTAAATGAAATTATTGGATTCACAATGAAAATTGCTGTTGCTGTTGAATGTTCCATTAAAAAGTGTTTGGCCATGTACCAGATTTTTCAAAATTATGCAATAATTTGGTAATGTGTTGATATATTGATTGATAAAAGAAACTGATTGAATCAGAAATGAATGTTTAATACATTAATTACGTACAGGCCAACTTACGTTGGCCGGGTGGGAGTAGCCGGTTCTACGTCAACGAACCACCGGCCGGCCAGCGATAATCGGCCTGTATGTAATAAATTTTACCCAATCACAGGTGTTCCTAAGCCCTATAAATTTATTACTTACATTTGATGTGTAACACCTTGCACAGTGCTGCATAATCGTACCCCCGCATTCAACAAGTAGCCAACAAATGAAGCAGGCAGTTTCTCCGAAGAAAAGGGAAAAGTTCCGAAGAGATAACGCATAAAGCTGCTTTAAGAAGTTGGTTTTACAGAAATGAAAAATGTTGCTCACAGATAGCGTGCGTAGAAACAGGAATCTGAAAATCGATTCCCATGAGGAAAACGGTCCCCTTTCCTCTTCCCGTATATCTCGTTTGGTATCGGGACAGCGACAGAACGTCTTCACTTAACGCCGTCTTCCGAAGCAGATAGTAGAGTTGCAATGCTAAATGGTAGAACCAGCAACACGACACCGTACTTCGGCGGTGTGTTCACGGGCCCGACTTCACGGTGGAAGGCAGCCGATGAGTGTCCGCAATTAAGAGGCGGTGCTAACGTGAAAACATCTGCAATGTAGATGCAGCAATCCACTTAGTTGCGGGCCCCTTCATCCGCGGCTCTTAATATAGACGGGATCGCCGCGGCGAGAGAGGAAGCCGGAGAAACGAGTCGTGAACGGTAGCAGGAAACCGCGATTCCTTTTTCGCATCGGTCTTCGTCTTCTTTTGGACTGGATCGAGTCCCTGAAGATTGATCTGTTCGATCCTTGGATCATGATCGACACGTGTTTCACCTCTCTGATTTCTTGTCACGATCCATCGAGCGTCTAAGTCGAGATCAACTAACAGGTGCCTAGATCGATTAGACAATCTTAAATGCAATCTTTAGAAATTCTTTTTGTTTAACTGTTTACACATCGTGCTGGGTGCGGCAATTTTTCTAGTGTAGAATATTGAAAAATTAGTGAGAACATGCTAGTGTTAATCGTCTGAAAATAAACGAGACCTTGGGAATTTTTGCTGGGAAAGATATTGGATGTCTGATTCAGAGGAGTATGTCATTAAAAGGTACTTATAGTACTTTTTCCGCTACGAAATCCTAAGACCCCCTGACGATTTCATTCAGTAATTTCCAAATCCATCTGCTGTTCTTGAAATCTTTAGAATGTCCAATAAAAAAGAATCTACAACATAAAGTAGACGAACCAACAAAAGCCGAATAACAAATTCTTCCGACGTGCTGAAAATCCTTAATCTAATGACCAGTAGAAAACTAGCTGTAATCGAGTGCGATTAAACAACCGAAAAGTAAAGAATAAAATGAAAGATTTTATTCAATCTATCCGAACGCTATAAATATATCTTGCACGCGAGCGAAATGATCGTTAGAACGTTCTCCCGGACAAAGTTAGCAGCGAAGCGATTAGTCGTCGGTGTGTAATGCTCCTCGGATCTTGTACACCTGACCATTAATTTTCACAGTATCAGTCCGGTTCCGTGTTGTGGGGCCTATTCATTATTTTCACTCTCGATAATGCAGCACCCCCGGCGCAAGGAAAAGTAGCTAATCCGGTCGGGTACAATTTGAATGAAATTGTCCGGTCCCGACTCGCCGATCCGCGCATTACGAGGCCAGCTTCTCGGAAAACAGCTTGGCCACCGCCTGTCATTTGCATCTTCGCTCTCATCCCGCCGGCATTAACATTAATACGCCATTAAATCGGTCGCAAAGTCGGCCGGCTTCGTCACGCTACCACTGTCAGAACTGTAATCCGCTGTCTAACTCAATTCCCCACCGTTTTTCTTCCATTTTAAACGGTCCCATTAAAATCACCGGGCGGCACCGATCGCACTCGGCCACGCAAGAAAACTCGAAAAACACATTTCCCCCGGGGACTCCTTAAAATCTCCACTTTTCCAATATTATAAAACGTTCGACCCCTCGCTGATTCCGTTTGGACTTTATACAAGGTAATTAGTTAGAGACATACTTCAGAATTTAGTAAATGTTAGCACAGTCGTACTAACTGAACATTTATTTCAACATAGGTAAGTAGAAGAGGATTTAAACAAACTAGTGAAAACAGTCTCAATCGACAGTTCACAAACATTAGAATTTTTTGGAATATTATTTTACGCTGTATTAGAATATAACAGATCAGTGAACAAAAAAAGAACAAGAGATCCATAGACATTTTCATGTTTCTCAGAATAAAATTGTTGGTTCTTTAAATTTTCAGTTATTAAAAAATTTTTTATCAATTTTCCAAATAAAGTGTGTTGATTGTACAGTGATATGTTATTTTAATAGTGTATATGATTTGATATTAAACGGTTTGATAAATGCTGCTGAAGATTGTCAAGTTCGTTGCTGAGACGATTTAGCGATTAGATCGTTTTAGATGGTTCGTGAGGTTTCTCCGTCGTTTTGTCTAGGCTGGAGCAGCATTTTCTTCATCGATTTAAGAGAAAATGAGAACTAAAGTAGACAAGCCGGAGAACAAGGCTAGCCAAGGGACCGACAAGAAGACGCTGTGGCCCGTTCCTCTCGAGTTGCGATCTAAACGGCGCGACGACGCGACCAGCGTCCGACAGTCTCGCTCGAATGCTCGGAAGTAAACACGATTACGTTCCGGGAAGATCGAGCGAATCGTTCGCCGATTGTCGTCCTAACGAGCCCCCCAGGAAATCGAATTACATGAAACTGACCCGCTCGTTTTTCTCAGAAAACCCCGAGCCGGTCGACAAATCGGGGATCGCCTCGAAGCTGCAGCAAAAATCGATTTCCTCTAGATTCAGCCAATTTGCTCGACCAAAATAATTGTCTGAGCTCTCCGATCTTGTTCGTTGCAATTACAAAGCCTAAAAATTTATTAAAACTCGATTACACCCTTTTACAGGTCAGATTTACCTTTTCGGAAGTCAAATTCATCTGGCTGATCACTTAAAACCGGAGTAACATTTACAATAATAAAATTTTTTAAGGGGTCAACCAACAATAAATGTGGGTTGAAAGGGATATGTGTACAGCTCGAGCAACGGTGGTCGAAACCATAGCAGTGTATATCACACTGTAGCAACTCATTATGTGCACGTGAATAGTGCTCGTTAGTCGCACGTGCAGCAAACGACAGAAACGCGACTCTGCCGAACAATGCAACAAAAACCAGGATGCCTTAACCTCCGTGACACGACCGGGCTAGCATGGAAGTCGAAGGGCGCAGAGGATTACGAGGATTCGTAAAAAGAGGAAAATTATTATGCGAACGAGATACAGCGGTAAAAAATGGAGGACGAAGGCGCGAGCTGTGTCAGAGGTTCACTGGGCGCTGTTGAACCAGGGTCCCCGAGAACGGGCCTCTTTTTCTGCTCCCCGTGGTCTGTGTCTTTTTCTGGCCCCTCGACCGCAGAGCCCGAGCTCTGGCGACGACGCTGTGGCTTTGTTATGAAATAGGCTTGAAAGCGAAATGCCCCGCTCCTTCGACGGTCTCCTGGCCCCGTTTACCTCTGGCCCGTGTTCCAGGGCCGCAAGGCCCCTCAGAATATACTACTAATCTACTTGGAACGCTCCGACCGTGTCTCGTAATCGATGAGAACATGTTTTATTCTGCATAAAGATCCGCATTCTTGTTATGATAATGCTATTATATAAAATATAAAGTCATATTCTTATTCAAAATAATGTTACATTAGGAACTACAAGAAGTCGCACAAGCCTGTTCAGTAAAATTGCTAATCAAAGCTGGGAATGATCTCGAGCAACATCAATGTCATAGTTACTATCCAAGGATTAAGGCGTTACTCGAGTCCAGCGAGGAGGCGTTAATTCTTAAGCGACTCTCTTCCGATGAAATCGCGATTCGCGCAAATGGCTCTGTTCTTTTCCGAGATCTAATAATCCCGTAAGTACACTCGCTTTCCGCGGCTCGGTCCCCCGCATCCCGACAGTAAAATACATCCTGTCGGTGGAATGGAAGCAGCCATTTATTGGCCGGACTTAGCGGGCGCAATTACTGAGCGAAATAACCGCGGATATTAATGCAGTGTCATTCGAAATAAGCGTCGGGATAAATCAATGCCGGCTTAACGAGGCGCTGACGCGTGACAGGGGGAGCGGTTAAGGGTCGGCTATCCTCTCGTCGCATCCTTAATGCGGCCACAACACCGACGAAACTTCTTCAGACCGATATTCCCTTGGCCATTAATGAATTTCTGGATCAAGGTGAACAGTCGGTTAAGATTTAAGACGTTTTAGTCCTGTGCTAGATGAACGATCAATGTCTTTAACCTAAGTCGTCAGAACGATGGATCAACGTTACTCAAATTATAATAGAAATTGCTGAAGTTCTGACATAAATGCACTTATTTTTATAGTCACTTTTCGTGCCCTGTGGATAATGCACTGTTTAAGAAAAGAGAACCGCTCGAACTAGGGTGGGATATCGCTTATCCTAGCGATGAAGTCTCCTGAGTGTCTCGCTTAACCGCGCGTTGACGTCTCCTAAGCGCCTCGCCTAACCACGCGTCGGAGTCTCCGCAACTATGTATCAGGTGAATGAATTTGTGTAGAAGAGAAGACAATTCTGACATTTTAACCGAATTTTTATTGAATATAGAAAAATATTCTGTAAATTATTTTATTATTCTTTCGCCTCAGCATTCGAGTCGCTTGTTACTTTTGATTTACCTTGGCGGTGTTAATTAAGAAACGATGTATTGAATCAATGTAAAATATCCAATATTTATTATTTCTTTAGAAAGTTAGATTCTCCAACCAAAAAGTGGATGTTGGTCAACCGAAGAATACTTTCTGCGTTTATGAAGCCCGTGCTGCGTGTAAGGGTTGGAAAACGCGTTGGTTATTTCGATGAAAGGATAATCGAGGTGGAGGGAAGGATCGATTTTCTTTTTGAAGGAATATCGAGGCACGCGCGTCCAACGGTCCCATCGTAGTGTTAACCAGACGTTAACAATCGACGGCATTAAATTCCCGGCCGGTCGATCGATCCACGGTTGCATCTGGCTGGCTTGCACAATTGGAAAGGCTGTCAGCGTCCGTGTACCGGGGAACGATGATTCTGCGGTCACTCGTCGAGGCCTCGCCGCTGGCACGGTAGCTGCTTTCCTACTAGGCTTTCCAGCCGGGCTTTGTACTTCTATTAGCGAGCGCGCACGTGCGCCGCTACATAACTTATTGACAGTGACGGGGCAGGACGAAAGGGAAAGGGGAGAGGACGAACAGCTCGAGAAAGAAAGAGAGAAAGAGAGAGAGGAGAAGAAGCTCCATGGACCGTGGAGAAAACGGAGAAAGATGATGCTCCCTGAACCGTAGAGAAAACAGGGAGATAGAGGATGTTCTGTGAACCATAGAGGGAGATGCTGAAAGGATACTGAAGAGAGAGGAGAGAGACCTTTAAGGCGAGTACGTGATGGAATGAATTGGGAGAAAGGACGACCGCTGTCTTCCCCGAAAGAATGTTTGGCTGCCGATCACTTTGATTCAGAGCTGTCGGTAAAAGTACTAGGAGTACTTGCGGATAATCTCGTCGTATTTCAATGCGAGATTAATGTTTTTCACAATTTTTTGGATTAGAATATTCTTTACACCTCCTACTTCACGCGAAGCTAAATAAATAACATTAAACTACAGTGGGTACGTCAATAAATCTTTTTAATGAACTATAGACTGTATATTGTAGTGTATTGTACAATATTTTTAACGAGCTGTATACCGTAATATTGTGCAGTAGGTCTAAATGGGTTAGGATATTGCAAAGAAATTTTCATCGAACGTTTAAAAGACGATTAAATATTTGAAGGATCGCTCGATTCATGTGAGAGAGAGCCTGAATGAATTTTTCGGGGTCACACAGTTGCTACAAACACGTACAGACCATTGCTCGATGTGGTGGAGGAAGGAGGTGGTTCGAATGTAAGACAGGTGCTGCGAGACGTCGGCTGATTCGTGATGGACGACGTGCGACCACTTTTTAAACTCGTGCCACCTTCCAATTAGCAATTATTGAGACGTTTCGGGGATCGCCGCGGAATCTTAAGAAGGACACGTCCCCGGTCGGTGCTCGGTCACGCGAAAAACTGCCGGCATTGGCTCCGTTTAATTGCACGCAACCGTCACTCCAATTACTGGCTCTTTACTCTACCCCTACCACCTTTTTTCGCCTTCCCTTATTAATCTCAAGTTCAAAGTACGACCTCCAAAAATTTGGGGCATCCACCACGATGTTCCACGATAAACTCTTCTCAATTGTAAGTACTTTACTCGGTCAATTGGAGAGACATTTAACACGTTGACCGTCGCGATACCCAATGGATGATGATTTATTTAAAAATGAATTTCGACGCTGATACATTCATTGTGCTAAATTTATTAAGATACATTTCAACTCTTCAATTTTTATCGTCATTACATAAATTATTTTGAGTGTATGTAATTCTTGAGGTTGTTGATGATGACTTCCGAATAAACACCATTTTCCTCTCGGACTGCCAACTTTTAGCAAAACCGATCCGAGAGGATGAAACTGGAGGATCAATCCCGTGGAATAAGAAACGTCTTTCGATGAGTCCGAAGAAAAACGGGCGGGTTGATCGGGCCCAAGATTGTCGGGGCTCATTAACCAATTACTTTGACCAGGGGTGGGAGTAGAATCAGCTTTCGAGGGAGCTTGAAGAACGAGCCGCGTGCTCGACATTCTGCCTTTTTTCCGGGTTTTGACTAGCTTCGGCTGCTGGCAGTGCTCGTCACCTCTCGTGGACTGTAATAACTTCCTCGGCGACCCCGCAAGAACGATCCTCATCCATCATACATATCCCAGGGCCCTGGGTTCTCAACCTTCTCGAAGTCACTGCGCTGCTGGCTTTCGGATCCATTCGACGAAGGGACGCGTGACGACGTCCGCTTTTCAGGGTAGACACCTCATTACCGGAGTCGGTTAGCCGGCGCCCGTTTCGCGTAATCTTTCTTCAACACGGTCCGTTGGACAGTTCCACCGTGCTCTTCTGTAATTATTGGCCTACCAATGCCTCGCTGATAGCGACGACAGGTCGTTAACTTCGAGACTGTTCACCTGCTGCCGCGCCGCACCGGGAAAAATCCGTTTGGTCGCAAATGGAACGATTTATTCCTAACGAGTTGCAGCGCAGCCACAGTGTTTCTAGATTTTATGCACTTTCATGTTCACTCCCCACCTTTTCTTCTATTTCTCCCGCGACCCTAATGCGTTGCTAAATGATCCTTAGGAGCTATTTTTACGTTTGAGATGTATTAAGTAGAATGTATATTTTAATTTTCTACGTGATTGTCCTTTGAGGAATGGGAAGATTTGTGACTAACGAGTTGCATCGCAGTCGCAGCGTTTCTAGATGTTGGGCACCATTTATGCTGAATTTTATACTGAAAAGTAGCGATTCAGCAGAAAATAAATATTTGATGCTTCTGCACTCGTTTCGTCTCCGAAAAACGTTTAAAGACAAATGATAATTGGCCGAGGACTGAATGTTTACGCAAATCCTTAATTTCATAGGCTAATTCTTAAAAAGGTCTTGGAGTAGTTATAATTTAATCTGCCTCATCAAGGATTTTATGGTGTTCATAAAAATATATATGTATACGTGTACGGGGCGCATTAAACGTTAGAAAAATGACGACTTTACTGCATTTTACTTATCAGGAAATGCTATAAATGCATAAACATATTGCGCGGCCTAATTACGAGCATCATCAACGATACTGCGGCGAGTGGTCCCGCGAGCTGCGTAAATTTAAGATTGACGCAATAAATGCATACTTCTACGAGCATGGATCATTAGATCCATCTCTTCAGAGACGTCGACCCACGCGCTCCTCTTCGGGAACGTCTCTTCACGTCGGACAGGACGTCGCATTAGCAGAAATGAGCAGGTGGGTCGGGACAAGACAGCCGAGGGATGCACTTTTCTCGATAAAGGAAAAGCGAAGGGCCGCAAGTTGGATACCGGTAAAAACTGCTCTGCCGGTGACTAATTGTATGTTATTAGCCGGAGCGTATGCAAAATACGAATGCGCGACGCTCGCTCTCGGTGCACGCGAAAGCATGAAATAATTTACGACTGGCGGTGGTGCACTTCTCCACGTTGCCCGCTGCACCACATAACAACGAATTTTCAAAGTGCATTTCAGTGCAATACTGCACTACATGCTCGCTCCAAATTGAATTTCGAACAACCTCCGAAACATTATTTACACCAAATTCAATTTTAAACGTCTTTTAAAACTGTAGTTCAACCGAATTGAATTCCAAACATGTTCCAAAGCATATTACTCACTTGATATAATGCATTCTTTCTTAAAGTAGCTGCTCCACCAGTGAATTGATAATTAATATATAAATTTACATAAAAGGACAACGATCCGGAATAGAACGTTTTTACTGCCCAGTGATCATGCACATTATTTCAAACGGAACATTCAGCATTCAAAAGAGTCTCATTGAGAATCTTCATTTTGAAGAAGATTCAGGATCACATAAAAATTGTTACTTATGAAACTACGTAATAGTTAATTCATGATATTAAGAAAGAATTACTTCAATGCTGTCCGAAGTCCAACTTAGTATCAACATCATACGGTTTAAACAAGAACATCTTTTGCCATATAAAAACAGAGGTACGTCCTTGACCATTCAAGCGGAAGACACGCATCTTCCGATAAGAATAAATGCGGCCGGACAGCTGCAAAGATAGATGAGTCCGAAAGCGTGTTTCAGATCGCGAGGTATCCTAACAGTGCGCACAATGTAGCCACCCGATCATCAGTTTGTTGCGATAACTAGTCAAACTAATGAACCGGCGATCGTCCTTCTACACGGTCGGATACGAGACAGGAATTTCGTGTCGCCCTGCGAATGATGTATAAGTCGGATCGCTGGCGATGCGTTCGCCATCGCTGTATGATGGAAGTGGCCGGGATAGCGGGCCGACACCTGGCCGATGTGGATCGTCATGGCGTGTCGCGTGACTCGAATGAGAAATGCGTCGCGAATCTTTGTTTTTTTCTGCGCGAAGAACGTACGCCGATAGTACGCGGAGCTGACAGGGGAAGAGATGAATTGTAGGTATCTGCGTTTCCGTGCATCGAAATTGAGACGTTGCACGGCTGTGGTTGATGTTCAGTTGGAGAAGTCTACCCCCTGGTGTCTAACCTCATCCTGTTTGAACTTTGCTGTTTTAATTGAGGGGTTTGGCGCGCAGACTGGGCTAGGTCACTAGGTTGAGGTTTTGATTTGTACTTCGATCATTTCGTGCCAAGGTTTTCTACTGTTTTATACTATTTTTTATTGTTTTATACCCCATTCAAAAGTATAACAAAATTGCATAAAAAGGGAGGGTTCTCAAGAAATGTGACTGAGAAGAAAAAGAAACCAAAAAATGTTTGAAAAACAATATCCTAGTTTCGATATCCTAAATTGATCCTCAATCTAAATTTTCCTCAAGTATCTTGCAAACACCTCTTCGCAACTGGACCTTTGACAGTAATTCTACTTATCCTTGCTAAAGTCCATAAACTAATTTAAAATCAACAAACTATATCCGATCTAAGAGCAAGATCTTTGCCAGAATTGAGCATCGCCAGCTTTCCAATCCAATTCCGAGAATAGAACCCAATTTCTTGAACAACGTGCGAGGGTTAAAGGGTTGACAGTCTAAGGCACGAAGAGTGTCAATATCGGCCTAGATCCGAGCGTCCTTGAGTCATTAGCGGCACGATAGTGCAACCATGCTATCGGTCGCGAAGCATCGCGAGATATCGATCTAGATTCCTCTCGACGTGGCTCGACGGAACACAAGGGGCAGGGTCTATCTCTCCGGTCAAAGCTCCTTGAACAGCACTAGCACCAACAGCAACAGAACTAGCAGCAACCGCGAGATTGCGAAATGTAGCTGCTGCCCTAACACTCGCAAACCGTTCGCATAGTTTCACGTCACAGTTGCGGCATACGTGCCCACCCGTAATTAGATTAATACACCGCGAAATTGGATTGCGAAACCGATGCGGGGCGGTCGGATACGACAAGTTTTTCGTGAGAACGCCACTAGGGTTAATTAAACCCTGACAGGTCGAGTGCAAACGACTTGTCACGTATTCCAGAGCCAAGAGGTGGTGAGACACCCTTTCGCTGCTTATCGCACGGACAGGGTGTTCTCTTTACACCCACTTAAATAAATCACTATGATTGTATGGAGTTTTCTACATTGCTGAATCGTCCAACGGATTTCTGAACTGATTTGAAATAACCTATTCCTTTGCGAAAATATTCCCTGCTGCTGCGTTCTCGAGTAATCAACGAAGAAACGCGGACCAATCAGTACGCTTCTACTACAGACGTATTTCGGTTCGGCCAATATTAACGCTCCACTTAGACGTAGCCTCGCTCTGGTTGGTCCCAGTTTCTCATTAATAAACTCCTTCACAGAGCAATAAATGTAAAATTCTTTGTTCTTCTAAGTAATTATGAACGAAAGGGAAGTTCTCATCACAGAGTAAGCCATAAAACAGTATATCGTATTATACGAACGAATTTCTTTCTTCGGCAAGAAACTTTCAGAATCAGATTCCCAGTAGGCGAGGCGCAGACAGGCTTTGAGAGGGGTGTGTGTGTGTAGTGGCCGATTAACCAAGGATCGCGTTCGCGTAAATCACTGCGCGCGTGTCCCTCCCTCGATCGCGATCGGATCGCGTTCTCCGGGATTTTTGCAGACGATGGCGCATTCTCGGGCGGAGTAGCGTTCCATTCGCGATAAAGGCGACACAACGAGCCCCTGGCAGCCAGATAGAGAGGAGAGAGAGAAAAGAGAGAAGAAAGAGGAGGGTCAGAGGCCCCGGTTGTCGTTACGCGTATCGATACGCGTCGCGATTATCGGCTCGAACTGAGGAGAACAGGGTGAGAGGAGAGGGTTGGAAGCAGGAGAGGCAAGGACAATCGCGGCGGTGGCCGGTGTCGAAATCGGCTCGACGAAACAAAAGGATCGTAGAGACATCGGCGTCGTGGTAGCCGTGTACAGAGCCACGGTGAAAGCTGCCTCGAGCTGCAGCATATAATTCGAGGGCATGTCGATAAATCAGCCGACGCAAGCAACAACAGAGAGAAACAGAGATAACGAGAGAATAAGAGTTAGAGGGAGAGAACGAAGGGGGAGGGGGGAGAGTTGTAGCAGTCTCTCCCCGGGGAGAAACAGAGAGATGCCGTGTGCGTTGCGACACACGTTCGTCTAGTCGTGGGCGGCTTATTTCTCCGTGCAGCGTCGCTCGTGCATATATCGTCCGGATTGAACCGCGTCGATAGCTGCTCTCCACGATATCGAGACGAGCTGCGGAGATTGTTCCGCGCCACGATCCTTCCCCAATTTTTTTAACAGCTCCGAGTGCTGTTTCGTTGTGCACTGGGTGCGGAAAGACTAGACTGGGGGCCCTGTAGGGCACTGTATTGACTCCGAAGAGAGCGGAGGCCACCAAGACACGCCCAGTCTCGATGTTATGGTACACTCCCGTACAATACGATCGAAAAATTGAAAAGATCTCGAGTCCAGAGGTCTTCTCCTTTTAATCGAATGAGGAACGCACCCTTTTTATTATACTTTAAGGAAAAGTTTCTTGTCAAATCAATGCGTTGATCAGGTGCTCCTAAAATGGGCAACCAAAGCCCACGCGAGTGATTAGAATGCAACCCCCATGAACTGATCGGTAGTTCCCGGGCCCAAAGTATCTTCGTATGAGATCGTCTGCCACCTACCACCTGGAGGCATGACAAAAACGCGACGCGTCACCAGGGCCGGTGAATCATCGGCAGAGATGAGTCCCCGTTGGGCCCGGGCCCACACGGAAGTCCGTTCTCCCCATCCCGTGCGTCCCATTCTAACGATCCCCGGGCAATTTATCGCCGCGGTCGTGTGAAAGACCCATTCAGAGTGTAACGTGGCTGGATATCGGGGGGATAATGAAATCGCGCGGTGAAAATCGAGCCGTCTGAAAGGGGCCTTGCAAGATGGCCCGCAGCCGGCCCGAGATAAGCACCGGGGTGACCAATGACCCGGGGCGTCGTGACAGGCGCGCCTCTAGGAAGTTATTCGACACACTCCTCCTCTGTCCTGCATTCTCCTACACGCTCCTCGTCCACCTTCCTCCTCTTCGTCCTCTTCGTTCTCGTCCTCCTCCAACCTCGTTTCTCCTCCACAGTGCTGCGATCCTCGACCGGGGCCTTCTACACACATAGGCTTTCACGGCGGATTCTAGCGGCGCGCCGGCTCGATGCAAATTTGTATTGGAATTTTTCCCTGGGAACGGTGCTTTGATCGAACGCAGGAAACCGTTAAGTTCCTTCGCGGCGTGCGTGTTCCCGTGATAAGGCGATTACGCGATACGGGAACAGACGGATCGCGGCTGTATCTGATACACGATGGGCCCGGCCCGAGCCGGCCCGGAACGTCCCCGCGCGATGGGAACCGAGATCTCCAACAGGCAGGAGACATCTCTCTCACCTGTGCAATGGGTTCGACTAGCTCGTTCGGTTTTTACTCCGCTTCGCGCACAATCCTGGCTTGGTTTCATTTTATTGTAGGAAGTATTTAATTATATCTACGCAATACATGATTTTTCGACATTTCTTTCTGATATGATTAATGGACTCCTTTTGTAAAGAAATGATGTTTACGTAAGCGAGTCCTGCGTCAGTAAAAGGAAAGATCGGTATGACCGATTTTTCGTCCGTTTTCTGCTGGAGTATAGCGACGCACGGGTCAGAGATCAGCCGATAGAATTGAGTTTGAGGTAGAACTCACTTCCTAATGTGGTGTCCGCATCATCAGCGTATCCAAACGATTCTCGTTGAGGATCAGCCTAGTGGCAACGTGTATCTCGAGGCCTGGTTACCTAACGAGCGTACACCAGGCCCGATGTCTACGTAAATGGGCGGTGCCGCCGATTGTTTCAGATTTCTCTAAAGCGTATATCACGTCGGAGGAAAGTAACGATCGTGACTCGGCCATCGAGCATCGCGCCTCTCTGCAACGCTCTGCACAGCGGTCCGCATTAAACGATTCTCCCGGACGAATTGCTTCACGGTTATGCCGATCGGCACGGAAATTCCGTCGGTTATTCCGTAACGCGGCTCTTGGGAACAGCCCTGCTCCAGAACTATCTCTCTAACCAAGCTGATGCTTCCGTGTTACCTCCGGCCGGTCTCGCCGTATCGGATATCGTTGGGACGATTATATAAATCGCGGTCGCTTGCCACCGACTACTCGATCGGTTCGCGTCGGCAATTATCGCTTTCCTCAGTTTTTTCTTATTGGGCCCCTTAACCTCTTCATTTATTTCGTGACTGGATCAACCGAAGGTATTTTATCGTCCACCGATCGACTAAAAGAAATTACGACTTTGGCGTGGGCGTATGTTCAGAATGAACCTATGATATAATGGATTTACAGATACAGATTGATATTGGCTGACTTCTTTTCGCACGATCATGGCGGATAATTGGGAGAAACATTTTTCTTGATAATCTTTTCGAGGTACCTCAAAAATAGCAAGAAGTAATCGAATGGAATGGAAAATATGTTCCTGAACAAATCGACGAATAAAAATATTAAATTTACTACAAACACGCTGCTACGAAATTTCTTTGTGCAACTGGAGTTTGTTGAAAAAATATACTGAAAAAATTTTTTTAAATCCCCTCGTTCCACTCGACAAAGAACAAAAGTGGCACCTTAACAAACTAATTTTAAACACCACCACACAGCTGTGTCATAAATTAACACTTCAATATCAACCATCAGTCAAACTAACAGAGAACCTTTCACTTCAATTTCCAGATGGAGCATAGAGGCGCGGCGCCCGCCCATCAGGAGCACCAGTAGCGATCATCTTGGGTCGGGGCCCACTCGGGCCCAGTGGCGGGTGACGTCCGGGCCGGCTGCGGGTCCGTGCTCGCGAGGGTGTGCGGCGTTGTAGCGCCGCGATGGCCGCGACGGACGGTCAGATCGTGGTAGCAGCGGCCCGGTGGGCCGAGGAAGCAACATACCTTCGGGAATTTGTCTCCAAGTACCGCCTACCCGCGGTAATCAAGATCACTAAAGGCCAATACGGCGGTTTAGGAGTCCCAACCTTACCTGCGCCAAGTTTGCAGAGCACAGCCTTGTTGGTCTCAGCAGGACGTCGTCGTAAAATCGTAGCCCAAGCAGTGAAGATCAAAGAAGGTCGTCGAGTGGTCGGTGTTGGTCCACGATTGGCAATCCCGGACTCTTACGCTGGGTACTTCGAGATCCTGAGTGAAGAAGGTCGAGCAGTCCGAGGGATCGAATCTGTTAGCGAGCTATGCCGAAGATGTCCCGAAGAGGGTGCATTAGTTCGAGAGACGGTTCGTGGAATAGCCTGTAGGGTGGACGACGACACGGGGATGGTAGTTCCGGAGGGTACGAGGACTCTGGCGGCTGGCGAGACGATCGTGACTGCAGGCGAGGTGAGTCTACCTGGTCGCGGTCGATTTTTACGCTGCGTGGATTGTCGTGGCGAGAGTGTTCTTCTTGGCATGGAGCAGCGGGGTCGCTTCAGCGCTTTGGCGCGTGAGGACAACATCAGCGGCGTGCATACAGCCCGGGCGTTGCTCAGCAAGCGCCTGCCTTTGACAGTGCGACTGGTGCACGGCCAGCCTCCCAGAGGTCTGAAGTCCTCCTCGCAGTTCGTCCCGGAGCTCAGGCTGCTGTCTACCTTCGAGGAGGAGCATGTATTCGCGCTGCCACTTCAAAGAGAGGGCGCGGCGGTCGCGCTTCCGCTCGCCGCGCCCCTCAAGCTGGTCAAAGCGAGGAACGAAGAAGCCCTCAGGTCTATGCAAGAATTCACCAGGCTGGTGGAACGCGCGTCACGGCTTGTAGCCGACGTGGCAGACCGGGCACACGTGTTGGATGGTCGTCTTGGTGAAAGCAAGCCCTCCAGGCAGACCAGAAGCGGAGCAGGCTTCCTCAGGCGGTCGTCCACCAATTCGGACAACGGGCCGCTGGGTCACCACAGGAATAACAACGGACACCATCATCACCATCATCATTACCACAGCAATGGACACCAGGCGTCCTCGGGACACGCGGGATACCGGGATGAGAATCGTGTTCCTCCTTCGGCTTGCACTGAGGAGTACGACGAGATTGATCAGATTTATGACTATGTCCGCGGATTTGCACCCTTGCCGAAGAGTGTCAGGTCTCCTTATGAAAATCCGCTGCCTGCTACACAAGGGAATAGTCCACCTCTCACGCCGGTCACTGTCACGATTGCGCCGTTGTTGGACGACAGACCTGAGCCACCGCCTATTGAGACTATCCCGACCAAGAAGATTCAAGCGGAGAAAAGGACAAGGCGCGCTGTGAAAGAGGCACCCCAGCCGAGGGTTGAAAAGCCGCCGTTAGCGAAGCTGTACGTGAAGAATAGTGGTACCCAGAGGGGACGTCCATTGATGAGGCAGAAGAGCGCGTCACCGCTGAAGGAGACGCCACCCGGATACAAGGGAGGATCCCCGCTTTTTAATATTCGATACAAGAGCTTGACTAATCTGCAACAGGCTATGGAGCTAGATGGGACCCTGGACTCTAGCCATTCTGGAGGGAGGACGTCGGGAGACTCTGGTGCTGGCGCTAAGCTGCCGGAAAAAAGGTATTGGAGCGGGATCTTCAACCTGGTTCTTCCTGCCATTCCTCTTTCAAATACTTGCTAGATCCAGTCTAGGTTAGATTATAAAAATTATTAAAATTCTAGTCTGCCTATTCGACTATTTAGAAACAACCTGATCTAAAATCTGCACTTGATAGAAAACACTTGCTAGGGTCAGCTTCCACAGTAGCTTCATCGAAGAAGATCGGCTTACAATTTTAACATGAACAGGTAGCCAACGTTTCATGAAATGTCCATGTAGATCGCGGCGTCTGAGCAGACCGCGTTCACTGACGAACCTAGTGTGGGAGCTACGCGGTGGAAGTGGATTAGGTTGTACCAGACCGGAAACCCCGCCGCCAACCACAGCAGCTCCACTGCCTCCGACTAAATGTGGACCACGTCTGGCTGTCACCGTAGTGGCACCGCGACGCGTCGGCACGCTCTACCTCTAACTCGTGAGTACCACTCAACAATTCATCTAAAGCCCATCTCGACATTCAACTGCGTTCATCCTCGACCCGGTTTCGGTGTGTTCTTCAACATAGGAGACGCTGAAAATAACAATCCTCTGCTAAGCTGCTTCTGCATAATTGAAGCTCTGCAGTCACATCCCAGATCGTAATTAACCTGTGTACTCATAGATGTTTGGCGGCTCAGATATGTGAAAGGGAGAGGAGGAAAAGGAAAGGGTTTCGTCCTAGACCCGCTAGAGGACTCATCGCAGATGTACAGTCTGTGACACACTTCAGACCTGTAGAATCACTTGTACCTTTTCTTATCTAGCTTGAATTGAATTTCACTGTGTTATAAATTTTTCTAAATCCGTTCAAAGAATACTGAAGTGAACTTAAAAACATTTTAGAAGAGACTGCTAAGTCTCTTGAACCTTTCACGCTCCACTTCGGTCACTCTAGTCCACGCAAGCTCGTACCACATAAATCCCAGATAAACGATAGGACGATCGCGTTTCATCGATTCCTGGGAATACAAACGAACGCTCACGGACTTTGAAGCGATCGAATTGATCCTGGATCAGGCTTGAAAGCGGAGTTTTATTGCGATCGGGCATCGGTCGCGCAGGATTATCAACGGGATCGGAATAAAATTAAATTAATGATCCTATATCCCGGGCCGGTCTACTCAACTAATCGGTTACCACCGTGCGCGGCAACCTCAGACTACGAATGCTCTCATTAAGTGCAAGTTTTTGCAACGTGGTGCAGTTTGTCGCCTCATAAATGCCGCGTAAAAACTCACGGTTGCTAAAATCGCGTCAAGAGGGAGCGACAGTGAAACACGGAACCGGAAAAGGACAGAGAGAGCCTGAAAGTGTTTTCCAATGCGATTAATTTCCCGCCGCTACTTTATTGGCTAAGAGGAGACGATACGTCGAATGTCCCCCTTCTCCCCGATATTGTCCTCTTCGGGCCACTCTGTTTACCTGTCTCGTAGCCCCCTTCCCGGCAACCGCAATCAACAAGGAAGGCGTCTCGGTTACGGGGCAGTTAGACCGTACTTTGTCCAGCGAAATCGTTAAATTTACAGGATCCGAGCTTGGTCGATCCTTTAACGTAGCATTTTACTGGCCGTTATAAAAGGCGAGCAGGTGTTTCCCTATTGCCGTGACTCCTTATTCGCTTAATCACCCCTGCCTCTCGGTCGCCGATCGTCATAACCACGACTAGGAAACGCACCTGTGCTATCCAGGAAGCGGGCCCTTTCTCGCCAGCGAATTATTGTTGCTAGCCGAAGGAGAGTCGCTACACCGTGCCTTCCCCTGTTACCTTCTTCTCAGCCGAACCATGAGTCCTTGTAATTGCTACCGACCATTCAAGCCCACCGCAATACCAGACGGATTTAATATCGGGGCTTGTTGGAATAATTTATGATCTGGCCGACTGCATCATCTGCATATTTAGGACTTCTGTGCGCCATTTTTGTTAGGCTCGATGCGAGCTTGACGCGTTTCCTGTTGGAAGTTGCAAAATTGATGATGCGAGGTTGTCGTCGAGGCAATCACACAGCAGTTCCAATGGGAAATTAATCTTAGAAGTTCTTCGGTGGTGTTATTCGATTTAATTGAAAAACGCCTTTTTTTAATAATACCAATAATATAAACCTTTTGCACCGTCTGCTTGATTTTCGAGGATCACTTAAAAAACTGTCCTGGGCTCGAGAACGAGAATAATGGGGAGCAGAGGACCGACGAAGAGGTGCAGGGGATAATGAGAGAATCGGCAAACGAGAGAAGTACGAAACGGTAGATCGTTGGATCGGGTGGATCGCGGAACTGGACAGCCTCGGGATACATAACGTCATCCTCGCTCGGTGCAGCAATATAATAGCCCTGGTTTGCCTCGGAGCCGCTCCGTGAACGGAATTAAACGAGAGCAGGTTCAACGGCTGAACAAACCGTGGCTTCCGGTCACTGGTGCCCCCTTTCGTCCCCCCTCTTCGTGTGCCACCTTCTTCTCTCCTGTTCAGGCGGGCAGAGGATCCCTTCTGATTCTGGTCCACGTCGACGTGTTCTTCCTTGCCGCCCGCGACTCGAGATCGCATACTACGAAAATTACGATTACTCGGGGGAGAAACCTGGTTGCGAACGATTAACCATCCTATGATCCTGTGCGTCGATGTCCCCCTTCCTCCTTTATCTTCGAGACTTTTTCCGTCGACGCTCTGCCCGGTAGCCAGCGATGATCGCGAATGAACGGGAACTGGTATCGGACGAGATGCCAACATTCTAACGCGTCGTTTCGGGTCTTCCGTGTGATAAGACCGTGATTATGCCAAACCTGTTTTGATAAGCGACTTTTTGGAGAGGCGGGATGGGGCGACGGAATTTGTGGGTGGGAGACGGTGTGACCGAAATGTACCGTTCACTGAACTGTGGTTGGGTATTTATTGCAGGAAGAGATACGTCTTATGGCGAACCTGTAGAAATTAAATGGGAAGGTAGAATGACAATTATCCCCTTTTGATATGAGAGTTTCTGGATTAGCAGGCTGCGAGAATCATCTTTGTGATACGACCGATAATGTAGCAATTTGTTAAAAATAACTTTTAGGTGAACATTTTTGAATATTGTCAAATGTGGTTTCATAATTTTGTCAGAATTCGTATGGTCCTCGGTATTATAGAGTAGTTCATGATCGTCTCACATCTTCGTCTGTGGCATTATTCTTCTCTTTGAGAATGAATGGATCAATTTTCTTAGTATCCATAATTGAGTGCAGCCAATTCGATATTATTGTTTTTCTGATTACAATTCGGTGCAATATATTCTCAATAAACAAAAATAGTTGTCCACGACAAGACGGCTCTCCACCTCACTGAAAGGACGCCCAAGGTCACCATTTTCTGCATAATTAATTAACCACCGACCGTCGCGACAGCGTAGTTCTCCCCTGTGCTTCGATCGGGAGACACCTGGTAATTTTCAGCTGACGCGTTCGCCGTCGCACGAACACTCGCGCACACGCACAAGAGAGAACAGCCTTAGGCTAGCCGCAGGTGACACGCGAGCGTGGAGCGATCTGGGTTAAAATTTGTTTCGCATTTTCCAACGAATTAGTTCAAACAAAAAATGCTAGTAAAAATAGAGTTTCTCCAATTGCAGTAACAATTCCAATCGTGAGCCAACGAGTCTCGTTCTAAACTTCAGAAGATATAGATTTGGCCAATAGCAGTATCCGAATTTCGATATTGAATCAAGAACATTGAATAGTAACATAACCTAAAAGCCTCTTCTAAAACATTTCTTTAGTCGTATAAATTTATATTTTTCTTTAAAAACACCCAATAACCCATTATCCTGTTTCCTTTTTCATTCTGGGAACCTTCCATCTTCTAACATGATGGATTCATTTGATCAACTCCTTCCGACCCTGAGATTACTATTTTGCATTTCGTGCGAGGCTCAATCCTTTGAACCGAGGTCGAAATAGAGAAAATGGTCGGCCCGGTTGGCGCTGGCAAGTCTCGCGAAGTTTTCCGCGATCCGCAGATCGTGCGGCGGGGAGCACGGTGCGGATTTTACGCGGGGATTCTCGAGGAGTTTGTTGAAATCCTCGCGGTAGATGGCCGGTAGATGGAATCCTGTGGAATCCCCCGGCAGCTCCTTTGTCCGCGGATCCCTCGAATCCCTCGCATATCTCGATCCTCTATTCTCCATCCAGCCTAGTCTCCGGGAAATCCTTTCGATCCTTCAGCCCGAGCAATTCCATCTCTGCAACCGGGATACAGTTATAGCAGCAGGAAGTTGGTGTACTGTTAGGGGCTACCGCGCGCAGGAAACCCTGATTCCCGAACGGGCAATTAGTCGCGAGGCTTCTTCTTCTTCTTATGCTTCTCTCTCTCTCTCCTCTTCATCTCCACCTCCTCATCTCTCGTTTCTTTTTCTTCGTGCTCTCGCGGACAACGATTCCCTCCGGCGTCGAGTAAAGATGTCGATTCCGCGGTGTCACACGGTCTAGACCCGCTTATGGGATCTCGTGCTCGGTGACCGGAACGACTGCTGGCCGGTGCCCTTGCACCATTCGATAATTCCTAATCGATTGATTAAGTAATTAACTCGTTAACGACCCCGGTGCTATAGACGAGTCAATAAAACGGTCTTACGGGCGACACTTCTCCATAGCTTTAGCAAATTGAAGCCGGATCAAGGCTTAAGGACTCGACCTCCTTGTCCCAGGCAAATGGCGATCGAATGAGCTGTTTCGCTGAAGGGTCTCCGAGATCAAACGCTCTGACTTCACTCGGAATCGAGAGGCTGAGTTTATGGGTATCCCGTTGCAATCTTCTGCGAATCGCTCGATCCGAAAATATGGCCGCTATAAAATTTATTGAATGTGTGAGAAATTGAAGACCGAGATCCAACTCCCAGATCAAGCATTCAGTGATTATTATTAATATTTTCTGTCTAGAGCCTTGGAATGGATACGTATAAATTTCATTTATTCAAGAGAAAATATTTTTCTTACATCAATGTATATATTCCAGCTGGAGAAATTGTAATTATCAGTCCACGAGCATTAGAATTTCAAATAATATGTAAATAAATGTAAAGTAACGTTTAGAAATTGTATCTATAATGAAGGGAGAGAGCTAGAGGGAGAATTTTTATTTTACAATAACTTCGCGTTTAACAAAATGCAGTGTGTTCGAAATGGAACTGAAGTAGCGCCATCAATTATAATCGGCGAATGTCGCAAGCCTTTTACGAAGTTAATTATTCGAGTTAATCTGTTTCGGTTCTCGTCATGACGCACAGTAGTCGGTCGAGGAATGATCGATGTCGCAACAAGTACAAGTAGTTTTCACTATCGTGGCCGAATCCATGCATATTTATCGGCGGAGCCAGCTGCGCGCATTGGATGCAAATTAAAGACGGGCCTCATTACCCTCTCCGGTGAGCACTCTCTGTCCCATTGTCTGCCTACGTGTTTTCTGGCTGGAAACCAGGATGCCTCTTCGCATAGTTCATTGGTCCGCCAGGTTTGTTCTCTTCTTGTTTGAGTCACCCGCGATTTTTTCGCCTATTTTACAATAACGGCCCGGTCTGACTACCGGGAGGAACAATAATAGAGGAATGGGAAGCGGAGGATGCAATATTAGTGTGCCATCTTTTCACAGAAACTGCCACCTACGTTTTCAGGGACGTTTTTTCGTGCCGAATGACGTAGGTGTTAGGATCACAGTTGTTTGAGATAAGAGTTGAGAAAACTGTGTTTATGGAAACGTAGATACTGATTGGTTGTATTTTACGTCCAAGATCAGGTATTAATACTGACTTCAGAAAAGAGACTATTTGATGATTGCTTGAATCAGAATGCTCTTGTACAATGACACAGGTCTTTAATCTTCTACAACAAAATTTATTTCTCGTTAACAGTATTTTTATAGATATCTTTCAAGGTGTTTTGTTTGAATATGTAAATCTTATTTCTATTTGATTATCGTGTAAATTATTCTCGATGTATGTAGAAATATTCAAAATTTATCACAATTCTCCCAATTTATCTACATTTTAGCAATTTAGAGACAGATTAAAAGAAAGTAAAAAGACTGTAAAACATTTCTGTTTGGCTCGAAATAACAAAATTTCATTTTAATCATTTATTTCAATAATTCAACACAGGTAATTAATCGTCAAAATAAATGTTCCCAACAGTCGGTACAGGAGTAGAAAGAATGCTGCACCGTTGCGCAACTGAAGAATTGCAACTCTGTAAGATTCGAGGAGAATCGGCGTGGAATCGGCCTTCACGCCCACGCGTCTCTCCCTTCTCAACAGGTAAATGCCATCGCGTACAAGATGCACCAAGAGGACACGCCTCGCCCCTGTTGCTCGACACGTCACGATTTATAATCGGTTCACCACGGTAGTCGTTACCGTGAAAAATCGGAAAAACGCGTCCGCGCAAGTGGAAAGATCGGCCACTAGTCAGACACGGTACCGCGCTCGGCGCACCGTGGCCACGAAAAAAATTCCCCGTTGAAAAGTGGACCCTGCTAGAGCCGACGTTGCCGCTAGAGAACAAATACAGGTTCGTTTCCTCTTATTCCTCTTGTCCAGGAATTACCCCTCGCTAATAATAATTCGAGCTGATAAGCGAACCAGATCACCGATAGGGAAATTGCATGGTAACGGTACTGCCCGCCGCTATTTCGCCTTTTATCATTATTTTATGGACAATATGCGAGCCATTGCGTTTTGTCGGTGTGTAGATATACTGCTTACCGGGCACTTTGCATCATTATTACTGTGATCCTGTTTCTTTCGCCTTGTTGAGCATTCTTGGTGCTCGAGTGAAAATTGTTTGGTTTATTTTTCGCGTGTGAAAACGATCTCCGTGAGAACCGATGGTTGTTAAGGAGTGTTACCGGATGATTAACGCTCTCTGGGCGGATGCTTTTCGCAGCGATGTTCGGTTAAGTATTTTTTAACCCACTTCTGCGAGAGCAATGCTGATCGTCTTGTTGGTTTCAGTATCAATTCATCCTGTCAGCGATGCGAGTTTGTAGTCGTACTTTTTGAACATGGAATACAGAGAGATCAATCACGAACATGTCTTGTGTAACGTTTTATACATTACAAAAAATAGTATGATTATGTTTTCGTATTTCACTGTCGCAAATATGGAACAAAAATCATTTATGGGATGATTAAATACAAATAGACAATTACTTGAACCGGGTGCTAAAGAATTCGAATTTTGATTTAGCCTTCGTAATTCTGGTTCTGCAACTGAGTGGCAAATAAGAGAAGAAAGAGAAGTAGAAATCCCGGTGCATAGTCCGCCGTTATGCCGTCGACGACAGTGGCGTAATGGGAGTGGCTTTGGAGTGGGGAGTTATCCTCCTTATTATCGTTCATCCTCCAACACTTATTTCCAATATCCTGAAACGTTTAATGAATTTTAACTAGTATATCGTTTTAACCATCAATGAAAATATTCTAGACACTGTTCACAAGCAGCGCGATGCTTTCGGTGAAATTAAAACATTCGAGACGCCTCTGTAACAAGAACAGTAAGACAGTAAAACACAAAATAAGAATAGAGTTCGTAATAAAACTTTGGAAACAAAATTGCGGTTAAAACCCAAGCGCAGGAACTCCGGCATCGTGTCCGAGCCCAAAGAGGGTACCGAAAGCAGAATTCCTCACAATCTTCCGTCTGATGGACCTTCTCGGAAATCGCGGCAATAATTGAATACAACATCGACGGATATTCGATTCGCCTATTACCGTGAATTGCGGTACAGGCCCACAGCACTGTAGCCGGGATAAAGCAAGGTTCCTTCTCGCGTGTTGCGCCAATGCGAGTGCGCTATGTGTAACATGCACCTCGCGTTGCATAGGACAACGTTTCTGACGAAATTGTCAGACATCCTTCTACCTGGACGGTAATTGGCGTTCACGGTGATCGCGGCTAATTCGAAGCCCATTGATTCCTCCCCGAACGAAACAATAAACAATTGATCGGCGTGTTCGAGCGAAAATTTTCACATCCCTCGAATCCGACCTCGAAGAGGACCCTGAAGAACATCTTGAAGTGCCTCGAAGAGTACCTCGAAAAGATTTAAGGATCTTTCAGGACACGTTGTCCACTTTCGTAACGATTGCCTAATGACCCTGAATTTATGAAGGTCAAGGGGTACGTGGGAAACGAGTGGTAGTAACCGGAACCGAGTTTGCCTGGCCAACGAAGCGCAGTGTTTGCAAGAGGATTAAAACAAGAAGATCGGAATCCTCATAGTGGAAACTACCTCGGAAATCAGCTGCGAAGATCGCTTGGTAAATAGGAAGCCGTGTCGAGTACCAGCACCTTCAGAATTGCCAGTCGGATTGAATGATGGAGCTAACTGGAGAAACGCGAGGTAAATAGAATCCAAATACGGGATGGGGGAAAAGCAAGATAGAAAACTGGTAAGCCGTATGGGAAACGCGAGGGTTGTAAACCTTGGAAAACTCAATAACAGATCTCGGGTACTATTACCAATCTAGCAGATTCTCTATAGTTAACGTTGGGGTCCTTAGACTCACTCCTGGAAGCCTCGTATTCGCCTCTCCATAAATCAATCGTCGTGAACTTCTCTCGAACCTTTAACTTCTCTACAAATCGGTTCCACCTTGATCTGCTCGATCGTACGCTATCGTCGCATGGATTGGGGTCGTATCGTTAGATCATTTCGAGCTTCTGTATGCGAACCGGATTCAGCGATATTTTATGCACACTTCGGACATAGTGATCGAGGTCTAAAAATCATCCTGCGAAAGTCGTGACATTCCAAACTCGTGGATATTCAGTGGTGCAGTTATCTGGCGTACTTACGTTCGACTGATGATCTCTTATGATTCCTGTGAAATTGCGAGCTATTTCTTCGGGGCCCAAGCACGTACATTATATACTTCTTACGGTCTCTAGAGTCGTGAACTATCACTTTAGGTTCGTACAAGATTTTTTCCGGTCAGTTGCGCATGTTATTCGAGGAAATTCTCTTCTTGATGAACCTACGTTCAAAATTGCCCTCCATCAACTCTTTGATGTTTAGAAAAACTTTTTAAAATCGCCTCAACTCCTTCTTCTGGTATTCCTAAAATTCCACACAACCTCTTGCAGGTCTTCTAAGATCACAAACCAATATTTCCAGCTATTCAAACATTTAAAAAATATTTTTTATTGCCAGTGGAAGAGAGTGTTCAAGACACATCCCTTTCCAGGGCTCTTTAGGATCAGTTTTTATAAAACACCTATTCTACATGAAGATCTACAGTGTACTTATTCACTCTGGTTGAAGATAGATTTTCGAACGTGATTTTCAGGTCTGATCAGGACCAATTTCCAGAAAATTCCAAACATTCTTTGCAGGGCTCTTCGAGATCGATTCCCAGGGGTCCTCTTCGGCCCCGGAGATCCGATTCCCACACGGCGGGTTCTGGTGCAAGCGTCCCGAGAATCAATTTCCAAAGGTCCCTGGCAGCTCGCGAAACGGTTCACGGACGTTCCCCAGTGTTCGGGTCGCGCGGGGCCCTGCGGGGCCTGTGTGTGTTCGTGCAGATTTGTGCGTGGGCGGAGACCAGTAGCCGGCTCGGCGCACGGACGGTTGATCGGCCTGTTGGACCGTGACGTGCCAACCACTACCACTTTATTATTACTACTATGCACTGGCGCGCATTACTCTCCCGGCCAGCGTGTTTCTCCGCGCGGCTCTTGGCTGCATCGGTTGCATCGGTTGCATCGGAGCCCCGCTCGTGCACGTATACACCAACAGAGAAAGAGAAGCGTTTCCCTGTGTTCTCCTCCCGCTGCTGCTGGCCGGGGCTTTATTACACTTGCTGCCTCGACGAGAAGCGTACGCCACGCTACGCATCCGTCTTCGGGATCGACGGGGAACGCGGAGGAACGTGGTCCGCAATGCGGATGCGTCCGCTGTTTTCGCTCGCCTGGACGCGAATAAGATTCCCTCGGTGATCGCCAGGATGATCCTCCGGGAAAAGAGGATCTCCTCAGCTCTGCGGAACGTTTGATCGATAATTAGTATCGATCGTTACCGGGGAGTGTCCTCCTCTGCTGAGACCTCCACGACTTTCTTATGTGCACGAGAGGAGCTAAACTTGGTCCTGCATCTAGGATGGACCAAGTTTATAATTCATAGTCTCTTTCAGAACCACTGGTGACATTGTGGATTTTTTCTCAAAGATGGGTAGCAAAAGTAGATCCACAGTATCGTTTGAAATTTATTGATACCATGAATGATGTTGCAAGAATTTTTTTTCTAAATGTCTGTGTCAAATCGACGTGGCAGTAAGAAGTTACATTTGTAAATCCTTTCTTCGAAATCGAAGAATAGTAATATCATGAGACAGGATTCGAATAATCAGAAAATCGCTTGGATGATCGAAGGAAAATAAAATAGTCGCCCATTTTGAGCGTATTATGAAAATATAAAAGATGTATCTGAAACGTGAAACATGTATCATTTACATCGGAAATATCGCGGTAATGAGGATGACTCTCACGAGTTTCGTGGAACGATGCCTCTAAAATCGTCAGAGGATTAGGAATCATCGAACCGATTATTTTCACCATATTTCACGGAACTATCCTCTCGAGTGGCGAGCATTGAACGGCTCCCAGAGGGTTCATCGATTCACCTGGACCTCGCTTTTTCAAGCGAGGAGGATCGATGCTCGCGGTCAGCGTGCGACGCGATTAGATGCGTGTAAGGGCACCAAATCTCAGATTACGGGTCTCTGCTTTGAGCGGATTCCACGTCGGGAGATGTTCACAGCCGCCGTGGCGAATGAAAACCTAGAGGAGATGCACTTGCGATTCTCGGTTAGGGCCGTCTCAATCCCTCGGGCACCTCGGAACATAAATTTAACAATTGAAAAAATAGATCTTTTTTAATCTACATTGAAAATTGTCTAAAATTTATATTCACACACGTACATTGTTTTATAAAAAATATAGACACTTGAATCCATCCAAAAATGTACAAGAAAAAAACGAGAGTTTAAGGTATATATCTTCAGAAAAATGGCTTATCTCATCAAAAAGGCTCGTTTAATTACTCATTATTTAAAAGCTTCCGAGGAATTAATTTTTCCAACACACGGTCGAAACAAAGTTTGAAAAAACTCGAGGCCGTGACGAATAAAATCCAGCAAGCCCATTCCTCGAAAATTTTAAACAATCCTCCTAACAGACTACGAACTAATCCACCGATTAATCGAACCTCTTCCCATATGTTTGTCTTGCAAAAATCGGTACCGTTCAGATTAGTGCAGGCAACAATTACCCGGAATTTATGCGTTTCGAATGAAAAATTTCGAAGCGGGGTTTCGATGGGATCGCTATGGGAGGGTCCCACGGAAAATCGTATGGGGCCCCGCGAGTATTGCAGCGCGTCCCTGCCTCGCCGGGCCCATCAATTCGCCCGGGGGGCCCCGGTTTTTCCTCGGCGAGGATCGATGTTCGTCGCGCGGCGCGATTAGACGCGTATAAACTCTGCGGGCCCGCGAAACGGTGTAATCTAGCCGGACGAGGATTGCGTAACACGAGATATACGAGCGTCATGTGTATTATGCGATGGCCGGTGCTCGAGAGCCCGCGAATCCTGCAGGTCCGGTTAGCACACCGGCCGGTTAGGCGGTTAAGGTGCGCGTATATATCCTACCAGCGGTGGATTCATTCGTAACGGAACTCGCGAGAGTGAAGCCGAGCTGAGGCGAGCGAGCGCGCCTGAGCGCGGGCAATTTCAACGTTGCAGGATTATAAATTCGCGGAGCTGGACGGACCGTAATCTACAATGTTGTACAATGTGTCCCCGGCGAGAGCGGCTCCGCTGAATTTATTATTTATTTGCCGCGGCCGTCCAGCCGTGATAAATACGAGGATCGTGATGCGGTCTCCCTTCGTTACCTGCTGCCCACGCCACCATTTTTCCACCGATTAATTGTTGCACGCTCCACCGAGATCGATTCCGAGCCCTTTCGGTACTCCGCATAAGCTCCGTGTGCGATAGTGATTGCTCCTCTCGGGTACCTTGCTGCGACAAAAATTGGCTCATTAATTTATTCAAGACCAGCTCCCCACAGTTCTCTTAATCTTTGAATTTCTAGTGAATCGATCAATAGCAATCCAACAATCCTTTTCGGTTGTACCACCAGTTACCAGTGATCCTGTACATCCAAAGAATTTATTGGATAATTTCTCATTGATTTAAAATTTTCATGCAACAGCCTAATGCGAAAAGAAAAGCGTGGAGAAAAAAACAATGTAGCTGAGAGCGACTAGAAAAGAGAAAGGAAGAGGGAAGGAGAGTAGAGTACAAAGATTTCGCGGTTGCTCGTAAAACACAGGTTACGCAGGTGCTCGGTTTCGGTTTCCTGTAGAAGGGGATTCCCGTGGATTTTATACGCAGCCGCGAAAAAGCGGTCGGCGAGGATCACCGTTTTTGTTCGTTCTATCGAAAAGCTTCTTCCCCGAAGACGAGAGTGAGACGGAGAGGCTCCGATCATAAAGCAGACGAGGCTGCCTCGTGGATCCAAGTGTTACGATCCGGGATGGTTACCGAGAACCGGCCGTCGGGATCGGAATCGTTATCGAAACCACGCCGCGCAGCTTCGCGAGCCTTCCGAGCGATTAACCGTTCAGTCGATGCTCGAAATTCTGCTACGACCTTCGGCGAAATCGCAGCTGCAGCATTCTCTCCGTAACTGTCGCGAACGTCTCTACCGAAACTGTTAAAATTTTATCCCCACCACTGGGGGTCCCCCATGGAACCAGTCGAGCGATAAACACGCTCGACGACCGAGCCAGCGAGGGGTCTGGCATCGGTGAGACTCTGACTAACACAGGCAAAAGATTGCAACTCTCTAATTTTTGATTTTATTTTTATCGAACTTTTATCATTCGACTCGGCTAGTTTTCTAAATACAATGGCACCAAACACGATGTAATTACTTTTTACACTCGGTCAAGTACATGCACCACAATGTGGGCAAACATAATCTACTCTAGAAATCCAGTGACTCCGGAAAACCGTCAGAGGATCACTCAATTCCACAGGATTTGAATTCTGAAACTATGACGGAGTCATTGTCCTCGGTGGCCACCTCTGCACAGCTCCGAATATTTATTACCGCGATAACGAATGTGATAACTAGACAGCGGATCTTTATCCAAAATAAAAATTTTCTATTCCAATCGCAACAAACGGGATTAAAATAGACATTTATTTTCTTTCACAATATGGTTAACAGGTTGGAAACAATATAACAGTATTTCTAAATTCTTCGAATGTTTTCACTGTTTTCAATTAGACTTACTCATTTTTGTTGGAAATGCATAAAATCGGTTGTCTAGAAGTAATGCAATATAAAATAGCACAGGGCCGGAATAAAAAGCCGGAGTCTCTGTAAAAACCGGCGTCGTTCGCGCGAAGAATGCGGCGCATCAGAAAAGTGGTATAAGAACGCGAAGAGTTCGAGAGCTCTCGCGATCGAGGGAGCCAAGGATCGATATCCCATTTATCCGGAGCAAGCAGAAGAAGAGAGGAAAAGAAATCGCATTTACGAAATAAGATTTCGAATCCGCCGATCCGAAAGAAGAGCAATCTGCTCTTACGAGCGTGCTAGGAAGGAGGTGTGTTTCTCGATTCCGTCGGAGGGAATTGGTATAGCGAGAGGGGTCGATACAAAGGGGAAAAATCGATAACCGTCGAGGTTTCTCGGTTTGCTATTCACCCGCAGAACGGCTGGCGGAGAAGGTTTTTCGAGTACGAATGGCGGAGAGCCACGCAAAAGTGGAAGCGGAGTGCAACGCCGGTGAGCGCCTTTGGTGTTCTTGTGAAATGCGCGAGTGCAGTTCCGAGAAGTGTGCAGGCTGGTGGGTGGTCTCCATTCAGAGATGTTTATGGCTGTGTCGTGGCAAAGTGGCTGCACGCCATAGCCCGAGCGGCCGCGCAACAGAGAGAAAACTCCGTATACTCCTCGCCGTGGCGCCCGTAGGGTCGAAGACCTAGGTTTGTCAGGTTCGCCCGGCAGCCCGAGAGACCTTCCATCCGCAAATCAAACCCACCTTCTACCTTTGCTAATCTCCCTCTTCCGACGTATTACCCAATCGACTCTGCCCTTCCCTCGAGATTATCATCTCAACAACCCGCACCAAGTTAACAACCTGAAAAGTAAAGGATTTTCGGATTTTTTATGAAACATTTTGCGAAACCAGTGCTATATTGAGGTAATCTTCTTTCTTGCGATATTACCTATTGCAGCCATTAATGGTGGTATAGACAAGAACCCGGGGGGCTAGACTCAATTTCGAGATGCGTGAGTTAATGTGAAAAACGGTGTCCGCGCGTCTCAAAAGAAATTGAGGCAGGTTAGTAGAGGGGCAACCCATTGGTTGTCCCGGGTAGTGGAGGTTTTTGAACTTTTACCACTATCCTTACCAAAAAAAAAAAAAAAAAAAAGCCATTAATGGTGGACGTCCTCTGGAGATTTCAAGGTGACCTTCGATTCTCTATTTCGTGTATTGTTATTCAGAAAGGTGTGTAACACATTCCGAGACAGTATGTTGGTTTCCGAAGGTCATTCAAGGTCATTTGTTGTTGTTCGAAAGGTTCGTTGGTACGCTTCCTACCGATCACCGTGGTATCCAATTGGATTGAATTCATCGATGATAACGATGTCATTGTAGCTCCCAGTTTCATCACCGAGGGCGATCCGTGAATCCGCGCGTCGAAACGAGGAACAGAACGGATCGGGATGCGGAGCAAAAAAAATAAGAAAATGATCGCAGGTTACGCAACCGTCGTAAATCACGGGCAGAGAGCGAGTTAGCGCGGGTGAAAGTAGTCCAAACGGTTAATACATCATTTAGTAGCAGACAGTGAGCGCGTTGTTCGATTTAAATTGGCGGCCGGGGGCAGCGGCGGCGGGCCGGTAATCTAACGATGATAATTACGATATGAAAATTTCTCTATTGAAGCCGATCGATACCGATCACGGGAATTAATGATCGCCGGGTACGATTGCCCGATCGACTCTGCTCCGCGCGCCGCGCCGCGTCGGCTCTGTCGCCCCCTTTTAATTTGAAAGGTTAAAACGCCTAACGAGACGGATAGATCGTTCCACCATCGCGCTCTACCGCGAGATCGGTCTCTGAGAACATTCAATTGACGCCGCACCGCACCGGCTCTCCGATTCCCTTTCGATTCTAATTGAAAAGCGAATTGGCCGCGTGTCTCGAACGTGTTCGCCGGAATGCGGGAACGAAACGAAAGAATGTTAAAAGCGGAACTTTGAAAAATTTATTTATTCTTTAAGTTGCCTAAACTTCCTTGTTAAAAGGAACTCGTTGCGTGGACAGCAATCCGACAGAACATCATTCGATATTGTCCTCGGCCAGGAACGAACGATTACATAACAAATAGAGCTGTGAAAAATTGTTTAAGTCTTACAAAGAAAACTTTCACTGCCTTTAAATGTTAAATTATTCTGAACTGTTCGATTCTTATTTGGGACCACAGTGCGATACCGAAGATCGAATACGGCGCTCTAGATCCCGCAGAGGGTCTAGATCGAACAGAGAACGCTCATCAATCCCTATTCCATACGAACTCTCTCATCAATCCCTATTCCCTGGGAACTCGCTCATCAATCCTCATTCGCCAAGAATTCTCTCGTCAATTCCTATTCACTCGAGTTATCGACTGCGGATTGATTTCCTCTCGTAGATCGTCCTCTTGCTACCTCTTCATGGCTTTCTTCAGCTTGTCTTTACCAACCTGGTAAGATCTTTAACCCTTTAACATTATAACTTTTCTTATTCGAATTTGGTAGGTTGATTCACAGTGACTCGACCTCCAAATTGGTCCTAACTAGAATTTATAGTTACTTGTGGTTTGATTTAAATTAAAATAAATTTAAATTAAATCGATTTGTTTTTCATAAATTCGTAAAATCGGCAACTCAGTTTTCAAAAGTAAAAATATTCGATTTAAACTATTTACAAAGTATTCGATATAACAAAATTTTTAATTTTAACTATTTATTGCCAAGTTAAATTGATTCTGTAATATTCTATCGGCCCGAGAAGTTCGCCAAATATCGAAGACTACACAGACACAAAGACAGCACGCTGCCGAGTCGTGAAAGTCTCGAATCTCCGATCGCTGAGACCTTCGAAAGCCCAAGAAATGTCGAGGTAGCGAGAGCTTGTTAGACCCATAGATCTCCAGGTATCTTATCATCTGATATTTTCCACGAGCGAGTGACCTTCACCGTGGAGATAAATCATTGATCCTGCGAGGCACGCCCTTCGTCCCACACCGAGCCGCAGTATATCTCGCAAAGGTCGCGAACTTGGAGCATTTTGCTAGGTTTCCCGTGAATCGAGAGAGCTGTTCGTTGATCATTGGGTTCGTTGATCAAATCGAACGTTCACGGAGAAACAGTCGCCTAACGAGCGCGTTTCTAGGCCGCAACTATGCTTTTACTTCGATCAGGTCCATACCAACACGACGAAAAGCCTGAGACTTTAGAACATGTATTTTCTTCTGTATTCTTTCGAGAAATATACGAACAAGCGACGAAAATACTTGACATTCATCGATTTTCGATGGAAGCCATCTGGGATGATACCTGGATAAATATTCAAGTAGAATTCAGTGTCTGAAAGTGTCTCCTGTTTATTGATCGAGGAGCTTGAATAAAAGAAGTGATCTTTCTTTAGATTATGCAGGAAGGACAGTCTGAGTCGCAGGGTCGCGAAAATTCTGCATCGTTTGGCTTGCTGGTGAGAAAATAGAGGACTCCTGTCGATATATTTATTCAAGGTGTGGAGACTGTGCGTAATTCAGTGCCAGCTGCCCTCTTGTAGTCCTCTTTTTATAATAAAAAAATAATTGTGTTGTGAAATTGCGAATTTTAATCATTCTCATGAAAAGATTGGGTTAAACTTTACCTGAAGAAACCAGAAATTCTTAACAATGTGTAATACAATCCTGCGTATTATGACGAGAAATTTTCAAATATCCGAGTTTTAGTATTAGAAATTCACTGGTTCAAAAGTTATGTGTGTTTAAAGTTGAACGATTTGAAGCATCCAGGTGGCACCACCGTAGATTTCCAAGCGTGGTTATAGAGTGTAACTCTTACATTTTTAATTGATTTCACAAATTCAGATTTTCAAAAGCGTGTTCCCCTAGCTATGATCAAGAAAGCCGTAAATATTTTTATGTAGAGTGAAGAATCGCATGACATGCGAATGGTTGAAATCGGTTCCCATGGAACCACCCAGTATAGCAATACGTTCGACTGGTTCACCTCCGCGGCTGGCAACAACTAACGAGCAGCTGTCTGTTCGGGTCCCGGCGACAATAACCCGTGCATTTTATATGTTCCCCGGTCGTGGTTGCTTGCATCGATGCATCGATCTTCGCCGATGCTTTTTCTCGCTGCACATCCGCGCAAGAGAGATAAGCGGCAGCCGCGTCTAACTGCCCATCATTAACGTTATCGATGTTTGCCACTTTACACAATTGCCGATATTTCAATGCGCTCGTGCAAGCTTTTCTATTTCTTCGGGAACCTCTTCTTCCCTCCGTCTGAAACGGAAAAGGAATATCGCGGCGCTGGGGCCTGTTCCGGCCAATCTCTCGAAACGTTAGGGGCCATTAAAATCTCCCAGGCTTCCCCCCGCGCTTGCTGTATTCGCAATTTATAGATAAATAGGCAGTGATGAAGCATTTCCTGTCTTTAAGACGATGTGACCTCAAAGAGCTCCTGCGATTTTTCTGGTATCTCGTTGGCTCTTTATTTCCGAGCTTTTTCCATGCTAAATATTGATATAGGTTCTGTTCTATGCTAAAAGTGGGCATCCCTGTCTATTCTGAATACTGGCAAATGGAGGCAGAAAAAATCAATACGGCTCAGTAAAAATTAATATGGCTGCGTCCGGATCCGTCAAGAACGCCTGAGATCGGCCAACTTTACAGGCGTGTGACTTTTGAACCAGTGAATTCCTAACATTAAAACTCAGATTGTTTGCTTTTTCACGTTGACATTTATAAAAGTATATTTAAAAAGTTGAACATTTTTGGTCCCTCAAAGTGAAGAGTAATCGATTAAATCAAAGCTACTCTTGATTTGAGCTACTCCCGGTGCTACCAAGGTTGATCCACGTTAGACAGCAATAAAAACTAAAAGAGGTTCATCAGTCTTCGAAATTGGGACAGGGTCGCTTACGAAACTGGATGACCGGTACCAAAGACGTCAGGAGGAAGACTAACCGCTGGAAGAAAGTCGGTGTGGCAACTGCTCGAAATTTCACAGCACAGTGATAATTGGCATTGCCACTCGAAGCCGCTCGTCACGGTCAAAGTTAGCGGTGGGACCTTGAAGTCCTAGTGTCTGGAAGAGTTCAAGGCGACCGCCGAATCCAGACCACGGTGAAATTCGACACGATTGTTTGTGGAGTACCGTGAAACCTCAGGTGACACATTTACCGGCACAAAAATTGATAACACCAGTTTTTGTTAAGTTAATAAAATTGCTTGTTACGACGTCTGTTTTCGAGGAAATCGCAATCCTTTGCAAACGATTATCCTTTACAGTCAAAATCACCCTTGCTCTTATCCCAAGATATGCATTCTAGTTGGTCTTATCAATCGACTGTGTATTTTCATACAAAACTTACAGTAAAATTAACCTTGCCTTTAACACTGAAAATGCTTGCTAAAACAAATTCTTCTCTTACTTGGATTATTCGAAAGTGCCCCACGAAAATTGCGAATATTCATAAACTTTCAAGCATACTTTCAAGGAAAAATTGCATTCTATATTTTCATACAGGGTTACCATATATAACAAATGATATATGAAGATGACTGTCACAGTAAATAAGGAAACAATTTCAGACTGACATTCTGCCAATAATAATATATCAACATTATTGCTAAAATATAGCAGAATAGAACTATAGCTGACAGACCCTTAAGATTTTTTAGAAATCGAATGTTTAGGGCCGCGTTACAGCAAAGAATACGTTCCAGCAGAATTCTGCAGAGTCGGCGTTTATTTCTTTATTCCGAGACGGAAAACGCGAGCTCCAATTTACCTTTAAAGGGTTCCATGGAATTCATGAGAGAGAAAGGGCTCAAAGTATCGCTCGCAAGGATTCCCCCATGGATTCGCGAGAGCCGGCCGGGTTTTTGCGAAGAATAACACGGATTTGCTGCAACGGCAGCGAAAGTCTGAATAATGCATGACCGTCCCGGGGGGTATGACGAAAGAAGCGGAAGGGCGTAAATGATTTCCAGCCACTAAACCGCGGATTGCAAGAGCGCCGGCGAGCAGCATCAATAAAATAACGAATAACGCGATCCCTTCGAGCGTGCAAAGGTTCGCTGCAGCCTTGCTGCGTATAACCGCCGACCTTCGACGAATTCCTGCATTAAGCTTCGAAACTGTAGGTCCGGGACTCCTTCGAGAAACCCCTGAAGAATGTTCCTCAAAACTCCAGACTCTTGTGTGACATTTAGTTAAAATAAGCGACTTTTATGAATTTTCTCCAGCAAAGTATTGACAATTCCGATTCCAGACTATTTATAAAATAAATATTTAAGAAAATTGTTCTTCGTAGAATACAATCACAAAATGTTACAAACGAGAATAAAAATTGCAGCCTTATTTCTAGTTAAGTAGAACAGAGGATCAGGGAAAATAATTTCTGCCAGAAGGAACAGCCGGAAACCAATTGTTGAAAGGTGTCTGTGTACAATAGTTAACGTCTGGCTGGTCGAACGCTAAGAAACGACCGTCCAGAGGAGAAAGTATCCAGAAATTGATTCCCAGGACTACAGCCTCGCGGAGAAATCAATTTCTACACGGAAAGCGGTGCAGCAATCAATTTCTAGGACAAAGGGAGCCAGAAATCAATCTCTCCAGAGGAAACAAACGCTATTGGCCGTCACGGGTCTGGTTCACGGTCCCGTCGACGCATCGTGAACAACGTCGATAGTTATCGAGGCGCGAGCGGCCCGTTACGAGCGGATATTACGCTCAAAGATGCCCGCGGCATCGATTAACCGATTAGAATATCGATTAATATCGACGCCAGGACGTTATCACCGGCCGATCGACCGCAGCTGGGCCCTCCTATAGCTTATAGGAGACCATAGGAGGGCCCCGCGGATGCAGCCGGCTCGAACAACACGGTAGGAGGAAGTGCAACGCTATTATTGTATGCTAAACAATATGCCATATACGAAAAAGCAATTCACCCGCGGCGCTCCGGGAAAATAGCCGAGTATTCAAGCTTTCCTCCGACGTGCATGGTTTTGCGAGACCTCGAATCATCCCGCGGGATCGATGATTAACGTGCTCTTGAAAGGTTGAAGGACGCGCGCGCCTGCTTCCACGATCGTATACAGGGTGTCCCAAAATATGTGTAACTCCCGAAAATGGGAGGTTCCTTGAGACATTTGAAGCGAAATTTTCCTTTACAAAAATGGTGTCCGCGGCTTTGTTTAGGAGTTATTAACGAAAAACACGGGCCAATCAGAGCGCGGTTACAGCGGATTGATTCTGGTTCGGCCAATAGCGGCACCACGTTAAGCGGGATCTTTCGCCAAGTCGGACTCCGTTCGCTATAGCCGGACTCTGATTGGTCCGTGTTTTTCGATAATAACTCCTAAACAAAGTCGCGGACGCCATTTTTGTAAAGGAAAATGTCGCTTCAAATTACCCAAGGAACCTCCCATTTCCGGGAGTTACACTTATTTTGAGACACCCTGTATTTTATGTGAGAATTTTTGTTGACTCGTTCAATGGAGTTTTGATAGATTCATTCAGTGGAATCAAGGATTTCAATGGATATATTCAATGGAATTCAGAAACTTTTATAGTTTCATTCAACAGAGTTACGAATTTCGATAGATCCACAAGCGGTTGTGTAAACGGCGCGCCGTTCATGAACATAAACGAGTCTAACGTCGAACAATTACATTTCTGTTCGAATAATCTCGATGATTATTGAAGGGCCTCCCTTCAGGGTTAATAGCGAAGCACTAGCATCTATCGCCGAGGGTATTACAGCGCAATAGGATTTTTCCCGTTCTTATACCTCGTCAGTTTTTCAGGTATCTCCGTTACACTAATGTTTAAGTATAATTACAGGCAGCGTGCGGCAAGTGTTACGGCAATTTCCATACATCACTATAACGCGGCCGCGGAAACGAATCGAGCCAGCTAATTTCTAATAAGGAAGTGTTGAGAGGCGATCTGGTGGTAGTCTCGCGGAGGTAAATAGAGGGAAGCATTTATATTAATTGAACGGGGAGGTGAGTAGGGGCGACACAGACGTGAGTGTGCGTGTGCAAGAGAGAGAGGAGAGGATTCTCCGGAGAATATCGCAAAAAATTTGCGAAGGGAGGGATGGGAAGAGAGCCGGTGGGCAGGAAATTAAGAGGAAAGTGCGAGAGAATCCAGGGGGAAAAACGACCGGTTCGAACGGCCACAAGAGGAAATAGACGTAGGCAGATGAGAATTATCGAAGGAATGGGTGGAACCGGGAGATTGGGATTGGTTCAAACTCTTGGAACGGTGTTTAAAGCGTCCATTTTCTTGCTACGGCTGGTCCAAAGTGCTCGGCCATCGGCTTATGTTACGCTATACTGATCCCGGTACCACAAAAACTTGTCTCGAATTCATTCGAGTAGAGTTTTCTTCGTTGCGTCTCGCGTTTTACGACTGTGTCTACAGGCCGATTCACGATTCACGGACATCGATGCGTAGATTAATCACCGGCGCAGACCGGTTCTGTGGCACCAAGAAATTTTCATATTAATCAAACTTGATGCAGTCTTCATTTCATTTACGTCGGGAAACCTTCCCGAGATGCCCTGGAAGAATCTATCTTCCAGAGATTGCCAGAGGTCCTATCAAAATGAGAATTTGCACGAACAGTTACAGTACAAAGATTATTAGATTCGTTCTCTAGACTCTCTAGAATAATGAGTTTTGATGAAAAAAGTGATAGAATTTTATTTTGGACAGTGAAATGTATTCTTATTGTTTGTAAATAATCAGTGAATTCACGAAGAACGAGAGACAACGAGAAGTTGATCGTTTCGAAAGAGACCACGGCGATAATTTATCTGTTTATCGGGTTTTTAAATCTAACAGCTTAACTAGCACGGAAACGTGTTAAACAGAACAAGAGTGTACCTTAATCTGGGCGCACAATAAATACCGAGGCTGTGTTACAACCGCTGTGGAAATGCTCGCAACAGTTCGCGGAATGTACAACAAGTTTTCTAGCTTGTATATCATTCAATTAAATGAGATCTGCGCGATCTATTCGAACCCGTGGTTAACCTGTTCGGTACAGATGGACTGGTGCCCTCGGGTTGAAAGAAAATTGACATTTCGTCGTTCGCCGATTAAGCTAACATGCTCGTTGTACATTCGTTTCCACTCTTTCCAATCGCAGCGCTTTATCCGATTAGTTTCTTGAAATGTCAATTAATTTTTTACATAAATGAAAGATACTGTGCATGTATTAGCGAAATTTATATACATATATTGCTGTTTGTTGCAAGAGTGAAACGATTCTCAAAATTTCTACGTACCATATCGTTGCACTGAGTTCTTCAAATTTTAAACAAAGTTAAATAAAATTCTGTCTGACTTTGTTCGACACTTTCAATTTCCAAATAAAAAATCCGATTGTAATCGTTGCAATAAGGCTACTGAAAAATAAACAGCACGTATATATCCACGAGTTAATCATTGCCCCTTTCTCCTGTCATCAACTCGCTTCGAGCAAAGAGTAACTGCAGTAAATTCTTAAACATTCGGTAACAACTCAGCTCTTCGAAAAAATTCCCATGTACACGATAAGAGAACAGACCGATCAATCATACAACAAAAGCAAAAGATCGAGTTTGCACGATTTTATGCATAATGAGCCTTTCGAGTTCCCAGGAATGGGCAAGATTAGACACCCAGTTCTCAGGTGTTCACGTTTACACGAGAACCATCGATCGCACCGTCAGAACGCAGATAATAGTTCACGATCATCGAATGAAGACAACGTCGCAGAACCGATTGTCGGCCGATGCCGAGCGATTCGCAATTCGCAATTAACCGCGCGTGACGCGCGGTGCCCGTATCTCCGCGAGCGCGTTGCTAATGTTCCGTTCGATTTTTATGGTCACGCAATAGTTTACGAGGCTCTCGTGGCTGCGCTCGAGCCACGTTCGAGCGGATCGCGCGAGCGCGCACTCCTCGTAATGCACTCGGCTGCATTCGCTCTCACGCGGCTCTCGCGCTTACTCGCTCGGAAAATTATCTAGTAACCCAGTGACACTGTGGAAAGCGGCGCGCGCGCTGCCTTTCGATCCGTTCAAACCTTCTCCACACTACTGCGCCCATCAAATTGATCCATAATCCATAGATCCCGATCCAGGAATAAAAGCTTCCTGTGTTGCTGAAAAACCTAACGCTTTCGACAATCTTCTTAAAGAAACTCTTTAACTTATCAGTCAACTGCGGATTTTTATGCAAAGTAAGAAATATTTGTATCGATTACAAGACACACGAGCCAAACAAAAATTTCTTTCTTTTTCTAATGATCTTATTAAGGTGAAACTAATAGACTGATGACCTTAAATCTTTTAATACGTCCATTGTTTCGAATTGTACGTACCCATTTTTGTCATAAATGCATGAAATACGCAGTCTACTTATCAGTTCTATAAAATATGAATTTGTTAACGCGTGTTTGAAGAAAAAGCAGGATATTTTTTTCTTCGAAAATATAGACATTTAAATGCATGTGGACATGTACACCTTCAGGAAAATTGTCTGAAAACAACAATAAATTTTATTGTAGATAGCAATATTTTTTTAATGTATCTGTGCAACCTTGTTCATTCATCGTAACAGCAGCTTCATGCAACCATGTTCAAAACGGACCTAATATTAATTCTGTTCTTCGAACGTGTTAATAAAATTCACGGTGGCGCAGGTTAATTAATGCAAAGTAATTAAACGTGAGCGAACCGCCTCGTTAAACGCTTTCGCTACGCAAAGAGCATTAGCCTCGTGCTCAAGTTTGCTAAAATATTTGCATCCCCGGTCTCGTCGGTAGCATTCGCTTCGTGAGATCCGCAGTCTAGTCATTCCTGCCGCGTTTTACGAATGTCCCCGAACTTTTTGATCCCTCTTCCGTAGCCCTCCGGTTGCCTGTAATATTCTTTTGATAGTCGCCGACCAGCTTCTCACGAGAAGCTCGCATTGAATTTCGTTCTCCGGCTGCTTCTAATAATCTTTTAATGGTCCCAAGTGGCTCCTGATGGGTACTTCGCATTGATGTTTCGCTGTCTGGCTTCTTCCTAGGGCCTCGTAATGATTGCAACTTAACTTCTCGTTGGATCTTCCTCGAATACTAGGCATCACGCGCTGATCTCTCGCTTGCAACTTTTAATCGTCCCTCGTAATCAAGAATTACACAAATTAATTTTAGAGAAGGTAGAACAATTAGTTTTCGTCGCTTCTGCTGCCACCTAGCAAAAACTGTGGAAATCGCGGAACTTTGAACACCCCTAACTTTTTGAACCCGTAGATCTCTAAGATAAGAACTTGGATTTTCGGAATTTTCTCGATAAAATCTACAGGAGTACGTGGGGAGAAGTTAAAAATTTCTGGTTTCCTCGGATGAAGTTTAACCCACTTTTCAAACGGACTGTTTCATAGTTTCATCCAATTTCCAACAGGATTTTTAATTTTACTGTTCGAGTTAAAACACCGTGTTTGTCACCTTGGCGAAATCCATATAGATTTTCTGAATTTCCTATGCTCTTGAAATATTTTCTGTGTATATAGAAACATTGTTTGTAGGTTTCAGTAATTTAATGGTTCTGTAACTCCCAGTTCCTAATGCGTTCTTTGATTTTAATATTCAAGTTGTAGTATTGTCTTCACGAAGCAGAGTTCCTGAATTTTTAGCGTTCTTTAAATAACCCCTGTCTATGTGGAAGCATCATTTGCAAGTTTCAGTAGTTTTATGGCTGGCTATAGCTGTGTAGGAGCGCCGTAGTTTGTCTTGGTCCGACGACTATCTTCATCTACCTCGAACTACTACAGTTAGTCATGCTCCGAAGGGCAGCCTTGTCTAAATACTAGACTCCACGGTCTGCGGATCATGCTTCGCCTATCCAGGAGTCCTTATTGCAACCTGAAGGTTATGTCCATCCAGCGAAAACATCGAAGCTTCTTTCGGGCCACAAAAACTATCACTAAACTATCTGTATATGAGTTTCATACGCATCTAACATGTATAAAACGAGACACACTATATTCTCTTCTGGTTGTTATGATTTCCATAGACGCTATAAATAACAGCGATCCGGGAGCAAAGCGAGAAAGACCTAAAGGGACACCGTTATGCTAGTTTAATCCTAACGGTGCCACGCTATTGGAAAACTACCGATCGGTCGCGGTCCGAGTCACACTTTCGCCGCGATAATTTATAGTTGGGAAATTATGGTCACTCGATCCCTGGGAAAGCCAAATATAAACTCGCATGTGCGATTCAGTTTGCAACTGCTTGTTCGATCATTGAAACGTGCATCGAATGTTTGCTTGAATTACATACGGGATTGTGTGTTTTATACTATGAAAAATATGTTGCGGAAGAATGTTGCGACATAAACTGGCGGAAATGCACCAGTGACTGTTGCATAACAATTTTTATATGCATTATTTCTATACGCATTTATCACAAAAATGAGACAATCTACTTATAAATAATGGGAATTTCCTTTCATATTTCTGCGAGGTGAAAGAAATAACAATGGTCACAACCATTAGTGGTTTTAAATGCATTTTAGCCATGTGCCTTAAAAAATGGACACGTACAATATTGGTAGGATAAAGTAATTATAAATCACGTGGCGTGAGTCACCTAACATTTAAACTTGAAATATCGTTGTTTCCAATGATGCAAGAAAATGTCTAAGAAAAAAAATTCGCTCTAAAAACATCTGTTTTTCAAATCACTACAACATTAGGTTTATACGGCCATAAAAATACAAATTATCAATATAATATATTACCCTTTAAATGACCTTCAGAGAAATGAAGCAGGGACCGCAATGTTTATTATAGAGTGTTGAAGTATGTGTTGAAAATGGTGCTTACAAATAGTGAAACATTTCTGTAAAAGTATTCTCTGAAGGTCATCCGAAGTGCAACATATTAAAGATCCTGGAATCTCTCTTTTTATTGTCTGCGCTGTATTAATAAAAGTACACAGTGTGGTACATAACCAAAATTATTCAATTCTTCCAATATCTCTGCAGGTTTGTTGTCGACCGATCCGTTTTTCCGATAAATGCGTAAAATCCGCTCCGACCAAGCATTGTGAACGCAACATCCTGTGTTTGCGAACAACGCTCGCGGGAACCGAAAGAAGCAAGCGTCGGCCTCGTTGATCGTCCAATAATGGCGAGCTGATGGGAAACTAAATCGACGGAATCGCCGGAATGATGGTGTTCCCAAGATTGCTCAATAGACACAAATTAATAGGAATATCAGGCTTCCGTTCGCGTAGCGTGTAAAAACCTCGGGGTACGATCGAACGACGCGAAGCGGAATGGTGGCAACGCAAAGCGGAATGGAAGCGGAGCGTCGCGATTACATAGATGCTCCTCATCGCGCGGACGACGCCGGGGCCTCAGGCCCTGAAAGAGGGAGAGAGAGTGGGAGAGAGATCGTTTAATCGGTTCGCCGGTAACTCTCGCCGCGGTAAATAAATAACATTGTATTACACCGTCGCCGGGCCCGGTGTGTGTTGCTAGAGCCGAGGCACAGTCGAGAGAGCCGGGTTCCACATCTCACGGAAGACGAACGAACGCGGGGATCGTTTTCCCAGGCGTTGCACTCCCGTTATCGTTATCCTCTCACACGTACGAATGCGGGATTGGTGAGCGGCGCCGATCCTGCACGCGTCCAACAGCAATAGAACGAGAGAGCTGGAGACTGCTTCGAAATGCCGCGTTACGTCCTAACGGTGATCGATTTTCCGGGACGCAGGGAACCGGCGATACCGATCTACCGATCTGCCCGATCGATACTCGACTAGACTTTTTCGCTGGTATTCGTGCAAACCGATTTGTGGGAGCTCGGTTCGGTGATCGGTAACGACGATTTTCTGCATTTATGATAGAGATGTTTGCAACAAAGGAAATTGGAAATTGGAAATGTGTTAGCACGTGTTACCAACCTCTTCAAACACAGGAGTCTGGTGTGGAGGAACCTGGTCTTTTTTTGATAATGGGGTAGGGGAAAAGTTTCCCAGGCCTGTGTTAGGCGAATAGCGACGTCAGAGTATCGAATAAAAATAAATTTTACTTAAATAAAGTTACTGCAGCCACGGAGGAAATTGCACGGCAGGGGGTTAGTAAACACTGAGGTGAAGGACAATGCAGCAGCACTATACATTATTTTCTTCTGCAGGCTCCGCCACAGGTTTGAATCGGAGCGAAGCCTGAAAACGCTGGCGTATTTGCAAATATAATTGCACTTGGCTCGCCGTCGGATACGGGGTATTTTAAGGGGCGATACGAACACGGCCAATGATAGCGGATGGGATTATTACGGTTATTCCTTAATCGG